>CM077468.1:41718183-42086758 GCA_039654755.1 Calcarius lapponicus
TAAAAATATTAGCACTATTTACAATTAAAAACCACAATTTGTAACATTAGACTGGAATTTTAATGGCCATATTAGACCAATGGTCCATTTAGTCCAGTCTGCAGCCTCTAAAAGTACTTCTTTCTGGCTGATGCAGAGGGCAGTGGAAAAGCCACACAAATGGGCAACACTTAAAACTTGCCAAGTAGAGCAGTTTCTTCCTACTTTATACTTCTATTTATAACAGGGCTAAACTTATAACAAGAAAGTTTGTATCTCTTAAATACATTCATGAATATATATGTATGTATTTACATATATTGCAGCTGTGCCTGACTTCCTTGAAACTGTTACAAGCAATGCAGGGCAGAGTGACAAACCAACTGACTGTGTCTGTCTGGGCCCAGCCATTCCTTGTGATACAACAGTGGCAAAGACTGAGTCACAGTGGTCACCAAGGTGTCCTGTCCAAGCCTTCCTAGTCATATGAATCACTTAGCTCTATCACCAGATAATCTTAAGCACTTAAATTGTGTGGGCTGGAGTTGAATCACCAAGACCATATGAGGCATCTCAGTTCCCAAGATCAGTTGATCCAGTCAACTGCATGAAAATTCCAGAGCCAAGCCAGCCTTCCTCCCTTTCCTCCCTCCCTCCTCTCTCACCCTACCTCTTTTTCAAAATCTACCTTTGTGTATACTAAGGGGCTAACTTAAACTGATTTCCATGCCAAGTGCATCAGTTGTTTTAGAAAGTAATTTGGGCTTGGAGAACCTCTCCTGTCCCCTCCCACTAAGTGGCCTGGTGTTTGGGATGTTGGGGAGCCAGAGAAAAGATGCTGCTGGTCCCTGTGGAAGAAGGAATCACTTGATGAGAAGAACTGCTGTCTGTCATGGCTTTTGGAGAGAAAGTCAAGAGCGCAGGCTGCAAGGGTTTTGTCTGAAGAATCTGAAGGAGGAGGAGTTGAGGGCCTTGAATTGGAGACAATGGACAGGAGATGAATGTGGAGGACTCTTCACATATAAAATGCCAGACTTTATATATGGCGTTGTGGAGGGATAGAATGCAAGAAAATAAAGATAGTGCAGAAGGCAGTCTCACACCTGAGGAGTTGCAGCTGTACTCATCACCAAAGATTTGGAACAGGCCTGCCCTTTAAAGGCCACAGCTGTGTCCAGTAAGAAGAGTGCTACAAAAGAGTTGGTTAGCTGGGTGAGGAGAGAGTTGGAGTTTGTTGGCTGTGCTGAGAAGAGAGTTGGAGTTTGTTGGCTGTGCTTTGAGGAAGAAGGAGTCAGTGCTGGGTGGAGGAGCAGGAGGAGCTGCCCACGAGAAATTACCAAGAAGGTGTGGAGCTTTTGAAATAAGTTAACACCATGGGGTGGAGAGGGGCTGATCTCTATTGGTCGTCAGGTGGGCCTGCAGTGCTGGGGAAATGTGGAGGCTGCAAAGGAACAGGGTCTTGTGGGGCCATCTGTAGTTCCAAGCTGAAAGAAGACAAGAAAACTTTTAATGTGATTCAGGGAACAGCCTTGTAGAAGCCTGACAGCCCACCTTGCAGGGATCCCCCTTGGGATGATGGAACATTTGCTGTTATGGCCTCTCTGGCTCCTCCTGAAGCTGCCAGCAAGGAGGATATCTGGGGAAAGTGTGATAGCTCCTGGGCTGCGTTTCAGCCTTGGGAATCCCCAGCCCTGTGGTTACTGTGCTGTATTGAGTGCATGTTTTTTTTGTAAATACCTATTTTGCAGTTTTTGCCTGCAAATGGAATTACTCAACAGTACTCATTGCTTCACTGAGCAATTTTTTAGTAGATACAATACAAGGGAAAAAGAGCAGCTTGCTTCCAAGCACTTATTAAAGGGTCTTAAAACCCCCAGCCACAGCATATTTTCTGGTGGAACATGACTCAGTGTATTTGGCTGACGTCTTTGGTGACATCGCTGATGACTAAAGGTTTTTCCCAAGCAGCAGAAAGTTTAACCCTGATTTATAGCAAGGGCTGATATATTAATACCAGCAGTATTTTTCTTTTGCTGTTGTCAGGGTGTGGCACAGAAGGGGAAAAGTAAATATACCTCTTCTTGCTGGGCTGAGGGTAAGAGATACGTGCATCTATATGAGCTGTAAGAGATGCATGCTGTGTACTAGAAGCTGTCCTGCAATTATGGCTGGGGCAAAAGAGAAGGGGACAGCCATATTCAACTCAAAATAATCAGGAGATCACTAAAGATTCTAATCAGGCAGAAATATTTTTCCATCAACTCATTACAAATGATAATGAGGTTGCAGCTCTGGATTTTGGTTGTGTCTTCTCTTGCTGAAGTTAATGAGTGCATCTGCTGAAGGCTTTGGTTGCTCATTTGGGGTCACTTGTGGGCAGTGTGAAGAAGGAAGGGAAGAAGGGGCAGGGGGAAGAACCCGGAGCAGGGTTGTTTTGTCTGGTGACCTGGAGAAAGGCAATTGTCTGCTTCTTTGCCTGAGAAAAAACCAAGGCAAAGGTGGCTAGTGGAAGTGCTGCTCCTGGAGATGGTGGTGGCTTTTGAATATGATAGTGTATCTCTTCTTGAATTTCTTTGTGAGCCTGACAATGAGTATATGAGGGGACCTTCATCCTGTCTTGTATGTTGGTTGTGGGCATGGGATGGTGTGTGATCACAGCTGAGGACAAATGAGAGTGTGAGAAAAGCAAAGCAATGCAGAGACTTTTGGATGGAGCTGTGTTTTGTGGTGGTCTCTGCCAGTCTGTATTGCTCATCACCCCATGTCACTGAAGACAGTTTTGATTGAGTGCATCCCTTACACAGACAAAACCCATTGTTGCCTGCTGGCTGACCAGCACCTGTTTTCCTCCCTGGTGTTCTACAGAATTTGGCCATGTGAAGAGAAGTTTTCAGTAGAAAAATCTCTGGGAGACTCAAAACATAAACCATGTTTTACTAAGCAGTATCTGAGACTTTTGCTGAGGCTAGTACTAGGTCTTATTGACCTAAAGGTACTAAGTCTACCCTGAGAGGCTGCTCTTAAATATGAAGGTCTGTGGCAGGCTGTATTTGGTTCGAAGATCTCTTGTTAGTCCCCCTTGTGTCAGCTACTCAATAACCTACCTCACAGATTCCTCTGTGAAGCCATTCATCTGCTGAGACAAATATCCTCCTCTCCGACCATCAGTGGCAAAGGTCATCAAGGTGAAAGCAAAGAGCTTCTGTGAAGTGATAGGAATCTGTAGTAAAATAGGTATTGAATATATAGTTCTGTAAATTCACCACCTACTTTGATGTCAAGATGCTAAATAACAACTTCTGGCTTTGCAGACCCTACAAAGCAATCTTGACTTTTAAATCTTTTTGTCTTAGCCACAAGGACTTTCTGGAAACTTGAGGGATGAACAATGTCAGAGGAGCAGTATCCAAGATGGAAGGAATATAAGCAAGGCTCTGAGGCTGCTATCCAAGAGAGTTTGTAAATAGATAGGAATTTAGGAGGGTAAGCTAGAAATACACCCTTGAGCTCTGTGTCTGGCTCTCCCTTCTTGCAGAGTCAGGAAATCAACCTGAGAAGCATCTGTTGGATTCTATTAACATGTTGTGGTGCATCTCTTTGGGCTCTGTTACCCTCCCAATAGCTTTTGTTGAAAGTGGATAGTGATGTCTAGTTGACAGGCGTGACTGAAGACCCATTCTTTCCCTGTTACACAATTTAATGTCTTCACAACATGAAGACAAAAGCCGCAATAGGAGTTTAAATTACACTATTCCTCCTCTAGGTGCTGGCTAGCAACAAAAGCTCTCAAGGAAAAAGATGCTTGAACTCTGTGTGGGGGCATTAAATCAGATTTACTTTAATTTGGACAAGAAGAATGTTAAGTACAAAAATTAAAACACAAAATAATTAGCATCTGAAGTTGCAGGAATCAATTCATTTAGTAATTCCACTGAGTTTTCTGGGCTTAAGGTTGTGGGGTGTGTTCTTAGTTTTTTGCTTCTGGCAACTCTCAGCTGCTATCTCTATGCTACATTGCATCACACCTGGATTGACCTGCCTTTATAGTGTGTCCTTGACATCCAGTCAAGGTGGTTTTGAAGCAGAAACAGCCCTATTAAAATGCTGTTGAGAAATCTGAGGCTCTTTTTCTAGTGCTATTAATAGTGGGTTTGTATCCTCCGCTAATGTGGCTGTGCTTTCATGCTCCCATCTGCACTCCTCCAAGGATTCCTGGATGTGTCTCCCAGAGATCCTTGTTCCTAGTCACTGGGTGTACCTGTTGGAGCAAATGTAGGGAAGGGCCACTAACAGGGCTGCTGTCCAGTCTGAATGTGGTGAAGTACCTGAAGACTAAGGACCAAACCAGACTTTGTGGTAGCACTGCTGCTGCTTCCCTTCTTTCTCTGGCTAGAGATCCCTGTGAATGGTGCCGTATCTCCACAAGAGTACAAGGAAGCAGCAAGCTTGATGTGGTGACTATGAAGGCCTCATGTGTATGATGGGATTTAGTCAGGAGACTTTTAGATTCTTGTGTGAATTCCTCTCTGTGTGATCCAGATGCTATCCAAGGAATGTCAGAGCCAAGCCATGCTGAAGTGGCTACCAAGTACAGCAACTGGCAAGTGGTGTCCCTTGGGAGTCTGTATTGGGAGCAGTGTTATTTAATATCTTTATTAATTGCATGGATGAAGGAATCAAGTGCACCCTCAGCAAATCTGCAGGTGACAGCAAGCTGAGTGGTGTGGTTGACAGACCTGGAGGATGGGTTGCCATCCAGAGGGATCTGTATAAGCTCAAGAGGTGGGGCCATGGGAACTTCATGAGGTTTAACAGGGTCAAGTACAAGGTGCTGTACCTGGGTTGGGGCAATCTCTGGTATCAACACATGCTGGGGATGAACAGGATGGGAACAGCCTTTCTGGGAAAGGCTTGGGGGTGCTGGTGGATGAGAGGTTGGATATGACCCAGGTCCTTGAGCCCAGAGAGACAGTTTGTATCCTGGGCTGCATCCAAAGCAGCATGGCCAGCAGGGTGAGGAAGGGGATTCTGCCCCTCTGCTCTGGTGAGAGCCCACCTGCAGTGCTGTGTACAGCTCTGGGGTCCCCAACATAGAAGCTCTAACATGGACTTGTTGGAGTACATCCAGTGAAGGGCCAAGTTCTTTACAGGGATGAAGCACCTTCCCTATGAGGAAAGGCTGAGGGAACTGAAGTTTTTCAGCCTGGAGTAGAAAAGGCATCAGGGTGACCCAATTGCAGCCTACCAGTACCTAAAGTGGTCCTACAAAACAGATGGGGAGGGACTTTTGACAAGATCATGTAATGATAGTGTAGGAGTGACAGTTGGTAGGATGGTTGGGACGGATAGAGACGAGAGATCTCTGAAGCCAGGTCATGGAACTTGTGGTTTATTGCAAAGGGCCTGGGTGCAAGGGCCCTGCTTGGAGCTGCCAGCCTCAGCTCGGAGCAGACCCCAAAGAGGAGCCCGAAAGAGAGAGCAAGGAATAAGAGGGCGAAATTCCTGTTGCAATACAATAAATCTTCTGTCCTGAATATTCTAATTTTCACTAACCAATCTAGTACAAGATACAAATCCTCTAGCATTTACATGCAGCCTATAAGAATCATTACATTACCATACTGTGTTACATTTTAAACCCTAAAAACTGTTGCAGTGTGAAGTAATTTCCTCCCAGCTATCCCAGTTCCTCCCAGGTGTGGCAATACCTTCCTCCTCCCCCTCCCTTTGTCTCCTGCTAAGTGCTGTCAGTCAAAGCTAACATTCCAGCAGGGGCATCTCTGGTTGGCAGAAGTTCAAAAGATGCCCCTCAGTGTCAAGGTCATTGGCTTGTTCTGTGTGTCAGTCTCCCCCTGAGACTCTGCCCCTTCCACCTGGTTGGTGGCTCACTTGTCCCTTCCCTCCCCCTGCCCAGGTCTTAAAACTGTCTGCAAGCACGTGGTTCTTTGTTCAATGGAGCTGGTTTCTGAGAATCAGATGTCCGTGACCTTGGAATAAAAGTCTGGATCATAACCCTCCTTTGAATCCGCTCCTTTTCCCCTTCACCTCGCCTAAGCACATTCTCCAGAGGTAAACTGAGTTCCTCCCAGCCTGGGTGGCCCAGCTGCAGCAGCCAGCCAGCCAGAGATATCTCTGTGGTGAAAACCACCACAGCTGCTGCCTCAGGCCAAGCAGTGAGGGCCAGAAGAGCCCAGACACTTTCCATCTGGTAATATTGGAATTTTTATTCCAATAAAAAACTACTCTTTGGACCCCTTCTGCCAAGCTAGTAGGGTCTGCTCTGACCCTTGGACCTGTCTGCAAGCAGAGGGTATTTTTTCAGCAAAAGGGGATTACCTTCAGCAGGCCACACTATTCTTTTCCAGTTGTTCAGTAACTAAGGCTTGGTATCTCAAAGCTTGTTTTCATTTCAGTCCTGCTTATAGTGTCCATATTCTCAAAATCTTTTGCCAGGCAGTCATACTTATAAGGCTTTCCTGCTTCATCTTCCCCAACAGATAGGGCAGGTGGGGAACAGCTTCAAGCTGAAAGAGAGTAGATTTAGATATTAGGAAAAATGCATTACTGTGAGGGTGGTGAGACACTGGAATAGGTTGCCAAGAGAAGTAGTGGATGCCCCATCCCTGGAAGTGTTCAAGGCCAGGTTGGATGAGGCTCTGAGTGACCTGGTCCAGTGGATGGGGCCCCTGCCCATGGCAGGAAGTTCGAACTAGGTGATCTTTAGGGTCCTTTGCAGCCCAAATCATTCTGTGGTACCATGAATTCCAGCAGGCAGCCTGTGCAGGCTGTGGGAAGGAGCATGATGAGTAATTATGTACTGTGTTGCAACACATCTACACAGGGAGGTTTAAATGCCTCTTTCCAGCTATTGCCTGATTGCTGCTGTGTTAAGGAGCAAGGATCCTCTCTCTTTCGGCATTCAAACTTTGCATGTTCAGTACATTTGTAGCAGGGACTTCAGCTTTCAGCTAATTTTGCTGCTACTTTTGCAATCTTCTGCCTTCACTGTCATCTCGATCCTTCTTTTCTAAAACACTGCCATGCCTGCTATCCATCCATCTATCACAGCCCCTTGCCACCTGCTTCAGGATTTTAACACCCATTGAGGTGTTAAAAAGCAAACACATTGCTTGGCATGTACAGTTTTTTAGTAACAGATACAACAAGTGAAAGCCTTAGAAAAGGCATATTGGCTAAGTTTCATTACTGCATTTATTAATTCCTTGGCTTTAGAAAAGGCAAGACCTACATTGAAGCAAAGGGCCTAAATCAAATGCTTCAAATGCATAAAGATCTTCAGGCTCAGAACTTTGGAACAGCTACTACTGCAGATTTTTTTTTATGTCGTTGTTGTTTTGGGGCTTTTTTCTGTATGCTTTAGGATGCCAACCAAAAGGGACTTGAGCAAAAAAGTAGGGCTTCACTCTGGACTATAAGCTTCTCCCACCAATATACTTAGTGTTTCTTTTCCATCTGTATCAGATGGGAAAATGGAGGGGGGGGGGGGAGGGAAATAGAGCAAGTTGGTAAGATAACCTGCCTTGGTTTCTCCATCAAGATCTTCTGTTTCCTGATGTATTACTGTCACCTTTTCCAGCATAAGTCACTGACTGAGGGTAGTGCATGTCCACCAAATAACCTGTGAATGGCTGCCCATCTCAGTGTCCTCACCCATCAGCTGAGCCACCTGCCCACCCTTTACTTCAGATGTGGATTCTGTGGAGGGGACAAGCAACATGAATTGACCTGCTTTTTGGGTTCTAGGGCCCACATCTGGAAAGAAAGAACAGATTAATATCATAAAAAGTGAAAGAACTGCCACTGAACAGTTAGCATAGAGCCTGGAGCTTGGCACTGGGGTGGGATGATGGAGGCAGGGAAGAATTGGTGCAGTTTTGAACATGGTAAATCCATCTTAACACAAGTCGAAGAAAGTGAAGTTGGACTGGCTTTTTTTTTTTTCTTGTGACCTAATGGAGAATGCTAAGCCTTAGAGAGGGCCAAGATCATATGGTGTGGAAGTAAACACCTATTTTTGTTACAAAAAGTTTGAACTGTTCCATCCTAGCCTTCTAGTCTCCTGGCAACAGTGAAGAACAGACCATGCTGGGACCACTATTTTAATCAACCTAATTGTAGGTCCTCTCTCTCCTCCCCCAGCAATCAGCCTTCTGGGAAATACAAAGCCCTTTTGAGCCCATCACCTAAAGGACTTGGAGACCCTTTAGTTTGCCATGCTGCAGTTACATGTTTTGCAGTGCAGTCTTCATTTCATATTTCTTGCATGGAAACAAGGCATTACTTTGGGGGGTTTGCATTTTCCTGTCTGTTACATTAAAATGAATTTTTGCTTTCACTTAATTAAAAATATTCCAGTTGGATATTAACTGCAAATAGAAATATTATATAGTTCTAACATGTTTCCCTGACTGCCTCTTTTCCTGCCCATGATGTTCAGAAGGCCTTTCTACCTCCTGCTTCTGTCCAGAGAAGTGCTCTCTATGCAGACATGCAAAACAAAAAATATTAAGTGTATAAAGCATACAGTGAAACATTTACTCTGGCAATAAGAAATATCAATTATTTTCAGTCCTCTTAAGTACTTCTAATACTTTATCAAGGTTTATCCTAACCTTCTCAGTCTCCTGGACTTCTGCAGCCCCTGGGCTGCTTTCCCAGCATGGTCAATGAAAGAAAGAAGCCCTGGTACTGAAGTGTCATCACACAGTGGGAAATTCTGGCATCTGGGATGATACTGTGAACAAACTCAGAAGTGTGTGGCAACACAGAACAATTGGTGTAATGGCTGGTGTGAAAGTGCTTCAGTGCAGTGTAGTTAAATTGCTGAACTTGGTGCAAAGGAACCAGGCTGTCCCTTTGCCTCTCACTCTCACTGTTTTGGCAGTAAAAGGCAAAACCAGCAGTTTTGTATTTTTCTCCTCAAAACCACAGTTGGTACTGGGTGACAAAACCCATCTGCTCTCCTTTGCTGCCTGGCAGCAATATAACACTGGTCCCAGTGTCAGCTGGCAGGGCACATCATAGCTTTCTTTCTCTTTCTTTCTTGCTTTCTCTTCTTCTTCAGAGCACCTGCAAACAATTAGGAAGCCATTTCTGCCCATTTTTTTTCTGGTTATGCTTTTTCCCCTCTGTGTTCAAAGGATTGACCTCAAATCTATCCTCATCAGACAGATGACCCGAAGTGCACGCTTCTAGCTGCAGCTTTTCCAGGGTCACTGCTGGAAAGCCTCCCAGGCATGAAAAGAGGTTTCTGTTTCCACAGCTGCAGATCCTGCAGCGCTCCTTGTACACATAAAACCTGCCCAAGAAATGAGTAGGACCCACATCAGGCAGAGTGGTTGCTGGGGGTTCCTGGTGCTTGTGTCCATGTGGGCATCCTGCTGTGCAGGGAACACTGAATGCCCAGGAAGTTCTCCTGCCTTTTTGCAGGTGAGCTCTCAAGCACTGGGGCAGTATCTTGAGGCAATTTGGCAGGCACTGGGGGAGGCTGATGCAGTTCTTTCTTTATTCCCCACTCTGTTCTAGTGCTGTAACCCAGCAAAGTCCTATCTATCAGAACTGGGAGCAGCGTGCAGCCCTCGCAGGGTCGCTAAATAAAACCCCATGTACTGCTCAATGGCGCCTCAATTTCTGTTGTATTGTTGTTGCAGGAATCATACTTTCCTTTTTCATTTGTATCCTTCCTCTCCCTACCGCTTTTTCTTTTGAAAAAAATCCACAGAGTGATTAGATTTGCAAATGATCGGGCAGGGAAGTGACAACAGAAGTGAGCTGGAGCTGAGGAGCACAGGTATAATTACTGTAATTAACTCAAGCAGCAGGGGCACAGCCAGTGTTGGGAGCGTCGCTGGGAGTTGCCGTGGGCGAGAGATGGGAGAGGAAGAATGGGCAGCTGCAGAGATTGTCTGCCCTAGGGGTCCCCCTTTCCCCTTGAGTGCACTGATAAGAGAAGTGTAGTTGTGCCCTGTTCCTGTGGCACGTCCACTTGGGCTGCAGGGACCCATATCTCCCTGGATAAGGCGTGCATGGGCTCCTTCTGTCTTGTACCAAAATTACTCAATGTCCTGCTTGGGCAGCCACTAAGGATATGCCCTTGTTTCCTCTAAGTCTCCAGGAGGTGGGGACACCCAGTGTGCAACAGCAGTAGCCCCCTGCCAGACAGAGCAGCAGGGAAGAAAAACCCCTCAGCTGCTGGTGAGTCCTTGCAGAAAAAGCTGGGACAACTGGGGCCAGCTGACAACTTGTCTCAGAAACTCTTCAGCATGAAAATCTATTACTCACTGACTTTGCTAGGTGCTGGTCTGTGACTTTATGGTTGATCTAAGAAATGGCCTTAAAGATCTTCATTGCTGGCAGACTGAATAGGAAGCATGACCTTCTCAATTTGGAGAGAATCACCATGGGACCATGAGGAGACATATGTATGGCATGGGAGATGGTGTTTCATGCACTCCTGGTCATAACACCAGGAAAGTTTTATGATCACTAAAGAAGGAAGCAGTATGTCTTAGTCTGCTTTCATTCCACTAGTTACAGTCCTGTGGTCACTTTTCTCCTCTTGGTAGTAAACACTTCCATAACCTGTGTCATGTTCCTCCAGGAGCACTGCAGGCCATGATGCTCCCAGCACAGGCTCCCTGCCCATTTCCACAAGCACACTCTGCCCTACAACAGAACATTGTGACATGTCTGCCTGCACCACAGATCCTGCAACAGCTCTAGCTCTTGGCAGAAGGACTTCTCTTTTTGTAAAGAGATGGGGGGCTGACTTCAAATACAGGTGTTACAAACATTAGTTGCTGTTGGTCCTATTCTTAGAGTCCGAGACTCACAGTGGTTTTAGGGTTTTATAATCTTGTTAGATGTGACTGTAATTTGTTGGGTGGGTGCATTAGATTTAGGGTGTGAGAAGTTCACACAGGAAGACATAAACAAAACAACCCCCAAAAACTCTGTAGTTTTGAAATATGCACAGACCAGCAAGTCTGGGATGTAAACAGTTTTCCTAGCTGGGGCTATGGAGTAAGGGAGAGGCAACCATGGAGGTCTGAGGCTCTGTAGTCACTCCTAGGAACAGTTACACAGGCTTGTTGGAAGAGGACTGTGGTTTTGTTGCTGAAAGATTGATGTTCCAGGCGCTGCTCCTCATAGCATTGAGAGCACATAAATATGTGTCTGGTGTATTTAGAAAACAGATTTGCTGAAGCTGGGTATGGAATGGTGGGTGTGTTTTTCTGTACTGTAAAAACTTCAAAATTCTCCTTTTCACTGTGGAAAATATCTGATGTGAGAGTAGGAGAATGCAGAGTTGTGTGAACAGCTTCAGTTTAACTTGCTACTCCTGATCAAAAAAGCTGTAGGAAATAGGATTGGAAGGGGCTTTGAGAGATCATCTCGTCTGTCTCCTTGCCCACGGCATATCCAGCTGCACCTCCTTTGCCATTGTCAATATTTTGACTGAGCTCTGGGCAATTTATTCCAGTGCTTCCCTATTCTTAACAGATTAACCCAAATCTTCCATGCTGGAGTTGAATTTATTGCCTCTTATTCACCATGAGCATGGAAAACTGATTACCTTTTTCCTTGTAGCAGCTGTTCAGATATTTGAAAACTGTTATGGTGTGCTTCCCCAGTTATCATTTCTTTATCTGGACATTCTCTGTCTGTTCTGTCTACTTTTGTTGACCACGGATCCTAAACATTTGTCCATTCCCCTTCTCTCCTGAGCTCTCTCCAATTGGCCTCTGTCTCAGAGTGGGACACCTAACACTGGACATAATCCTTCAAGGAAAAATCTACATCACAGGTCTGTCAGACTGACATTAGAGTCCCAATATGATACTTGTTTGTCCTGTGGTGGTGAGACTTGTTTTTTATTGCTTTTCAGACTGTGGTGTGCAGTAACTTCCAGACCCCTTTTTGTGGAATTGCCACCTAGACGGCTGTTCTTTTTTCTGTATTAATGAAGTTGATTATTTCTTCTTAAGTCTAATTACATTAATATGTCCTGGTTGAATTTTATCTTGTCTTCTCAGATCATTTGTCCAATTTGATGTGATTATCTGGTATTCTATTTCTGTCCTCTGGTGTATTCAGTCTCACTCAGCTTGATGTCATTGGCAGATTTAATAAGTACATATACTCTTTTTTCCATTATCCAAATCATTAATGGAAACACTGACTAGTGCTGGACCCTCCAGTGAATGAATACCTGTAAGATCCACTCAATACACCTTTCATCTGGCAATGTAATAATGATAACTATATTAAAGAAATGTTTTTCTAACTGAATGTTATTATCTCTCAGTACATTCTCTTAGACAATCTTCTCTTGAATGTCTTGAGTCACATGTCAAAATGTTGAGACATTGCACTTGCTGCCTCCCAAGCCCTGTTACTCTGTTGGAAGGGGAGGCTAGATCTCTGTGACTAGAAATGCTCTTGTAAATCCTTATTGTTTATTATGCTGCTCTTTAGGAATAATTTCTTCTTTAGGTTCAAGGTGCTCCTATTTAAAGGATACAGTTCAGCACTTTAAACTAATGGCTCTCAGTAGCTTCATGTGTACTCATAAAATCATTTCATACTTGGAGGTAGTTACTACTGATATTTATATTGAAGGCTGAGTCCCAGGAAGCTGATGATTGGTCACATAAAGAAGGCTGAAACTAAGAACTGACCCAAGGAAACTTGCTCATAGATCCTGGTCCAAAAATGTAACTCAAGTAAGCCAGGTTACAATGGGCAGCACAATTCTGCAGCAGGATCAGTAGCTTTCCTCAGAGATGCAGGCACCAAGCAGGGCTGGCTATGACAACCAAGCCCCCTCAGGCTGTGGGTTACTTCCAGCTTGGGTCTTCAGCTGGGCTGGGCACTGGGCTGCCCAACATGCACCATGCTGGGGCAGTCCTTAAAAGAAACAGAGTAAGCATAGTCCCACGTTCCCTAAAGAAATAACTGGCATCCTGATCCAGGAATGAGGATAGATTGTGTATCCCAGTTGCTCAGAGGTGTTCTGGGACAAGAGTTTGGGCAGGCACCTTGCTCCAGACATGTCCCCTTCCCTTTCGCACATCCTGCTGCTGTCTCTGGTGGCTTGTGGTCCCATTCACTGTCCTTTGTTTAAGGGGAATGGGGGCACTTTCTCCCAGCCTCAGGTGAGGAGTGGCACTGGTATCCTGCCTGCTGGCTCTCGGGCTGAGCTGGCTGCACTGCCAAGCACCTCAGCTATGCACTAACTGGACTCTGTTCCTCGACATGTTCTGCAAACGGGCATTTAAATGCTCTGTGTTCAGCAGACAACTGTCAGGGAATATCAAATGGCAATTGTCTGCCTCTCTTGTTGCTTGGATAATTGGATGGTGAAAAGCAGAATACTGATTCCCCCACCACAGCAATTGGTAATACCATCCAGGTATTTTTAGCAAGCAACTGTGCCAAAATTTAGAAGCTACTAAATAAAGAATGTATCTGTGATTTTTTTTTTAATTTTTTTTTTTGGGTCTTTTCTTGAAATCTTATTGATGAGAAATCTGTCCCATGTACTTTGGAAAGAAATGAAGCAATCAACAGCAATACACATTTTTTTCCCAATGTGGGGAAATTTTTTTGTTCTGACCCATTAATTCCCAGCTGTATTCCAACATCCCACTGAGTGGTGTTAGCATTACTGAAGGGACTCTTTCTAAAGTTCTAAAATTAAGGTTTTTAGTTTCTCAGCTCTGCCAAGGAAATACTCATCTGCCACTGCACCGTGCTGTGAATGGGTGAGAACTGGATGAAAAACTCAGGGAAGAAAACCAGTAAAAATCACAGCAACCAACATGTTGAATGCTCTCTTAGTCGTTCTGGGGTTTGCCCCCTTTCTGCCTGTTCCTTGTCCATATTCATATCTAAAGCCCTGATGCTGAAGTCAACTCTATATGTATATGTGTAGGATCACGGGGCACAGATTGGAGCTTTTCAGGGCATTAACCCCTAATTATCTGCTTGAAAAAGTCACATTACACTTCTAGAAATAATTTTAAAAATAAGGGCTGATCCAAATCTGTAATAAAATGGTGTGACTCATCAAAATGTCATCAAATTACATTAAAAATTGCTTCCTAATGTGACTTTAGGTCCAGTAAATATACTGTAAGTTGTAGATGGTACTGGAGCATGTAAGAGTGTCAGTAGAATTGGGATGTGTGTTTGTTGGTACAATAGACCAGGTGACCAGAGTGGATCTAGTTTTCTTGTGGCTTATGCTATTGGAAATTGAGAGTGAAGTGGAAAACAGGTGTTTTGCTATAAAAGGGAGAGCATCTGGCCCTGGATCCCAAAGACCTGCTTCCACATGACTTCCACTTTTTTTCTCAGATGTTTCTGATGTTGACATGCTGCTTAATTTAGCCAGAGCCCTTAAGGCAAGGCTGGGGAATGGTATTTGAAAAGCATAAAGGTTGCTCTTTTTGGAGCTACCTGCTTGTAGAAAAGGAATGTCTAGAGGTGCTTAAACAGAACATGCTTTCCCAGATTTGTCGTAAAATTCTCTTCCCAGATGGGCATAGGCCTAGCAGCAGAAATCACAAGATTACACTGGGAAAAGTGGAAAGCAGCATCCCTCTCTGGTGTGCAGCACCCTGGCCACACACAGCCTCTTGGGCCATACTTCTGCCACAGCTTCTTGGTGCAATCCAAGTCAGTGCAAGGCCCTGCTGCTGGGAAGATCTACACAGCAGTCTGTAAAGATCCTCTGTAGGATTTAGCCATCCTCTGGCAGTGTGTGTGGGGGCTCAGACTTGCAGGGCAGGGAGAGTTTCTTTAAAGATGATTGCTGAGCACTTGGGTTGACACTTGTTCTTAGCAGGATTGGCTCACTGCCATCTCTGATGTACACCTCAGAGAAGGGGACATCTCTAGGGCATGAGCTCAAAATTAGTAGGTGAGCAGGTATGAGCACAGAGCAGATCATGGGGGTCCAGCTTACTCAAATTATTGTAGTTTTGTACAATTGCTGGCTGAAATGATATTTTTCAGAGTTAGAGTTTGAACTTTGTGACACATTCAACGAAGCACTCTTCTGTATGACTTCTTTGCTGGTGTTGAATTCACATTACACATCTCTTAATAGAAATTTGGTTTCTCTTATGTTGTTGGATTGCCTGTTTCCATGAATCTTCTCAGATAGAGATGTACCTGTGTCATATATTTAGCTGAAATTTGTCTACAAATTAAAAAGCTCTGGGGAGGTGGGGACGCAGGAGGAATGGCATGCTCCTGCAGGTACACACAGTATGTACGTGTGAGCCAGCTTTCCTACAAGCAGGCTGGTGCATTTAGCAGGAAGTCCCAAGCAGGCACTTCCTCACTCTTGCGGTTAGTACCCAGAGGGTTCTTACAGCTTGCCTGCTTGGAAAGCCTTGGGGATGGAATCTTCTTCCTTTCATGCAACTCTTGCAGGAACTTCTGTCTTGACGTACTTCCACAACCTCCACATACCCCTTTCCCTAGCCAGAGTCCTCTGCCCTTCCCTGAATTGCTTTCATCTCTCTCTTCAAAAAATCCTTGTTCTTCTTTCCCTCTCTGCCTCTTTTGCCACTCTTCCACCCCTCTAACAAAAAGCTGCCTTGGAGAGCAGCAGAGAGAGTTAAATCTGCAAGGTCTAATGGCTGGGAAGCTTTGGTGGCCTCATGCATGGTAAAGTGCCTTTTTGGCATGCAGAGCTGTGAGCAACCACCCTCTCCCTATTCCCCTCCTCGGGCTCTGTGCCAGTGGGCGAGCATTTGCAAAGCAAAATTACAGAGCTCTCTGGGTAATGATGTGCCCGTTCGTTCTGTACAGCAGGTGGCTGGAGGCTGAATCCACGCCACTCCCTCTCAACTCAGTTCCCATGCACATCAGGAAAAGATGGCTCTTCCTCCCTTACAGCTGCTCCCAGGGAAGAGGCCAGGGGAGTCACCCTCCCAGCAGAAGGATGCCATGGGGGAGAATCTCTTTCTGCAAGGAGGCACAGTGGGCTCCGACCAGAAAGGCTGGATTCAAATGCCAGGCATGTGCATGGGCAGAGAGGAGATGGCATCTTCACTCTGATCATACAACATGGCAGTGCAAGAGACCACCACTGTTCCCCAACCTGCCAATTCTCCTCAGGGCATCAGGGTCAGAGAGCTGGGATGCATCAGGCATGTCCCTTCTAAAACCTCTGTTCCTCTGTCTAAAAACTCTGATCCTGTGAGTCATAGACTGGCTTCAGGGACCTACCAAACTGCTATCATGGGGAGGAGTTGGGAGGCTGTTTGAACCTTCCTGCAAAGCTCTGGGATAGCCCACAGTGCTCACTTCTTATCCCAACTGCTCACCCTCTTGCATTAAGCCAGGATGGATAAGGCCTTAAGCAACCTGGTCTAGTGGGTGGCATCCCTGACCATGGCAGGGGGATGTTGGGACTAGATGATCATTAAGGTCCATTTCATCCCATTAACATTCTATGGTTTATCTGTATTTCTCCTCTGCCAGTTGCTTACTTAAAGAAAGGCTAAGCAGGTGTGTACAGAGTCTGCAAGGCCACCAGTGAACAGGCTAATCCTGGTTGTGATACATCCATGTGATTTTCCCCTCATCCCTTCCCTTCATACTGCTGTGGAAGGCTTCTTATACCAGTGCCATCCTGCTTTCCCCTCCTGCCCTGTAAAATCGTTCTTGGAGCAATCAGCCTGTAGGATTCCCTTTCACTGTGTTGGGAAGCACAGTATTTTTATATTGAAAGGAGGGAAGGAGTGTCAGGCCACAGACAAAGATGAGCAAAAGATCCCTAAGCATGTCATATCCACTTTCTTTTCTTTTGGTTGCTTGGGAATAAAATCAGAGAATTAGGAGGTTGAAACTATTTCTCTTTTACACTGTTAAGAAGGATGGGTGATGTATCCTGTTCTGGATGAGAACTCAACCTTTATCTCTGTACACATTTTATCCTCTGTAACTCTTAGCACTCTCTCCTTTCAGAAGGAATCCTGTTAGGAGTTTCTTATCTGCATTTATCTTGCAAAATAAATATTCAATAAACAAAGACAAATACTGTTAAAGGGCATTCTGAGACATTAACTTATTCCCCTAAGCAATAGAACAAACAAAGCAACTTCATTAGCAGTAATATAGCATAATGCCCCAGTGTCTTGGTCTTGCTTTGGGTGGAAAAGCTGGGCTTGTTCAGGTAAGCCAGGATCTCTGGAGACAAGGATGGACTAAATTACATGCACATGGATGGAGGCTCTTCCACGACACATAAGTGAAGCTCTCCCTCTTGGGGAGTTCAGCTTGGTCCAGCAGTAAAGCCTGTGTGGTCACAGAAATGACATACAAAGCTGGGAGAGTCACAGATTCCTATTCCTGTTGCAACTCCTAAAGGCAGTCAGAGCATCCAGAGGAAAAGATGTGAATGCTGCTGTCCTGGTGTGGTTGCCTCTGGGGCCCTATGTTATTTCTTACACTTTCTGGCTTCTGTGTGAAAACAAAACCCAGTGAGCAATAACTTCACAACAGCAGACAGAGGAAGACAGGGTGAAATGGAGGATAACAGAAATGTGGATTTTAGTGAAAGAGGAAGTGAGGGGAAAAAAAGACCATATGGAGGGGATGAGTCCAGGGGATAGAAATCTGAATTATGACATCTTCCCAGCCCTCCAGATCTTTAGTTCTTTTCAATGCAGTGTGGGTCCTGTAAGAAATTATCTGTGATAGAGCACATCTTTATATATAAAGATTGCTACATGAAGTACTTTAAAATTTGTTATCACCTGATGAAATGTTACATGTATTGCAATACTTTTCCTGTCTCTTGTATCTTCTCCCTTGTGATCTTAAAGCACATTGCAAGCTTTCCGTTCATTAAGTTTCCCAGCATCTTTGTAGGGCAGGCTTATCTCTGGACTACAGATAGCAAAATTTAAACTAAAAGTTCAAAATGCTAAGCTGAGAAAATGACCCAGCATCCCAGGCCCCAGCAATGCTGGTTAATTTGAAGCCTGTCCATCAACACGGTCACCCATACAGCTGCACAGGAGGGGCAGTGACTTGTGCAGAGCCCATGGAAGAGCTGAGGAAGAGGAGGTTCTGTTACCTTGTATTTTTGCAGGCACCTCTTGGGAAAGCTTCATCCACTGGTATGGGGCTGACTACAGCACAGATGCAGCCATGTGAGCAGTCCCCAGAGGGAGTTGTTAAGTGCTTAGGACACAGCCACTCTGGGCTTTGAAGTCTGTGTCTGTGCTCAGGGCAGGTCCCTCATCACCAGCGCTGCCCAAACGAGCTCTGGCTCCTCCAGCCTTTCTCCAGTCCATTTCTTCCTGTCATCTCTGCATCACTCAGTCCAGAAATAAATGCTGCTACCAGGGATTGGGCGCCTACGTGTGCTGCCTTGTTGGTGGCAGCCTTGGCCAGTGCTCATTTTGCTCTTAGCACTATCACCCTGTGGAGAAAATATTGCAGCACTGGTGTAGAGAGGTCTGTCTCCCTCGACACGGGGTGTACCTCCAGCGATGAAAATTTGGTACTTTCAACACAAGAAAAGGCAAAGCTGGGGATGGGCAATTCACTCTCTTTAGACCTTTCCCCTATCTGTGTTTCTTTTCCAAGAGTGGTGGTTTCTCTGCCTCTCCTTGCTGTTGGACAGCCCTGTCACAGCCTGTTAAATCAGCGGCATCTCTCAGCACTACCCTGGTGCTCCCTCCTGCCAGCAGCCTGTGTGTGCCTAAGCTGGGAAAGGACTCAGGGTACTCATGCTCATCCTGGGTATGAGTACTCTCCTGACTAGCTTGGCAAGACTGGGCCAGCAGTGGTGGTTTGGTGGTGGCCCCTGTGGGCATTGAGTGGGTTTTTTGCAGTTCTGTTCCTGGGACACTTCATCTCAGAGATTGCCACCTACAGGAAGGTGCCCTCTTGCCTGACCTCCCTTCATTGCTAAGCTATTAGCAGAGAGCAGCAAAGTGGGGCTTGCTGCAATGTTGCTCCAAGACACAAGCGCTTCCTCCTCCCAGGCAAGTCCTACTGCTGACTCAGGGCTTGGATCATTTCTGTGCCCAAAGAGAGAAGGCAGGACTGAGTTTTGGTCTTGGATGCAGCTGCACTAAGCCAGAAACATTGGTCTGGTAAACCAGAGCTGGCACAGGCCCTTAGGGCTATCAAAGCAATGCAATTTTACCAATATCAAATCCTCCTGAAAACGAAACATGTTCCCACCCCTGGGAGGATCCACTGTGGAGCCAAGTAAGTCTGGCTTGGAAATGTGTACTCAGTTTGGATCTCGGTCCTCTCCTCTAACTGCTCTGCAGTACACACTCCTGAAAGTGATTCTTCTCAATCCCTTGCACTTGTGCCATTGACTAAGGAGCAGGAGATGCTGCCAGAGTTCACACTGAGTGCCACAGGGATCTAAAATAAATACTGCCATGTAATAGATTTTTATCCACTGCCTTGCTGTAATCCCCATCTGAATCCCTTCCAAATTGCAGTCAGGCAGCTGTTTGTACAAGTCAAACATTGATTCAGCTGCTCTCAAAAGGGATTCAGGAGGTACAGACTGGAGGGAGTGCTAGCCAGGGTGCTGGAACAATGGGATTTATTTGTTATGAGCTGGGTTAAACTCTTCCCATAGCACCCAGCACCAGAGTATCTCTCCTTTCCACACACGAGGAGGAGGTACCCATACAAGCAGGAGGTACACACAGAAAGGATAATTGCTGAAGAAGTGAGCCTGGCACCTTGAGCAGCTCTTCTGCCCTGCTTGGCAGGGCTTCAGAGGGCAGGATCACAGTTGCCCATGGCTGGCTTGTAGGGCCTACAGGCTGGGAGACCTCCTTGCAGTGTTAGGTAGTCATCTGCTCGTCTGGGGTCAGAGCAAACCGCAGTTTCCTCAGCATCCCAGATGGTGTGCGTGTCGGGCTTTGCTTCCTGGGCTGTATCTGAAGTTTCAAATAGTCCCTGTTGAAACTCTTGGCAAGGATTGCTCTTCCTAGAGGTGGTTGGTATCAGGGGCATGGCCTGGTGTCCAGCACATGGGGTTCCTCCCAGGTTTCTTTAGCCCATCTCAGCACCTGTGTGATGGGAAGGACCCCAGAAAAAGTCCTGGCATCCTGGGCAGTGGCTACCACCACTGCCCTGCTCACACTTTCTGGCTTTCCTAATGTGTTTTTTAGGGACAGATCTTTCAAGTCCTCACTGTTCTATTTCTGCTTCATTTCATGCCCCCTCAATGGGATTCAGCATTTTGCTTTTCTCTTTGTCCATCACTTCCCTGGCATCAGTGAGGTTAAAGCACAGGGCTGTCACAGACATGGAAAACCTTGGTCCTTGGTATTCCAAAATTTTCAGGCTCATACAGGGTCACATGTGCTCTGGTTCAGGCCAACTTCTCATAGCAGCCTTCCCCCTTCCAGAACATGACATTAATGCCTGCCAGTCAGGATCAGGACTGTTTTGCTCTACCAGTGGTGACTTCTGCAGTGCTCAGCCTCTTGCAGACTTCTATCCCTATGCCATGCTAGAGAGCAGGGGAGGAAGTCCAGCAGAGCCAGTTGCAGATTGAGTAAGCATAGCTCACTTCCAGAGATGGAGAGAGGCTGGAAAGAAGTGTTGTGGTGGATTAGAAGTCATTGCAGTAGAGACCAGTTATTTGCCTGTGCTTTGTACAGTGCTGAGCCCAGAACTGAGTCTTCAGTGAGTACTTTTACAAATCCTCTGTCCTTTCTGCTTGATCTTACGAGGGTTCTGCTGATGCTGGATTAGCCATGCAGCATCTCCAGCATGTTAAGAGCTTGCTGGAGGCAAGCTCTCCAGAGTTCTCAAGATTCATGCATGATTTGTGAGCACAAAGATCTTGGGAACCAAACTGAACCATGCTGTGTTAGGCACTAGTTCTAGGTACTTCAGCCTCTGCTCAAGAGCCATTGCTGCTGCCTGCAGCAGGGCAAAAAGAACAAGACAGAAGTAAGCAGGAGGAAAGGATGAAAAGTCCATGAGTAACTGCTGAGTGTTGTTTTAGATATGGGGGCTAGGTAACTGGCAATGATGGTCTGCTGGAGCGGGGAAAGATTTCCCCTGGCAGTTGATCACCATAAGTGAACCTGAGAAGTTCAGTCTAACCAAAACAGATCTGAGAAAAATCTCAAGTTTAGCCTAAAAGGAGTGTTAAGCTATCAGTGAAATGGCTTAAGAGTTTCTGTGTGGGGTATTTAGGCTCATTTCCACAATTGCAGCAACCAAGCAGGATTATAGTGTGAGCCAGAGTGGCTGCAGCTTAGGGGCTTGGGCAACCATGTGTAAGGGAACAAGGGGATTGCTGGCAGCCTTTGTCTCTTACTTGACTTGGAACTTTGCAGATCAAGTCAAAATTCATTGAGGGAGAGGAAACAATTTAATCACCTGATTCACAGAGAATCCTCCTGCAACCACACTGGCCACAGACTCAGGTCATCTCAGGTTGGGGAGGGAGAAGAATGGGGCTGCCCACTCTCCAGGAGAGTGAGAGCAAGAGGCTTAAGGCTCCTCAGTGCTAGAGAAAGTAACGGAGTGCCCTGCAGCTCACAGCCCTGCTTGAAAATGATGGAGGCTGACAGATCTGGGATTAATCTAAAGGTTTCAGCTCTCTGAGCACTGAGTGGAAATTCGCCTGGAAACCACAGCACAGGAGCTCAACATGATGAAAGCACTAACTGGAAGGGGGGAGGCAGAGGCAAGTGTGGGTCAGATAGCTCACCCCACCTGATTATGCACAAAAGCTAAAGCCCTCGTCTCTTGCTCTCTCTGCCATGTGTCTGAGTAGAGAGGGAAGGTATTTAGTGCTAATAAGAGCATTAAGAAATAGGCCAGTTTTATTCTGTACATTAGGCAGGCTCTGCTGCGGGTGCAACTTTGCATTGCTAATTAGATTCAAAGGCAAAGCTATACTCCCGGTGCTCAGCACTCCTGATTGTACCTGCTCGTGCTCTCGGAGGAGCCAGGTCAGACAGCCTGTACAAATACTGCAAGCTGTGCTTTTCCCTATGCAGGTATTTGGGGGTGCTATGCTGCTTGTGTGGGATGAAAAGACAGAGTGGGAGGCTAAGAGCTGGAGCCAAGGTGTGCTCTGCTGATGCAAACTTGGACTTCTCTTGCTCATCTTGTCTAGCAGCATATGTGAAAGGCTACATCCTGCTCTGTCTATAGCTTTCCTCTGAGACTAGGACACTGACCTAGTCCTGCATATGGAAGGCCAGGATTTATCTGATTTGGCATCCATTAGAACTGCTGCTTTAGCCCATAAAATTATGGGGACCTACCAACTTTTTTCCCACTACAGTGCAGTTTGCAAAGAAGGATGCATATGTCCCCCCTTGCCCTCAGAGACCAATAACCTTCAGCTGAAGCTGATGGAAGTCTTTTCTCAGTGCAAGAAAATCACAAATTCTGTACATTCTGTACTATGTGAGTCTCCAGTATTAGCACAGCTGTCACACTTAGCCATGTCTGCACGTTCATGCCTTCATATCCAATTCCAATACAACACTGCCATCACCCCTGTTGCTCACATCAAAGGACTGAATGCATCACAGTGCACAGTTTTAACTCCTTTCAGTTTAGCTTGCTCTATAAATACATAACCCACAGTGAGTAGGCATGTGTAATATATCCCTGTGTATGGTTCTGCTTAGTGCTGTGGATGGGGCTGCTGATCTGATTATTTTGAAGTTACTGGGCTACATCTGCTGTAGGTATAAATTGGTACAGCACCATGGTGTTGCCAGTTTATGCTAGGTGAAGTTCTGGCCTATAATGTTAATCTATAATAGAAACTTGCTTGTGCTCCTGAGGAGATATTTTCAGTGTATAACCAAATTGGCATTCTTATCCAAGCTTCTACATGGTATAATTGTAATTCCAAAATTATAAGTGTTATTAAATTATTAAACAATGCACCAGTGGAAGGTTAGTTTAAGGTTGTGCTTTTTATCTATTTCAAATGGTATTGTTGAACTGAAATCAGCATGGTGATATGTCCCAGCACACAAACTGGATGTGTACCAGAGATGAATGAACACAGGCACAGTTTCAGACCGGCCAGCCAAATCTGAACACATGTCCTCTTCTAAGAAAGAAGTTTAGGAGAAATAATTTTCAGCTCCATGATCCTCATACCCAGTCATTATCACAGACATTATGATGGTCTCTCCCTGATTATATTTTAGAAAAGCTCAAAGCCTCCTGAATTGCAATACAGTCGTTGCTAATTCAGAGTAAGTGGGTTACTCTGCAGCTGGTATCTGTTTGCCCATCTGATGTATGAATAGCAATCGATTTGGATTTTTTCTCTAAACATGGTGTGATAGTGAGTATGAGATCATTGCCAAATCTCCATGAGGAATTATGCTTGGTTTGGCTAGAAGAGTGATGCAGATTGGCCACCCTATTAATGGGTGAAGCACACAGTCCTCTCCAACTTGGGGAGTTGTTTTTCTGTAGGCATCTTCCTCTGTATTTAGTCTCAGAAACTATAGCAACTTACAGCAAATAGAGGAAATAAGTGCTCCAGTTTCTGAGTCCTGTACTAGATGAATTTCCAATAAATGTATGCTAATACTCATGCTGGGTTTCCTCTATTACCTTCTTTTTGTTCTTTTCTATTAGATTCACCAGATTTTTTAGGTGTTTTTTTTAAACACCTTTCCTCTTCTTCTGAGAAACTGACAATATTTGGAGATTATTGCCTTTTTATTCTGCTATTATATGATTATATGTATTATACATTATATATATATATATATATATATATATATAAATTATTATTTTATATATATTCTATATTATATATAAATATAATAATATAATAATAGAATATCCTGAGTTGGAAGAAGCCCACAGGGATCATCAAAATCCAACTCCTGATCCTGTACAGGACAACCCCAAGAGAAACACATGTACGAAAAGTGTTGCCCAAACACTCCTTGCACTCTGGCAACCTTGATGCTGTCACCACTTCATGTCAGTCCCTTGGGTCCTGTCATTGGTCACCAGAGGGAAGAGATCAGTCCCTGCATCTCTGCTTTCCTTCATGAGGAAGCTGTAACTGCAATGCTGCAATGAGGTCTCCCCTCAGTCTCCTCTTCCCCAGGCTAAGCAGACCGAGTGACCTCAATCACTCCTCAGAAGGCTTCCCCTCCAGACCCTTCACTATCTTCTTTGCCCTCCTTTGGATACTCTCTAATAGCTTTATGTCCTTCTTATATTTGGTGCCCAAAACTGCACACAGGACTCGAGGTGAGGCCACATCAGTGCAGAGTAGAGCAGTTAATGGTAATGGTAATATTGTTAATTGCTATCATAAACATACATACACCAAACACAGCTTTACAGCTATTCCAAGCTCTTTTTAACTTTTCTGAAGTCTGTTCTAGGCTGTTAATCTCATTTTAGGACTGAGGTGTGGGGAGAAGCCCTTTTCCCCATCAAGCTGATAGCAAGTCTGCTGCTTTGAGATCTTAGGAGACAAAGCACCAGGTAAGCTCTACACACTGTTGGGAACATCTGAGAAGTAACTCTGTGGAACAGCACTGTGTTTTGTGTTTATTCTCCAGCTGCATTAAGGCACTTTGTTTACAAGTGATGACAAAGTTGTTCTCTGCTGCAAGCTGAGCCTGAAGGCAGGAGGCCAGTGTGTGATGCAAAAGACGGAGTTTCTCAGAATGAGACAGTGCCTTTGCTTTCTCATAGTTTTGAGGAGGAAATTCTTTGGCTTGGTGTGTAAGTACCAGAGACAGAATCAGTGATGCTAGGAAGAATTCAGGGGGTGGAAGATAGGTAAATGGGCTTGGATGAATCAATAAAAAACTTGATTCTTTGATCAAAACATGAAGTGACATGCCTGCCTCCTTCCCCTCCCTGCTGCTGTCTGTTCCTGACTTGGATAAAGCTCGGGGAAGTTGGGGAGTTAACAAATCTTTTTTACTAAGTGACTTTGCATCTCTACATGATCTCCACATATGGGGATATATTGTGCAAGTCCCTAGGATGATGTAACATGACAAGCGAGGAGACAAAAGATATATGAACCTCGTGCAAAAGACCATGTGCAATTTCTGTCTTTGTGGAGCGAGCTGTACTGCTGACAAGCTCTCCAGCAGGGGAATGTTAGAGCTCAGCTTTGTCTGGGTTCTGTTTTCTTCTGCCCTTGTTGAACATTACGTTGGAAAAAAGCTAAGCTGCTGAGACTTGAGTTTTGGTGCTTTCCCTCACCCCACTGCTGCTGTTTCAATTCTGGCCCTCCTTGCTTAGCTTCTTCTGTGTGTCTCACCATGGGTGGTTGGAGCACACTGCTGCTTCCCTGCCCTCTGCCAAGCCTGATGCTCTATGGCATGACTTCTGGTGCTGCCACTTCCAGGTGGATATGGAGATAACCAGCAATGTGTTGGCTCTTTCCCAGCCAGTCCCTGCCAGGGAGACAAAAGCACCACTTAGAACAAACATTATCTTTTGCAATACACAAAGCTGTGATAAGTTGGGATGGTACTTGTGAGAAAAACAGCAATGTGTGTTGAAAGGAAAAAGGGCTGTCACCTCAGACCCTGGCAAGCTGAGTGTCTCCTTGCTGGCATGAGATCACTGCTGAATTTTGAAGACATGTTTTTCCACACAGATTTGAGAGCTGCTAATGCCATGACTTTGCATCGTCAGTGTGGCAGAAATGAATCTGTGACATTGCAAGGAAATTAAAACAGAGAAGAAAGCGGTGGAGCCTAGCCCAGCATCCCCAGCTTTTGGAAGCAGGCTTCAGTTCCTGTAAGGACCTGCTTCCAATGGAAACTCCCATAAGCTTACACCTTTCTCTGAGGCAAAGTTTGGAAAATATTCCACCGGGGCACTTTAATACAGAGGTGCTGCTTACAAAGTGGATTGCTCCAACAGGTAATGTATTGGCATGATTTTGGTCACTCTGTATGCTACAGAGTCTGCACAGTCTACAGTATAGAAGCGTTTGGTTTTGTGTTAAAGGTGACAGTGCTGGTTTATGGCCCATTTTATACCACTGTATGCTACCCCAAGCCAGGGTTTCAGCCTTGCAGTGGTGTAAGTATTGTTGGTCATGCCTCGGGGCAGGGGAATTGATTACATAACCCTTGAAGTCTCCCTTCCAGACCTATTTTCTGTGATTGCAATGCACATGAACCTCGGAGGAAAAACTGCAGTGCCATGGCACTTTTCCCACCAACTCTTCATTTGATGGCTCCTTTCTAGATACAAATCCTTCACCATTCTTTCCCCTGGTCTGCAGCTCTCTAATCTTCTATAAGTGACTCCATAAGTGCAAAACCATTTCCATGGGAATAACTGGTGCCTTTTCCCCTAGCATCAGTTTAGCTGTGTCCCCTGCCCCATGGTGAGGCACCCTGCAGCCAGAAGAAGATGCTCCAGAAGCAGTGTCAGCTTTTTTTTCTGCCACTGAGTTGTTTGTTCCAGCCCCTCTTCCCCAGTTGCTGCCAACAAGGCAGCAATTATGCTCCCATCGATCCCTCCTCTTCAGGAATCACCCTGTGCACACTGGCACACTGTCACAATCAATAGCCCAGCCCTTGTGCAGAGACAGCAAGGGGGCCAAAGAGGCAATTTGCTCACTGGACAGGTTATGATGAAATAATATTGTGTCAGGAGGTGAAGTGGCAGAGTGGCTGGCACTAAATATTTCCCTCTGTATTGCCACAGGGAAAGCTAGGGCTTGACGAGATTTAAAGTCAGGCTCAATACCCGCTGCTTAGATCCTGCTGGAGATAAAGTGTAACTGAAAGAATGTGGTGAAACGATTGTTTAGGAGACAAAATTGATGTGGGCCCTTAAACCTATCACTTCAAAATCGTTCTTGCTAAGACTGAGAGGAGGAGATTAAATACCTTTCATTTTTGACCTCTAGCTGATAGGTATTAAACACATACAGGGTTCATTGTGGATAAAACTCATGGCTTCCAACAGCCAAGCTCAATCAATTAGCTCATTGGTAAAAGACAAATATTGCTGGCAAAAAAAGGAATTTCATGCCTTGACAGTTACTGCTGTCATCCCATCTTAGAGGCATATTACAAATTAGGCAATCAAAGTATCACTTTCAGCCAATTTTTAACAGGCAAAGCAGAAATATTTCTCTGAAATATTTTTATTTTGTTTTCAGTAGCCCCTTGATGTTGTATCTGAAATGAAATAAGAGCTTTATGCCTGTTAGTCCCTGGTTCAAAGCTCATGCCTGATACATGGTAGTCATCTCTCCTGAGTGAAGTATATTACAGTCTTCAGCTTTGCTGGGCATAAGCAGAGGACACTGTGGGTGCTGCTCAGCTCAAGGGCCTTGGTGACCGTATTACCCATGGGCATGCACTGCTCTTCTCTGAACATACATCAAATACTTAGAAATACATACAATTACTTCTGAACACAATGCTGATTTCTGTCATGGAATCTGTGTTAATTGGCACAGGATCACTGTGGAGCACTATTAATCTGGGAGCTGCAGAGTCAGCACCAGTCATCCAGGGGCCCTGGGAGCAGCCTGCATTTAGACTGGCCACAGCCTGCTTTTCAATGCACAGGGGTCCATCTCTGTAGTGTGCTGTGCCTGAGAGCACTGCCCCACAGAAACCATGGGATGGCTGGAGGCTGCAGGAAACCTCAAGGGCTTAAAACTCTGTTGAAACAGAGGTTAGTGTATGTATGGAAGCCAGTGATAACAAGGTATTCAATCAAATGTGGGTTCAAATGTGGGAAAAGAAAGATTAGTGTTTAGGGAGACTGCTGCTGCTGCTGCTCCCAGCTATACCTCACACACACTTTCCACCACAGATGCATCATTTAGGCCAGATTTTTCAGAAGTGCCCAGTTATTTGGAGTGCTTCATTAGTGCTAACCCAAGTGTGGAGCACCTGCAGATGCCCCTCCATCAGCAGGACCTAGCATGCCTCTGTACATCTGTTCATCAAGTCAGCCAGCATTTTGGCATCTTGCAGTTGTAAGAGAGGCTTTCTGCTTTTAGCATCTCTCAGTTTCCACCTTCGTGAAATGGGAGGCAATGCTGCAGGAGATAAACTGCTTAGTGGAAAGTCCACAAGGCAGCAGATAAACTTTGAGTAACTTGGCACTCCTAAGAAAACCTGGGTCTTAAGTGCCATCACAGGCTGCTCACCCCAGCTAAGCCCTTGGAGTTTCCTGCAGCCTCCATCCATCCCATGGTTTCTGTGGGGCAGTGCTCTCAGGCACAGCACACTACAGAGATGGACCCCTGTGCATTGAAAAGCAGGCTGTGGCCAGTCTAAACGCAGGCTGCTCCCAGGGCCCCTGGATGACTGGTGCTGACTCTGCAGCTCCCAGATTAATAGTGCTCCACAGTGATCCTGTGCAAATGCAATACAGGGCCCTTTGTGAATAAATGGAGGCAGCAATGCTTGAGCCAGGCCTGGCAAAGTAAGGAGCAATTCCCGGGCAAGCAGAGAGCATCTGGCTTCCCCCAGCCCTGCAGAGGCAAAGGGCAAGGCATGACCCACCCTCTCCATGCTGTACAGCTCCCATCTCTGCCAGATGAATGGCGCTGGTTTGTCAGCACAGAAAGGAAAACCCAGCCGTGTGCAAGCCCAGCATCTGCTCGGCAGGGGCTGCCCTGCTTGGCGCTTGCCAGCAGGAGGCTCGGCACTGTTTGCTGCCCCTCTGGCCACACTCCCTGGGGCTTTGCAGTGGCGCTGGCTGCAGGGCAGGAGGGGTCAGGGGTGCGTGTGCCTCCCGCCAGCAGGCTCAGAACCACTGCATCACAGCCTAAAGTGAAGATTTAGTGGCTGTGTAGGGATGTGAGCAGGGACTAGCAAGCTAAGGCCAGTGGGCTCTGCCAGGGCACGCCACCTGCCTGTCCCTGGGGGTTAGGAGGAGCTGGGCAGAGAGGGCTGGTACCTGGTAGGTGTTTGGCTGCATTTCCAAGGGTTTGCCATGAGAATTTGAATGATGCCTCCCTCTTTCTGTGGGGTTTTCTACCTGGAAATGCATTTAACAAGACATTTGAAGATTTCTTTAATTTGTCCATTGCAGTGCAAATGGATCTGACTCAAATCCTTAAATGCCAACACTTTTTTGCTACTAATTTATCTCTGCATATGACACTAATGTCCCCCACTCTCCAACATACCGTGGTTAAGTTAAGCCATGGCATAGCCCTGCCTGAGGGCAAAGGACAAAAGGAATGGGTTCCTGTGCAAGGCAGGGAAGCTCTGCCCCAAGGATGGGGCAGCATCAGCCCCCAGGACACAGGGGTATTGTGGGGCGCAGGTCTCCCCTCCTTGAGCTGACGAGTCCACGCCTCTTATCTCTATTTGTGTAGTGATGAGGGCTTTCCACTAGAGAGAGACATGAGTACACACAGAAAACCTGTTTGCTATTTGTATCACACAGCTCACCTGGCCAACATGGTCCAAAAAGGAATGGCTGGAGCCGATCATGAAATGAGGTTTTTTGCCCTTCTGAAATTTTTAATTATCTTTTCTGACTGACACTTGTCTTCAAGATGGGATTTGGCAAAGAAAATCCTGTTGTTTTTTTTTTTTTTTTGGTCTTGCTTTAAAACAACCCATTTTTATCCTTTGTAGTTCTTACAGAAGAGGCCAGAATATATTGAAATATTGGACAGTCTTACAATAAAAAGTAAAGAAACTTGCCAGAAATAGTTTTTTTTAGAAATACATTTTTTTTGAGAAAATGTTCAGCTGGTTGTTGTTTATCTGACATGAAACTGGATATTACCCAGAAAAATTTGGTAACTCCCATGTACCTTTTTTTTCTCTATAGACAAAACCAAATTCAGTGACCTCTGAAATATGCACATCTTGTGGAAGGACCATGATGATGTTGAACACAAGACATTTAAGAGCAGAAGTAAAGCATAACTTTCTTAGCTGAAAATCCTAGGGAAATAGAAACGTGGCCAATGACAGTGGTGTTAATTCTTTATTTATGTGTCATGCTGTAATCCGTGTAGGCAGCCAGGCCTGTGCTTTGCACACCAGAGGAAGCTGCTCCTCTCAGCTGTTTCTCACCAAAGACCCACAGAGCCAGCAGAACCCATCCCTCTGAGTGTGTGGCTTTGGACCAGCACCCATCTGAAGCGAAGAGCACTGTTGAGGGAGGTGTCTCTAGCACACCATGTATTGTTGTATGTTACAGTGTTGGTTTTCCTCTGGGGCCACCTGCAGCTCTGAGTGCAGAGGGTGCCTGGCACCTAAAGCTGCTTTGCCTGGGATTTGTGCTGAGCATACAACTCCGGGTGGCAATGCTGTGAGTCACACAATTTCTTCTATTTTTGGATCCTGTTTTTGAATGCTTTCCCCTGTGGTATATGGGTGGTTGGAGGAAACACACACATGCAGGCTTCACATACTGCAAATAGAAAGTCTGCATTTAAAGGCCTCCTATTGCTTACTTGCAGATCCTGCCAAACTTCAACCTGCTAGTCTTGATAAGCATACTCTCCTGGGGTGTTGCTCACTGGGAACAGATGGTCCCATGAGAAACAGATGGCCTCAGAGCTGGGAACTTCCAGGAGCTTTTGTGGGAGATGGGATCCCATCCTTTACCTCAAAGGCCCATCGTGAAGGCACAGTGAGAGCATTCTCCTCTAGCATGTTTCTCATCCCATGAGAAATCTCCTTTCATTATATCAGGTGAGAGTGGGTCCTTGAAGCAGGGGGTTCCAATGCACAGGCAGTGTCCAACTTTCTGAAGGACATAGAAGAAATCTGAGGAGTGAAGAGGGAATTAGGTAAAACATATAGACTCAAAGACTGTGAAAGTAATGGCCTTATTTTTTGGTGCCTCCCAAATGGCTCCTTGCCTGCAGAGCAGTGTCTTGCACTGCCAGGGTAAGATCATCGCACACCTCCATCATGACTGGAGTCTGGGGTGTAAATCCATTGCTTTAGGTCTCTTGTGAGCTAACATGGATCTGAACAAGTCACTTTTCAATATTCACTCTTGAATTACAGTCCCAGCTTTGCTCTCTCTTATAATCTTGGGAAGCAGAGGTGCTGGATTTAATTGATCCCTTCACCATCAACAGCCATTCCTGGAAATGAATCACTGCCTCTAAGATTGTTTCCCTGATGTTTTCAAAAGAACATCTGATATCTTAAAGAGATCTCTTTTCCTTTTGTGTTTATCTAACCTGGAGCTGTTACAACTGTAGTAGCTCCTGGATTCAGAACACCAGGGGCAGAAAGCCTGTCTGAATCCTGCCCAAGGCACCCCTCTTCTAGTTGTCTGTAGCATTTCTTGAGGGATGTGGCCTAGACCCAAGAAAATTGTTAAGCTCCAATTCATTCTTAATTTTCCCTTTGAAAACTGGCCCTCAGCTACTGCAGTTTTCTCACAACCTGCAACCCTTTGTCACACTAAGTTTTTTTTTTTTTTTTTCTCCAGTTTGAAGCCCAGTCTTTCTGTGGGAAAATAATCCCACACATAGGGGAATAAGTGTAAAGAGATACTGTAGTTGGGAAATTCTACCTAAGGATCATGTTTTGTTGTATATCACCTCTTCCCCCTGTAACACCACTCTGGCCTCCTAACAAATGCCTCTCTCCACTTGTTTATGGACTTCCATTCTATTTCAGAAATTTGGTAAATGTAGAAGCCTTTAGAGAGAAAATGTAGACTAAAAGCTGTTCTAACCCAATGTTTCTTGCCTCTTTATTGAAAGCCCAGTGCACATTAAATGAAACTTATATGCTCCTTGAAGCTGCCTGTGTTATTATTGGAACTGATGCACATTCACTCCAGCCAATCTATTTTTGTTTGAACCACTTACTCTGTATGAAACCAAGCATAATAACTACAGTCAATATAGATATATTTGTTTTTATTTAAACTCCTAAGCGTGCTAAAAGCAAAAAATATGGTTTTTTTCCCTGAAAACCAATAGATATGTATAATAGGCAGAAAACCTATGTATCAGTCAAAGCAGGAGTGGCCGGTGACATCGCTGGCACTGCCACCCGCGGCCGCGGGGACCGGGGCTTCTGCAGGGCTAGGAGGGCTCTGTGCGGGACAGCAGCTTCCCCTGGGAGCCCGGCAGCTTTCCCTTCCCGGCCGGGGAGGGGCGGCGTGTGCCGGGGCTGCGGGCTGGGGCGCGGACGGGCTCCGCCGCTGGGCGGGCTCCGCGCAGGACCCTGGGGGCCGGTGGCACCCCCGTCACGGCATTTTTGGAAAGGGCAGCCTGTGGCACCCCCGTCACGGCATTTTTGGGAAGGGGAGCCTGTGGCACCCCCGTCACGGCATTTTTGGGAAGGGGAGCCTGTGGCACCCCCGTCACGGCATTTTTTGGCAAGGCCGGCAGGCGCCATGCTCAGGGACCAAGGAGGCCAGAGCAGCAGGGGAGACCGAGGAGAGTCCGAGGCTGCGTTGGAGCAGAGCAGCAGCTGAGCCGGCTCGGGCGGGCTGGCCTGGGCCGGGCTGGGGCGGCCGCTGCAGTCGGAGGAGGCGAAGGCGCTGACCTCGTTTTCCGGAATTGTTCTTGCACTCATGGGCAGTCAGAGGAACGGCGTATAATGTGTGAGGAGGGGACTGGGGAGAAGAAAGTCGGGAAGAGAATCTTGGCAGAGGCAAGGACTGCTTTCCCTGTCTGCCCATTTATTTGTCTCAGTACCAGAATCGATAGTTAGAACTTTGCTCATTGACAGTAAATTAAATTGGTTGAAAACCCCCCAAATCAGCAACTGGATTTTGCCCATAACATCGAAATACTTCTATGAGTGGACAGAAATGAATACTTTTTTTTTGGATGGGATTTTATCCCCAAAAGTTAATGTCTAAGTTAACAGGCATCTTCCTTCTGCGCTCTTGGGATCCGCTCGTCTGCTTTCATTCATCAGGCAGCTTGTCACTTTTCATCACAATGTTAATATGCAGGAGAAGGAGAACTTCAGGAATGATCAAAATGGCTTATCAAGGTTGGAGGTGCAGTCCAAGGTGGTTTATATCTGTCCTGGTTGCCTTTGAAATGCAAGGTCATACTGCCTTTTCTGACCACGCACATCATCAACTACTACTTGTGCAAAGTACAAGTAACTGCTTTCCTCCCATCCTTCCTCTGCAGCCTTACCTTATGTCAAAGCTAGGAAATGATAGAATCGGATGAGTAATCAAGGCTGGGTCTTCTGTGTTTTGCAACTCCTCCTAGAGCTCCCAGACCACCACCTGTGTTTTCCTATGCTCACACCCATCCTTTCTGTTAGAGGACTCCCCTCCTCTTGTGACAGCTTTAAGATGACACTTCTACAAAGATTTGAAAGCTTCAGTTTATTTATGCTGTTCCCATGCTCCTAGGCAGTCAGTGCTCATTACCAGAGCCCCATTAAACACCCTGAGTTGTGAATGGCTTGTTTCCAATCACATGGAATTATATCCAGCATGCCACTAGACCTGCTCTGAACTCCAGAAAAGAAAAATCTCACACCCTTAGGGGAACATAGACCATGAGTTGGTATGCAGAGCTGATTGATCCAGGAGCATCTATTCGGGCAAGCTTCAGACCCCAGTACCTCCCAGTTAATCCATTTAGCACTGTGTTTGCATGTTTGCTGAGGCATTCAAAGGGCCTTTATGGAGAGAAGGATTTCTCCGTAATGAATGGAAACAAACAAGATCAAAAGGCAGAGATAAGCAAACAGACAGGATTTCAAACCTAACCTGTGTTTAAACGGAGTGGCTGTCAATATTAATAACATAAAAGCAGCAGTGAAATGTGGCTGCCACACGCCAGGTAGAGAATGCTTAGAGACATCTGAAAATCCCATCAGAAATTGCCAAGGCAAATGTAATTAGCATGTCTGCAATTGTCTTAATTCCTTGGGTTTATGTTGTCTTGAGAAGCTGGCAAGGTTCCTCTGCACATACTTTGTGCAGGCACAGCTTTGTCCTTTTCCAGTCCTTTTACCCCTTTTTGGCAGTCTATAAATGGAGGTAATGGGGTGATGCTAACACAGGATGTTCCTGCCTGTGGCATAAGGCACTTTCCCAGTGTATTCAGGATTCAAGACTTGTTGAAATTGCAGACTCTCCTTGTCAGTTCTGCATGCTGGAAGAATTCAGTTTTGCTCTGGCTAAACATGCAGGTCAGAGGACAGAGGCATTATCAGAATGGTGTGGAGGCCTGTGCCTGGGCTTGCTGATGCTGATGTGGGCTGGGAGAGCAGAGTTGTGTGGGGGAAAAAGCAGAGAGCCAGTGTGAGATACTGAAACAGGTAATGGCTCAAACATTTTTTAAATCACAGAGGAACTTTGCCTATTGTACCAAACTGTGCAAAGAAGCAACTGCTGATCTGTGACCACTGAAGCCCACCTCCCCAAATATGCCTTCTGATGAGAATTTGGACTATGAGTTGAGCCACCTGATGGTACAAGTAAACAAGGCTGGGGGAAGAGGACACATCCATAGGGAAAGCCAAACTCAGCAGCTGTGTTGAAAATCAGCTCTGGCTAGATTTGGCACGGGGAGGCCTTGCATTTGCTGAGGCTGGATTTGCATACTCTCCCTCAGCTGAGGGAGAAGAAGAGAGTTCTTGGGTGTATGGTGGTGTAACCTCTGGTCAGGATAAGACAGAGGGACTGAACACTCACCACCAGAGGCTACAAACCAGATAAGAAGGAGACCCTGTGGAGAATCCTCCCTTGCACACATGGACTCAGTTGTAAAACTCCCTGTCCTGCCCCAGGACACTTGTGAGAGGTAGCTGTCATGATTTAAAAGGTGTCACAAACCAGCAAGGACCCCCAAAGTGCCCCCAGACTCATTTCTGAGGCATTCCACCAGAGGACTGCACATGATCCAAAGTGTTGCAACAGATCCAGAGCTGGTTGCAAAAGACAGTGTGAAACTCCCCACTGCAGGGTAAGTGCTGGGGCATTCCCACATATACCTGGACTATATTAACCTATAGAACTCTGTTTTGTGGCACCCACACCACTGAGAAGACTGAACAAGAGGACCAACAGGATGCCACTGGGCCCACAGAGTCATGATATCTTTTTACTTAATCTGTCTCTCTCTCTTTCTCCACTTCTCCCCCTTTTCTATTTCTTTCTATCTGTCTACCTCACATTTACTGTTAAATAAAATCCTTACTATTGACTTTGGCACGTGGTCTTGTTTGCTCTTTAATTTGGGCAGAGGCATCTCTGTAATAATTTCAAAAATTGGATCTTAACAGCAAGTGATGCCTTTAGTCAAAACCAAAGGGTTGAATTGACTGTGGGTGTGCACTGCCTTTGTAGGACCGGACCCAAATGTAGATACAGTACAATGAAGAGTACAAAACCAACAGGTAGAGGGACAGATTGGAGAAATCAGGTGTAAAGGAAATGCAGGAGCTGAAACTGCAGTTTAATGTATCTACAAGCACACATTTAGCAGGCAGTGGCTGATGACAACACAGGGATTTGGGGGCTCCACAGTAAATTTCCAAAGCCATTTGCTCAGCAGATTAGTGCATAACCCAGAAATCAATAGCCAACAAGCGTGGTTTATGTTGAAGCTGGCAAACAGGTACAAAATCACAGTAAATAAATGCAGAATGACTGCACTCTCATGTCTGAATAAACATATCTGGTGGAATTGTGGGAGGGCTACAGTGCACTCAGCTACATTTTTTTGATGGGACTTTGGCAATGGAGGGAGAGCCTCTGCTGGAATATTTGGCAGGATTTGAAGCTGTGGTGGTGGGAGTACCTTGTGAGCTCAGGGTGCAGAGCAGGCTGCTTTTAGTGTCAGTCAGGCCACTGGCCCTATACAGGGTGGGTCAGGACCACAAGTGTCAGCTGTAAAGAGACATGATTTGATTAAATGAACTCATCCAGGCAACTAAAGGGCTAATATGATTCCTAAAATACAAACACTACAGGGAAATCTATTAACTGTGACTAAAATAAAAGCCTAGCTGGAAGTGAATCACAGACCCAGCTGTCACAGAGCAGTGATTCCTGCCTGCTAAGTCATGAGCACAGGACACAGAATACAAGTGGATGGGCATTGCTAACCCCGAGACTCCTGACTAGTTCTGAAGAAGATCTGCTATTTCTAGTTGGGTTTATGTGTCAGTGTTGGCACTGCTGACAGCATTTCTTTCCAGAGCTGGTAAAGAAAAGGTGTGACAGCGCTGCAACACCAAGCCAGGTGGAGAAGCAAGGTGAGCGAATAAGGCAGTTTGGAGGAGAAGGGAGTGAACAGCTGTGACAATAGCTGAAGTAGAATGAAAGGGCTGAGGCTGTCATACAAACAGATGCAAAGCATTGCTTGATTTCTAAATGAATCCCAGCTGTAGAAATGATGTTATTGAACCAACAGGTTGCTGCTGTAGCCTGGATCCACAGTCAAGGAGGGCTGGTGAGAGCAGTGGGCAAACCCAGGTTTTCTGTGAAATACCTGTGTGAAGGTCAAGACAAGCTCTGGGTGAGTAAGGCCAGACAGAATGAGGCTGGAATCAAAAAAAGAGAATGGGATGATAGCAAGAAACTACAGACCATCTTTCCAGGTGATGTCTTGGTTTAAATTATCTGTGGCCACACTGGCATTGAAATATCAAGTGAATTGCTGCTCTTGCTTCCCTGGGGGCATGGTCAGAGCTGAAATAACTCAGCAGCCCTGGGCTGGTGGATTTGTTTTTATTTCAAAACATAATAATATTATTTCTCTCCTCCTACTGCCCTTTTTTCTCAAGTGTTTAGAATTGGTATTTCTGCTATAACTAGGTCAGGGAACCTAAGTAGGTCAGGGTGACTCTCTAAATGTGGCAGATCTAGAAGCAAAGCTGGAGAGGGAAGACCTGATTGTGTATAAACAAAAGGTGGCAAGCTGGGCCTGGTGGGAGGGGTGATCCCTCCGGAAAGTGGTGAGAGCTGAGAAATACCTGTGTGGGAACTGAGACAGGAAAGTGAGGTGTGGGCAGGGAACAGGGTCCTAGGGAGCAAGAAAGTTTGGGAATGGAGTACAGGCTTATGGGAGGAGTAGGGAAGAGAATGGGATTGCAGCTGTAGATATGAGGAGAGCAGAGAAAGGGTGAAAGGGTTAGAGAGAGGCTAAGGCTGAGGAAGGAAAGAGCAAGAGATATGTAGGTGGGAGCAGATTAGAAGGACTGGGAATGGGATTGCACAGAGGACAGAAAGTGGCAAAATGTGGGGAAAAGGCTTAGATGGTGAAGTGTGTCTGAGAGGGAAGCAGTGTGAAGGGCACAACAGGGATGATGTTTTTAACTAGAGAGTGGAAAATGAGAGATCAGGGAGAAAAGGATGTGGTATTCACATAGTGTGAAGATGCCAATCCCAGCAAAGGTGTGGTGAAGCTGTCATTGTGTCCTTTGCCTCCTCTCTGGGAAGGGTGAGCATGCTGAAAGCAAAATTACAGAAGAGAAGGGGCCTGTGACTCTGCTTGTGCTTCTCAGTTGCACCTCATTTTGCAGGGGCATTGCTGACTTTGATGTCAAAGCTCTGACTCCTATCCAAGGTTTGGTGTTCTTCCGCTGGAGTCATCAGAATTTGCTTCCCTCAAAAGCAAAGATGATGAACTTGCAGCAATGGGAAGAGATGTTTCCATCAAAGGGAGAAACCCCCAGGGTTTGAAAGTTAATAATTTTTATGTGTCTAATTTTGTGTCTTAGTCACCCAATGCCTTGCACATTTGGGGTTGCCAGGTTGAAAATGATGCACGTGATGCTGTGGGACCCCTCAAACTATTGTTCCATGAAAACATGACTTCATTTCCCCCTCTGCAGCATCTCCCTCCTTTTATCACAATATAAGTATATTCATGGGTGTAAAATCCGTGCCTCCGCGCAGGCTGCTAAGGGAGGGCATTGTGGGTCTGCTTCACCCCCTTGGGAGTGCTCCTTTCTGAGCTGAGTAGGACACTGCACTGCTCAGTGCCTGGAGGGCTCTCAGCAGCTCCATCTGCATTCAGCCCTGCCCCCACAGCTCCCCTCCTGCTGATGGTGGTGCTGTCCCACTCCCCTGAGGGTGGTGCTGCCCAGAGCACAGGGTGGCAGCCCGGAGGGAGAGCTGTCCTGTGTCATTGTCGGCCCTGGCTGTGAGATCCGCTGGGGTAGTGTTGGCAGCGGGACAACCACAGCTCTCATCTGAGGCTTGTGTGCAGAGATCTGCTGTACCTGAGCCCTTGTCAATGGTCCTTAGTCCCACAGATGCCCTGTTAATACTGTAAGTAATTTTAATTTTCTTCTTCCATGGAAGTTAGTAGTCCTGACCTAACTGCTGCTCAAATGCTATGGGGTTTAGCTTTTTCTGTTTGTTTTGGATAGCTATTACATGGTGCCCTACTGAAATTTGCCTCTTAGGGCTAAGAGCAGTGGATTTGGAAGAGAAAGAAGGACATAAAAGAAATATTTGTTAAGGAGGGGGTGAGTCTCCTAGTGATACCAGCCTGGTCAGCAGAGATCTGGCTGTGAAGGGGGTGTGCAGCTTTGGTTCTAGCAGCCAAATCCATTGATCAGCTTTGGGCCATTGGCAGTTCTGGAGTCTTAGATCTATAAAGTTATCTCTGCCTAGGCACTGTAAACTGATGTAATCAGCTGGAATCAGTGGGCAGTGGTTAGATAGACCTGATAGGGATACAGTGTTGTATTGCTGAGATATTAATAAAAAATGTTCAAGATTATTCTTATGTACTAGCATATACGTCCTCCAAGAGCAAGGCAAGAAGGGCTTTAGGATGTTGACTTTAAGTTTTTTCTTGATTATTTGGGTTGTTTTTAAAACCAAAATTGCTATGTGAATGCAGGAGCAAGACAGGGCAGCAGCATTTTCTCTTTATGGCAGTAGAGCAGATTTGTCTATGGATACTCTGCAATATTGCCATAGCAGTAAAGGGCAAATTGGGGTTCTTATACAGAACAGTTGAATGTCTCATCTGGGGATGTTCTTTAGGATGAATTCAGCCTTGGATAATCCTAACTTGTTGTAATTCCAAAAGTGTAATTTGATGACACACTATAGTGACCAGCTTAAGAGTAATGTTTTTCCTTAAGCAAAAACTTTAAAAAAATTGAGAAACACAAAACATGTTTGATTGGTTTTTTTCCCACAGTTATTTCAGAGGGTTTTTTTCATGGTGAAATTTTTCCTCAGTACTTTAATTTACTAGAAAAAATTGAGTACAGTTATTAAGTCCCTTTGGGCTATAATTTATAGCCATTTGATCTTTTTCTGTACTCCAAATACTACTTCTGACCATGAACACTTATATTACTTTAAAAAAATGCAAAACAAATATGAACTTATTTTGATGGTGAAATGTGCCTTGAAAGAAAATATTATAGTTAGAATATTTCCAAATATTTAGTTTGATGAAACACCATGGAACAATGTGGAAACTTGACTGCAATATGGAAAGCGGAGCTAAGTGAAGCAGGGAATTAATGTCACAAATTCGTAATTGAGTTTTTTGAATACAAACACAAATTTTACAAAATCAGTAGCAACTTTTCAGAACTGTGATGAAAGCATCTGATTTGTTATTATTACCCCTATTATTATAATTATTATTATTATTATTATGATTGTCAGAGTTAAGCTTTACCCATCTGCTTTCTTCTGTGCACACATTAAGAACAAAGGCCACTCTGGGACTTCACAGAGAGTTCAGAGAGCACCAAAGCACTGCAGCAACATGCATTAGACATGAGGAGGAATCATCAGAGAGCTGGGATTCGTGATGAGCAGAGCCACTAGAATCCATTGTGGTACTGATACTTCTTAAAAAGAAGCACCAAGAGCTGAAGAATTACAGAATACTGTTATGGTTTGCCTGGTTGTTTTGAAATCAAACATTTCTGGGGCTGGTGTCCAGCTGGTTCAGGTCTCCACCTGAATGACTTTCTTCCTCTCTCAGCTCTCCACCTTTTTTATGTGCTCCTCTCTTAGTACCTTCAGAAGTGCCTCCCTGCCCTGCCACCCAGTGTCACTTCCATAACAGCTCAGCTCTGTGCTGCTTCCCAGGCATCTTCCTCATACCTTGCTGGTTTCTTAAGGAGGCTTTATGGCCTACAGGACCCTTACATTTCCCCTGCAGAGACAATTTTGTGTCACTCCTAGCTTCAAAATACAGCAGATGGAGGACCCACATACTAGTTAAGATCATAGAATGGTTTGGATCAGAAGGGACCTCAAAGATCATCTCATTCCAAACCCCCTGCCATGGGCACAGGTGCTTTCCAATAAATCAGGTTGCTCAAAGTCCTGTCCAACCTGGCCTTGAACACTTCCAGATATGGGGCATCCACAACTTCTCTGGGCAACCTGTTCCAGTGCCTCATTTCCTTTTGAAAGCCTGAGAGCTAAAAGTTTTTTAGGGAGAGATATGAAGGAAACCTGTTACACATACTGTGAAGTCTGATCACATATATCTGCTGGAAGCATCTGCAAATGAAAGAAGAGAAGGAAAAGAGTGTGTTTAGTAGAAGTTTGTGGGGGGATAGAATGCAAGAAAATACAGATAGTGCAGAAGGCAGTCTCACACCTGAGGAGTTGCAGCTGTACTCATCACCAAAGATTAGGAACAGGCCTGCCCTTTAAAGGCCACAGCTGTGTCCAATAAGAAGACGAGTGCTACAAAAGAGTGGGTTAGCTGGCTGAGGAGAGAGTTGGAGTTTGTTGGCTGTGCTGAGAAGGAGTCACTGTTGTGAGGAGCTGCCCATGAAAAATCACGAAGAAGGTATGGAACTTTGCAATAAGAAGACAACAGAAGTTTGCACAGCAAGTAAGATACGAAGGTGCAGATAAATGATTATTAAACTATTGATGCTACCTGTAGCACTACCAAAGCCTTTAATCTGTTAACAAGTTTTATGTTAAATTACAAAGATGAATCCATGGTTGCATTTAATGATTTCTACACATTAAATATAGTGTTGATGTCAGCTTTTGCCCTGAACTAGTAGCATGCCCAGGAGAAGGCTATGGGGCATATTTGCCTAACACAAGATGTTGAAAAGGCCTTTAATAACTTTTCAGGTAGATTCTGTGTTGCTTTTCTCTTTGTTTGATCTTTAATACTTAGCTGATTCTTTGAAATGTATCAAATTCTTCCTACAAATAAACAACATGTAAGATGTGTCAGTAGCAGTGACACACACATTCCTACAGAAGGTCTTATGGTATGCTGGACACCTGATCTTCACTGTGCCACTAGGGCAGAAAGATTTTGTGTTCTGGGCCTTGACCTGCAGCTCTGGAGATCTGCATTTAATTTTCAGTTCTGCCACATACTTCCCAAGTGACCTTGTGCGAGTCATTTATTCTCTCAGCATTTAATTATCACCCTTTTGCAGATGAGAAGTTGACACTTCTCTGCCTTCCAGAGAGTAATGTGAGGATAAATTCATCAACCTTCATGTTCTGCTGTGAACAATGGGAGTTCACTGAGGCAAAGCAAAGTCCAATGAGGAGATGAGACAGCATAGGGAACCAAAGCAAGGATGAAGCCCATTTTAACTAGCTAGAGAACTGTCCTGTATAGAGAGAGTGCATGATGTCTTGCAGGGATTGACATCAATCCTCTGAGTGTGCAGTGCTCTGACCTCAGTATCCTAGCCTTCATTGCAGTGACAAACTGGAGGGTGGGGGGAACAGGAGGTTCCTAGGTCTCTTTTAGTAAGGAGTCATCGGATGGCTCATTCGCTTATGTCACTTTGGTGTGATGCTCCTGCCTTTCCATTTCTGTAGCTAGCCTGAGTCAAGCATGGAAAATGGCCATTTACTGAGATTACAGAATGTGGGCTGTGTCACAAATAGGAAGAAAAGGTGCAAAGCATAAAAATGCTCTCTTGGAGAGAAAATGTTCCATGTCAGTCTGTGTTGCCATTGTGATTTATTGTTCTAGAACAGTTGAACATTTCTGTTCTCACTGCCAAAGGATTTCAACTGCATGTGGCATTTCCAGTGTTCCCCAAGGAGATGGCTTTCATTTTTACAGGTGACAGCTGTGGGTCTGGATCACATAAACATAGATCTTGACCTTGGAGTGAAGTTATTACAAAAGTAATGCAATTCAGAGGAGTAGAATTGCTGTTGAGGTGCTGGAGTCAGCTGCCTACGTGTCTCCTGACTGGTCAGTCACTGAGTGCCTACCATAGACACGTAACAATCCAGACAGTGCCTCCCTTGTCTGGTTACAGTTGGAAACTTCCAAGACTTCCAAGCAGAGGACTAGCTGCCCATTCCTTGGTAGCTCTTCCTGCAACTAATTCCAATGTTTTGACTGGTATTTTGCAGCTGTTGCTCTGCCAGTGTTCAGAAGGCTGGATTTCAAGTGCCTTTCTCATCTTGCTCCTTCAAGAGCAGGTGAGCATTGAGTATCCTTCTGTGCAGCCAGGGCATGAGCTCAACCTTGAAGTCATTTGGGATGCCAAGTTACATGGCAGTTGGCCTCCTTTCAGGTATGGATGAAGGCAATTGCTTGCCCCCGGTATAGCTAAATAATATCAGACAGCTCTGGTCTAATTTTTGGTTTATTCTCCACAGCTTTTATTAAAGCCAAATGGAGCTTCAGGTTTTTAGTACTTTGGAATGTCACGTTACGAGACAGACCTCTTCTCTGTTAATGGAGGTTGCGTACTGTGTAGATGGAAAACATTTCTAACAAGTAGACTTCGTTATTTTTATTTTTTTTCAGATACTGAAAATCTACCTTTCCCACTTGCTGCTTGATATTAGATTAAAAAAAAACAAAAAAAGAAAAACCAAAAACAAACAAACAAAAAACAAAAAAAAAAAAAACCCAACCAAAACCCCAAACCCTGGTAATTGATTTAACTTCAGAATGAAGTTCTCTTGTTTTGCAGCTTCCAGGAAATACAGGCAGTCTGTTTGGATGTGTGCATTTTGGGATCTTTTGGAAGCCTTCTTCCTGTGGATCTCTTGGTTTTATAAGATGATACTGTATCTTGGTTAGCAGGGTCCAAGATGACAAGTAAAAAAAGAGAATGGAGACTTGGGGAACTATATTTTTGAATATTCAAGTGGCTAATGGTAATCCCTTTCAGTTTGAATGAGGCGCTTGTATATCTTAAGGATGTAAGATCTAGTTGGGGCAGCAATTTCATATGAGTGGGCATCACCTTTACAGCATTTCTGATGTTAGGGGGAATTCCAGGGGAATCAGGCAGGCTGTGAGAAGTAGATGCTGCCTTTGCTGCTTCTGGCTCTATCCTGGCTTCTCTGGAGTAATGTCGTAGGGGTATAAAACATGTTTCCTGTTAGGAAAAAATGTGCTGTAAAGAAGGAAGCCTAAGTAAATATACAATAAAGAGATGTATACAAGTGTCTTCAAGAGACAATTCATGGCTCTGTTAGTATCACAAGGAGATTTTTGTGGGGGTTTTTAAAGGCCCTTGGTGTAGTACAGGGAATGACTTTAATGCCGAACTTTAAACCCCATGCTGAAAACAAACAGCCAGCATGTTCTCAGCCTTTTCAGCATCTGTTAAATAAGGCCGTATAAAGAGCTGTGCTGTGGATATTAGAGGCTTGGCACACTCCTAGTATAGCTGTCACTGGGAAAAAGGTATTTATAAAATGTGCTATGGAGCAAATACAGTATTGCTGCTAATAGTGAAGCAGCCCCAGCAAAATGCCTTTGGAAGTCACATGAGGTATGATAATGCAACAAGACTTTTCATCAAAAAATTTCAGGGTGGGGAATGAACAAAACCTTCCTCTTCCTGCAGTGTATCAGGTCCTATGGGTGGCTACAGATGATCCTTAGGCACACGTAACAAAACTTGGCAACAGGAAGTGAAGGGAAGTCACATGCTTAGCAGAAAATTCAAGGGCACACTCAGGAGACAGAATGTAATTACTCAATTTGGATTTTAGCCATGACAGTGAGTTAACCCTCAGAGCAAGTATGGGTTTATTTATCTCTCTTCCCCATCCTGAGAGCTCCTAAGATTAGAGGTAGGCACTTAGGACCCTTTATTTAATTTTTGGACAAGCTTTTTCTATGACTTGCATTCTTATAATATCTGAGCCTTAAAAACATGAATTAATTTAGTCTAGTCTTTGAGAAGTATTTTCCTAGCTGCCTTTTCACAGCTAGAAATGGTCCCTGAGATAAATATAAGATTGGGGCAGTTTGGTTTGTTCCTTGCATTGGGGATTTCAGTTTTATTTGCTGTCCTTTTTCACAAGGGAAGGGCATAAATATCCAGGTTAGAAAACAATGGGTAATTTAATGAGCCTCAAAAGACCTAGTGGAAAACAGGGCATTTCCCCTCACTGCTGTCTTTATTCATGATGAGTGCAGAAAGAGGGGCCAATTGCTGTATATTTCATGAACAAAATATCAAGTTTGTTCCTGCATATTGTATGTTAGGCAGCTGGCCTGTCCCCTCTTCCTCCTGGCTGCCAGTAGGATTCCCTGATCAGGTAAGGTTTCCTGTTATGTGAGCCCTACCAGTGGAGTGCACATGGAAAACTTGTGCTTCCTTTCATTAGAGTGTTGCTTTTGATCAAAGAGATGTGCTGGTTTGGGCTGGGGTAAATGATCTTCACAGTAGCTGGCATGGGGCTGTGTTTTGGATTTGTGCTGAACACAGGGTTGATAATAGAGGGATGTTTTTGATAATAGAGAAATGGTTTTGTTATTGCTGAGCAGTTTACACAGAGCCAAAGCCTTTTCTGCTTTCTGTACTGCTAAGCTGGTGAGGAAGTTGGGGATGCAGGGGATATTGGGAGGAGACTCAGCCAGGACAGGTGACCCAAACTGATCAAAGGGATATTCCAGACCCTGTGGCATCATGCTCAGTATAGAAAGTGGGGGAAGCAGGAGGGGGGGAGGGATGTTTGGAGTGATGGTGTTTGTCTCCCCAAGTCACTGTTACAGGTGATGGGGCCCTGCTGCCCTGGAAATGGCTGAACCTGCCTGCCATGGGAAGCAGTGAATCTATTCCTTGTTTTGCTTTGCTTGCATGTGTGGCTTTTGTTTTACCCACTTAAACTGTCTTTATCTCAACACATTAATTTTCTGGCTTTTACCATTCTGATTCTCTGCCCAATCCTGCTGGTGGGGGAATGAGTAAGTGGCTGTGTGGTGCCTGGTTACTGGCTGGGGTTAAACCCTGACAGATGTTTTCCCCCAGTTTTTTTAGAGTATTCAGAACAGCTACACTGTGCTCTGAGGCTTGCTGCTGGCCAAGGCTCCTGTCAGCATAAAAATAACTAGATAGGTGGTGACCCAGAATAAAAAGATAAAGGCAGGTAAGCTGCAGAGAGGTTACTCTCCAAGTAATATTTAATTTATTTTGTAATCCATAATCTGTAGCTATTCCTCTTGCCTTTCCCTATCATAGGAATAGATGGTGTGCTTTAAGTCAGGTCATGCTTCAGGGTGCAGAGTTCAGAGTGCTCCACAGAAAACATCTGCACACAGAAAGGTTTAGACCCATTGCATGCACAGACCTCTCCGTTACTAAAACACAAGGAAAGGTGCTCATACCGTGAGATCACAGATCACTTGTGACCTGAGCCGCCTCTCTTCAGGAAGCCATCAGGCCAGTAAGGGCAACCGGATCTAGACTGGAAGCTCGGGTTTGTGTGTTGAAATGGTCCAAGGACACGCTGCAACGATTGGCACTGCAGCCGGGCAGCCCAGCCCGCCCCTCGCGTCGGGCTAGCTCCGTTCGGGGGCGGGGAGCAGCTGAGAGCCCGCCCGGACCGGTGCGGCCCAGGTGAGAGCAGAGGTGAGGGCCCGTGCGGCCCAGGTGAGAGCCCGCCCTGGCGCGTGAGGCCCAGGTGAGAGTACAGGTGAGAGCCCGCCCGGGAGAGTGAGGGCCCAGGTGAGAGCACAGATGAGAGCCCGTGCGGCCCAGGTGAGAGCACAGGTGAGGGCCCGCCCGGGCTGCGGCGGGGCAGCACCCGCGGGTTTCAGCACCCTGGAGAGCGGCACCGGCCGATCGCCCTCAGGCCGCCGCGGGGTAACGAGCGGGTTATTTCAAGGCACTTGCTGCTTTTATAAAGTCTTTGTATGCCAAGCACTTACCAAACACTTAGTCGTCTGGAGAGAATTGTAAAAAAAAGAAAAAAAAAATCGAAGTTTTTTTCACAAGAGCACTCAGCAAAATGGCAGGTTTAGCAGTCAGTACTTGGGCAGCACTTTTCATGCAAGGGTTTCCACGCACTTTGTGAATATTAATGAAGTCAGCTGCAAAATCAATCATTCCTTTATAACATAGGTAGGCTTTATTATCCTTGTCTAGCTGGGGAAACTGAGGCAGGCAAGGATAATATGGTTTGTCTCAGCCAATATTGAACCCAGGAAATAAAAATGATGACCTTTATGCTCCCACTAATACAAAACCAGGCAGCTTCTATAGCCCTTCTGTTTTGGTTTTAAGAGATGTATTTCCTTCTTTAAACTACAATTCTTCACTTAACTGATCTAGATGCCAAGCTCATGGCAGATGTTTTTCCAGCTAGCCTAATTATAGCAATTCTCACCTACTGCCCTTCTGTTTCTTAAGAATTGCTGCTGTTTTCAAAAAGAAAGAGAGTCACTAGCCTTATTTCAAATGCACACCAGTACGTGTGTGGTGCTGGGTTTGCTGTTCTTGAAAATGTTATTTTGAAGCAAAAACTTGCCCCTTTGATGCTTAGAAATAGATAAATATGTGTGCTATTTTGCACTCAATTGTCAGGCATGTACCACGGCGTTTTGTTGTTTCCCTGGACAGGTGGAGACAGAGCAGTTAGGCACTGACGGCTTCTGTCTGGTGAGCTGGCTCTTGATTGACTGATTAGCTTCTTTGTATGGCAGGCACTTCCCTCAGCTCTGTCATTAAAGATGCATCATAACCCCTTGCAAGAGTTTGTCTTTTTTTTTTTTTTTTCCTAACACAGAGGGAGAAGGAAAGAGTAATTCTGAATGTTTTACAGTAGGGATATTTTTGGTAATATTGAAAGTCTAAAGATGGGATTTACCCAGATTTCTGTCTTCAAAAATTTGAAAATAAACCAAACATGAAACCTAAAAAATTGCTGTCAGAGCAATAACTCATCTATTTCCTCAAGATTTTTCATGTACAGTCTTCTATTACTATTGTTTATAGTAGATCTCTTTAGTGTTAAATAGTTAACCTTTGTAAAAGATATGGGAGAGTGGCTTTTCATTTTAAAATTGGATAAGATGAGGTATGAAGGAGGAGACTGGCTTATAGACATGGTTGCAGGTGTCTGGACTGTCAAGTTCCATCTCCCTCATTTCAGCTTTACACCAAACCATGGTTTCCTCCAGAGGTAGGAGACAAGACCTGGAAGATGACCTCAATTCTCTGTCAGTGCTGGTATCTGATGTAGCTTCTTTGCTTTTTGCTGTTGATAATGCTGTGAAAGTCCTTTAGCTAATATGTGTTCTGCCTGGAGAAGTGATGCTGGTACATGTAAGTGTGAACTTAAATTGATATGCCTGTATAAATTCATTGTTTCTGTATAAGATAACTTTTCATAAGTCAGGTTGCATCATTTTGGAGGAAGCTTAAACCAAGGAAAACAAGAAAAGGCACCTCCTATTCTGAAGCCAGCATTTACACAGGGGATTTTAACACTTCCTTGTTTAAAAGATTTCTGAAGTTACAGTTATATGCCCAGTAAAACTCGATCTTGCACAAAACATAGAATAATTTACTTCTGATGCAGCAGCAATTTTTGCATGATTCTTGCAGATATTGTGATGAAATCAGAGATGACATGACCCTTTCTGCAGTGGTGATCAGTAATACCACAAGCAGGTTAAGCTATAGTTCTCAGATTGTGCCTGGCAACAAGGGACAAGATAATCAATGTCTTCTGTCTGCAGGCCAGTATCTCAGAGCCAGCTGTGGTTTGTAGCTGCATGGGGTGGGATGGAGTCATCTCTTATGGATTTGCCTGTGCATGGGGTGATCATAAGCATGCTGCATATCATCACTGTGACTCCTTGCATCTAGTGGAGCACAGTGTTTTCCAGACACTGCAGTTCATCTTTGACTGACACTTGCCTGTGTCTGGCTTATGACAGTCCCATTGACTTAACCCCTAGAGCCTCTTGCTGAGACAGCATTGGGCTAAGCAAAACTTTGTTAATTAGAGCCTGTTGGAAACCTTCTTGTTTATTAGGATGGTAATATGAAATGTAGCAACTGCAGACCCAGTGGGTCTTCTGAATATTTCTTCCTTCAGCTGAAGGATTAGTTCCTATAGGAGGATTCTGTCTTCTGTGTGCTCTAGGCCAATGCTGAGAGGCACTGCCTCATCATTTAACCAGGCACACCAATTACTTTATTGCAGGTCAAATCCTGATCCTAGATTTGATGGGTAGAAAGCTTCAGTGCCTCCAGCTCTGAGTGCAGGTATCCAAATAACATTTTACCCAGCGGGAATCTGCTCGTTAGAGAAATGTAATGGTCATTTCATAGGAAGCTTGCATAAGGATTCGTGCATTTTTCTGTGGGATGTGAATCAGGTCTATGAAGGCATTGACTCATCAGCACATGGACCTTTGTTGGCTTCTACACATGGTTTAAATCTAGGAGATTTGTAGGCCTTTGAAATTGTGCTTTAAGATCATAGAACAAGTCCTGTCCCTTTAGAGATCTACAGAGTTCTCTGTTCAGAGCTAGACATAGCATAGGTCCAGCCTGGGATGAAGTATTATGTTTGGTTTAGTAGAATTGTGGAGAACTGAGTAAAACAATAATTCACTGAAGCTTAACAATGGCTCCCTTTTAATTGTAAGTCTTGTTGACTGGCTTCTAAGAATGTTTTATTAAGTCATCTTCAGTCAGGAGAATATTGATGACGATGGACAGTTATCGAGCTGTATTTGTGGTGGTGTGAGAGGTACTCTGTGGGAGGGCTGTGAAGGCCACTCCATTTTTGGGATATAAAATTGCAGTGCAAGGAGGAATGGATGGCACCTTGCTGTGAAATAATATAATTCAAACCTGTTGCTTTACAGTACTGCCCTTTGAATGGGCAGTGACATGGCAGCCTTGTCTAAAGGCAGCTGCCCAACCTTTCCTCGTCCATGTTCAGTGCAGCATTTTAGCTCTGTTAGAAATTGTTTGCATGCAGCAGATCTCATTCTCTCTCAGTTGCATTAGCGCAGTGCCTGTCAACCTGGGGAGGAAAGACAAACCTGTTAAAAGGAGCTTTTTGTTGTCTACTGTGTATTTACATATTGCCTTCAGTCCTTTTTCCCCTTAAAATTTGAATATTTGATGTCAGTTCATTTATTTTTATGAAAAATTTCTTTTTTTACTCCAGAAACAGAAAGCAATGTAGATGCCAGAATCATGAGCGCATCTGTTCTCTTATTAGTTCCTTCCCCCACATTCACTTCCAGCCCATATACAGAGATGCATGACTCTGGTTGTTTTGTTTTTTTTTTTTTTGTTTGTTTGTTTTTTTTTTGTTTGTTTGTTTTTAAAGCTACCTGTGTCATTCATTACAATGTTCCTGTCTGGGTGTTATGCCAAAGACAGATCATCTATGAGGTCTTAACCACTGCTAAATGATAAATAAAGGCCTTTGCACGCAGTTGATCCCCAAGGGTCAGAGCCTCTGTTCTGTGGGGTGTCCCCTCAGAGAAAATTGTTGCTTTTTCCTTGATGTGCAAAATACCATCAGGCAGATTAATGATGAATCGGGTACTTTGGAGGTGTAATATAGCAGCCAATGCTTCTTTTTCCTCTTGTGAAATGCCATCTGCCCCTCCCCATGTGGGTTTTTTCCCCCTTAGTAAGATGATGTTATGCTGCCTTTCAATGCCTTCATATCGGGTCACATCTCAGAGACTTCAGGAGGAACGAGGAGTACTTCCAGAACTGACTAATTCACTTCTTCTGGGGGTCATGGATTGTGTCTATTCTAGATCCCTTTATACTTACTACTACAAGTTCAGGTCCAATTTGGTTGCTAGAATGAAGGAGTTGAATCCACTGGGATGCGTAGTCAGTGGTCACAGCTAGTTTTGCTAGGAGACTTACAAAGTTTGGAAGGAAAGGAAGAGTGAAAAACCTGCATCAGGAAAAGGAAGCATAAAATTGGGCCACTAAACCATAACAGACTATCATGAGTTTAATTTGAACAGGAAATATATAGATGCAATAGCTCTCAGTCTATGTCAATGGTGAAATTTATGAGACTCTCAAAGGGCATCAGAAGGGGGAGGTAGTGAGTGTTGTATGGCATAGGAGAGCTTAACTGAGGTGACAGTGGCACCAGTAAATAGATCATGAGGAATAATCTTGTTCTGATTGTGAGTGGAATGGAAGAACTATCACCTTAGCTGATCTTTCTCACCTCTAAGTCTCATGTGGGTACAACATTTTGAAGTGCTGAGAATATCCATCAATATCCATTGAAGTCTGTGATAACTAAAGGCACGGATCATTCTGCAGTGAATGGTATTTCTTCTCTAGGTTTGAAGCATCCCTCTCTGTTTTCTGCTTCAAACACAGCTCACTTTTCTGCATGTTTCAGCACTCTACATGTTTTGCTTGCCTTACTCTCTGCTTCACAGCTGCTGCATTAAATCTACCCGTAGACACTTAAAAGATGCTATGGAAATGTATTGCTTGCCTTCAGCGATAGCGGTGGTTGGCCAGCACATTGCTCCCCTAGCCCATCGGCCCCAGCACTGTGGTGCTTGTGTTTGCTGGACTGTTCCTTCTGAGTGTAAGGAGGTGAACACATGTTCAGTATTAATCTTCATTTCAATGAAGTTGTTTTAGTTCATGCTTTATTGCAGTGCTTTGTAATAATGCATCTGTAATGGCAGCCCTTGGGGCAGCAGTCACATGTGGCAGGCTGAGTGCCTGAACTGCTCCTGAGAATGACTCCAATCATACAGAATGAGGCACTCCCTGGTGCACCATCTGAATTTATAATACCAATTTATATAGTGCCCTAAAGCAAGGTTTGTATTTGCTCTGGGACACAGGGGCCAGGCTATAGAAGGGGAACTGCTCTCCATTTTTTTTTTTTTTTTGTTTTGCTGTCCCTTTTTTTGAATATATGCATTTGTCTAGCTTTTCAACTTTCCTGTCTTAAAGCCTAGACTGAACCCAGGAAATGCAAGAATATGCCTTAATACAGAGTGATGAGTGCAGAACCTGACCTGGGCAACACATGCCTGCTGCCAGCCTCACAGCATCAGTCAAAACTTTCACCAGGTGTGGAGGGGAGACATGCAGGAGGGCACAGCCCTGCAGGCAGTGCAGGGCAGAGTCCTGGCTGCTGGTTCATTATAGACCTCCTTTTGTGCCTGGGAGCCAGTGTTGGCTTAACCTCCCTTGAGAAAAGATGTGATGAGATCCAAGGTGGTGAGGGTTGGATTTTCCTAGAAAGGTACTCAGTAGGATTTTCAGAAAGTGCTTAAGTAGCGTGGATACCTAATGCCTGTTAATTTTGAAGAAGAGGCATATAGTGCTTTGAAGGTCAAAAGCAATGCTTTAGGCTTGCCCTTCGAGATACGCCATGCCTATCACCAAACAGAAGCTAAAAGGCTTTTGTCAAAAATAGTGTTTGCTAAGTGAGAAGAAGGTATGTTATGCTCTTTTTGGCTCCTTAACGAATTTGTTGAAGCTACAAAATTCCCAGTCCCCACTGTTTTATAGCAGCAGGAAGAGAATTTTCCCCATTTGCCCCAGTTTTATAGGAGTCCTATTAGGGGTGTCTCATCTCACCTCAAATCTTAATATTATAGATTCATGCCAAAAAAGGACATTTGTTGGCATCTGCTTGTGAATGAGAAGTACTTCCCCCTACAGATAGAACGATGTTTGAATGCATTCTGTTTGTCTGCCATGTCAGCAGAGAAAATAACAGCTGTTCCATTTTTATCATGTTTATCCAAAATAGTGCATAAGATTTTAAAATGAGATAACCGAACCATTGGAAAGGCACTGGTTGCAGCAGTTGTTCCTTATCCTGAGAGCTTCCCAACTGATTAGTTACTCATAACTTGATGCTTGCAAATGCCTTTCAGGAGCTCATGGGACAAAAGAAATTTTGCAGGGGAATCTACACTTAACTCAGACATGAGATGGGTGCTGCAGTCAGTCTGAGGGCTCTGCTTTTTGAGAGAAAGAGTGGGCAGTCTGCTTGTCATGCCCCAATGTTGTTATTCTGCACTGATGTCTTTATTCCACCTGCGCCTGTTGACCAGGAAGGGTTTCTGTCTCATGTGGGCAAGTGGCCAGCTACAGGTAAGTGTTTGACATGAGACTGCAAGGGGTTGGTTCTAAAGACTGCAGTGCCAGATACAAATTCCCAAACGGTCTGTGTTTCCAACATTGTCTGGAGTGTTAACTAGTGGATATAGCAGGGCACGTCCCTATCTAGTATCAATGATCTTGAGCAATCAAGGGGTGTGCTTCAGGGTCACTGAATGGGTCAAAGGCAAAAGGGAAATACTATTTAATCTTCCTTGAGGAACTGCTGAATTTCTTCAAGGAGCAGCTCCTGTGAATGCATTAGATTAGCATTTTGTTAAAGAGAGACTTATCTTTCACTCATGTTAAATCCAGCTTTTCTGATTGCATGTCTCTCTAGCTCTTCCTCTTTTAGTTCTCATCAATTCCTATTCTTACCCAACCCTGTTGATGGGCATGCAGGTACGACATGATATTTGTTGCCAGAGAAGCACACTGTGATGTCATTGGCTAATTTTCATGGCTCCATCTGAGGATTCAGAAACAAGGAGAGGAGGCAGAGTTCAAGTGGAAGGGGTAGTAAGCAATGAAGTTCTACTGAGTCTTACTGCAGGCGAGGGGCTGGGTGACATCATGGAAACTGGAGTGACCCCATGGAGTTCTAAGATACAAGAAGCAAGAAAGGATGGAGTTCAAAACTGGCGGAAATACTGGTTGGAAGGCTGTGCTTTAACTCGGAACTGTGGCTTTGGTTTTGGCCATTTCACCGGGTGCTACCTGCTGCCCATAGAAAGGGATCGTCATTCTTTTGGCCTGCACCAAGTCAGGGTCACAGGAGCCTTGTTGGCAATGGGAGATGGCAATGGACGTCCTTCTGTCTTAGGATGAGATGTAGATATATGTCTAATATCTGATAGGGGAGGTCACAAAGCCGATATGACAACCATGGAATTTCGTATCACTGGGTTGAAGAATGTACAGCTTTTCCTTTATTCTCCCTTGCAGAACTGAGTGTGCACCCACATCTGTCTCATCTATTGTTAATGCTTATCTGTAAATACACGCAAACAACGCGTCCTCTTACAATTATGCTGTTAAAGATGCTGGAAAAGGGTATGAAACTTGAAGAAAGGCTTGCATAATTTCTTTCCCCAAATCAGTTGATGCAATGAAATATACTTTTTTCCCCTATATGATTTGCCTGGTATTTGCTCTTGCAGCATTTGCGCACACACCACTTATTTAATCTCTCTCAGGCACTGTTCCCACAAGGAATCCTTTCACTGGAATGGGTTCACCCTTGCATTCTTGGCTACACACATTGGAGTTTTTTTGTTCATTCATACACTTCCACACACTCCAAGTTGTGTCCTGTGTAGTTCTGTCCCCTGCACACTCAAACAAAATGGTGCTCAGAAAATTACTTCCTATATATAGTGTGTATAGTTTCTATTAAATAAATGCAACAGAACATGCTTGGAGGGGGAAAAACCTGTGAATCAAGAATAAATGGCAATGTCCTGCAAGTGGTCAGACTAACTTTGGAGGTTGAACCTCCAGCTGGAGTTAAAAATGGTGTTTGCAGAAGAGCTTAGAGCTAATCCTCTGAAATGATGGTAAAGGGAGTTCTGACCAAGCGCTGTCATGATTACTTCCCCCCATCTCTGTTATTTCTTATTATTGTAATGAGTTTTGCTCTCTCAAGTAGAATAAGGTCACCAGTGAGATAAGATCAGCTTTGTTTGGCACAACCCAAGAAGATCTGATCACAATTTGGACTGCAGCTTGTAAATTCACCTTGGGTCTTAACTTCTGGGCAAAAAGACACTGAAAATGCTAACATGGCCAAAAGGAAAAAAAAAAGCCAGAGATAAATTGCATTCTTGCCATGTTGCACAGATTTCCCTGCCACTGTTTCAATGGCAAATTCCCCTTGAGCCTCATTTCCATTAAACTGTGCCATAAAAACACTTAATTTCAAGGATTTGGTGAATGCCATTTAGAGAATCTAAGTAGGAATACCAGGAGATTGTACTCTGTGTCAATATTGCCGTGCAGCCCCTTTTCTTATCCCCTGCTGTCGTACTCGGGGAATTTGTTTAGAATGAATCTTGTAGATCTTGTGGTGCAGCATTTGGACATCCTGCATGATGAATGATGCCTCTGACTTCTGTCTCCAGAGTCTTTTCCAGGAGGATCTAGCCTGATCCCTCTCTCTCATCACCCTGCTCAACAGGAAAGGGGGGAACCAGGAACTGCTGATAATGGCACAAGCATTTTCTGTGGCATCAGGGAGCTGGGTTCATCGTGTGAGCCAGCTCTCTGCTCTAGCAAGACCATGCAAAAGCTGTGTGTGGTGCCTGCTACAGCTGCTGCCCTGAGTTAGCAAGCCCAGGTCTCAGAGCACAATAAGTTCCTTGAAGATGAGCAGTCCCATGCAGCAATGTATTGAAATTGCACTGACTGAATTGCCCCAGTTTATGACAGCATTTTGTCTTTTAGTTATAAAAAGCCCATTGGCTTGGTAAAAACTTTTGGAAATTTATTCTAAAGGGAACAAACAAAAGAAGATGAATGGCATTTCTATGAACGTGTGTTCTTGCCTTTGCCTCTTCTCTCTGGCGGTGTTGGGAGGGAATTGTCAGATGCCTAGGTCTATAAATCTATGCCACTGCTAATTTTTAAGGCCCTTTGGAAAGGAAGCTGGCTATTCTCTTAATGAAGACACTGAAAAAGTCTTATGTATCCAATTATCTTCTAGATGGGGGCCAAACACTTTATCTAGAGCATGTCATATGTTCTGAAAAGTCTCACCACAATGCTAGTGACATACACTGAGGGGATAAGTAGTATTAGAGGGGTCTAGTACAAACCTCAGTGTAGGAATTGTGTTTTTGTTTTGGTTTTTTTTTTTTTTTTTTGTCACCATACAATTTATTTTCAAACTGCATGGCTAGAATGAGAGATGAGAAAGAAAGGAAGAATTAGGGGAATTAACCAGAACAATCCACTCTCTTCTTGAGCAATTATAGGATTGCTTGCTGGACAAAGAACCTCTCATTTTGCACTGCTTTCCTCTTGTTTCTGTTTTTCTTCACACCCCAGCAAAGATGTACCTTGCAACCTTAAAAAAACTTGCCTTCTCTTCTAATATTTTCTCACCATACTGTGCCTATTTATAAAATGATGTCTGCTATTTTGGTGCCTAACTGTAACAATTTTTCAGAAGTATAGGTCTATGTGTCCGAGTTAGGCACTGTGAGATTTTTTTCCAAAGTAGTTGTTATCCTCCTTGGTTCCATGTTGCACTCTGAATAGAAGTTTCTCAGTTAGATGAAGTCTTCTATCCCTTGTTCTAATTTTAGACATTTCATACATAGGTGTCCTAGGATTTTCTTTTTCCAGTTGAAAGGATAGGATGAAAACTAGCTTATTTTCCCCAAATCTTTTTGGACTCACTTTACCCTTAGTGATTACGCTGGTTAAAGGTTGTTAGTTTGTTTTTTCTCACAAAGGACATTTTGTTTTCTGTCTGCTAAACCAAAGAGGTTAAATTTGGAATTGGAAGTGGAGATGGTGCTGTTGTCATTGATTTTGCATGGAAGACAGTCTGTTGATAGGCAGCCAGATCAAAATATGATGCAAGTATGTGTGTGCATGGTCTTAGAAGATTTTAGACAGGGAAGGGGTAGAGGTGGTGCAGTTTCAGAAGACTATCTCAACAAATCATTACTTTAGTGTTTTGTAGCTTGCAGTTTATCAGATTGCCAGAACTACCAGCAAATGAAGAAATGTGTGAGAAGCCAGATTTTATTGTCAGATGCACTTTTTAACTAGTTAACTACTGAAGTAAATGAAGTAATACCTGATTTTCTTCACAGTGATTGAGACCAGGATCTAATCCCATGCCCTAAGGAGGGATTGATAGTTCTTACTGCAATGTTGTCCATATAAAACATGTTAAAAACAATCAACAATAATCTGCCTTTGCCCAAACATATTAAAGGATAAAATCTTGCTCTTGGGATGCTGATTTTGGGTTAGGAAGATGTCTCTTTGCTGGACCATTGTTGCCTTGCTGAAATAGGTTTCTATCATCTTCTCTGTCATGTATATGAATTTGTTAGGGTGTATGAAGGACTGTGTTTTCCAGAGAAACTTCCCAAGGGGCTCCTAATACTACTTGTAACTATTATTTAGTGTTTCTGTGTGGCTATTATCCACCTCAGACACAGCTGCATTTCGATAGTAGGAAGGTGATCAATACACACTGTATAAAATAATAATTATTTATTATTTATTGAATACTGTGGGTAGGCTGCCTGCTATGCAAAATGTAGAAAAAGACAAAAACCTTTGGATATGTGATCAGAGGGGGAAGGAAAGACAAATAGCTTTGCAGTCTCTCCCTAAGGCAAATGCATTTCTAAGTGTCTGGTGTTGCAGTATGAGCATCGTACACAAATTTTATTTTTACAAGACCATACAGTCTGGAGAGAGGGGCCAGAAAGTTTGATTCCTCACTTTTGGGTTTGTGTGCACCTCATGTGCATAATGTTTCTGTCTGCCAGTCTTCTTTGAGGTGGACTTTTAGCATGATAACATATTAAAAGTCTTTACATACATGTTCCCCACAGTACATTTGCTGTTGTAAGTACTAATGGTGATAAAATGATAAATAACAATATCTAGGATGTACACTCTAAATGATTGAAATATTGACCCCAGCATAATCGATGGTGTCTATCAGTGGCTGTTGTCTCTACTTTTAGAAGTGAGAAAATGAGTGGATAAAAAGTTTGAGATATTTTTACACGGAAACTTAGTGGCTGGTTTAAATTAAATGGGCAGTGTATAAATTGACTAGAAATACACAGTAAGTTTGGGTCAAACTCTGAGCTAGAAGGGAAAATTCTTTGTGAACTTTAAGGGTTTTGGGGTACTCATGAAAGTGATTGTCTGAGGAAGACGCTTCCTCTGCTCTGACGGCTGGTCCCTGGTAGCAAACTGAAGGAAAAAACAAGCCCCGTCTGCCCGGCTTCGCCTTTGCGGGCACCGGAGGGGCCGAAATCCGTCCTCGCTGTGCCGGCCCGGCGAAGGAGCGCTCGAGGAGCACGAGGCTGCCGGGCCGAGAAGCCGCCGAAGCTCTCTGCTGGGCAGAGGCGGCGGCAGCGTGGGAGGCGAAGCCCGGCGGAGCGCTGCTGCCCGTGCCCGGGGCCGTGCCCGCTGCCGGGGCCGGGCGGACGGTGCCGGGGGCCGGGGCGCGGACCCGCGGTCTCTTTAAAAGCCGGGGCCGGTGGGGCGGGCGCGGCGGCAGCAGGGGGCGGCGGCGGCGGCGTGCGCGGGGCTCGGGCTGCTCCGGCACCGCGGCGCGCTCAGCCCTGCGCAGCTCCGCCCGCGGCCGCCCGCGGCTCTCCCGGCACGGCTCGGCTCGGCACGGCCAGCCCAGCCCAGCTTCCCCGGGACCCCCGCAGCCTCCGCGGCTGGGGCCACGCTGGAGCCCCCTGCCCCGCAGCGCAGGCGAGCCGCGAGTTGGCGCGGCGGCCGGCGCCCGCCCGGCTGCGGAGGTGAGAGGGGCGGCGGGCGGGGGGCGGCTCGGCACGGCTCGGCACGGCGCGGATCGGAGGGAGCTGCCCGCCCGGCGAGTGCTGGGCGCCGCCGCTCCGGAGCTCCGCGGGTGGGTTTCTCCTCACCCTTCCCACGACAACTATTTCGGATCGTTTTATCCCTCTCCCGTTCCTTGCTGCCCCGGCGGGGCTGGGCGCTGCCCGCCCGGGCGGAGTGGGCGCGTACCGACCCTCGGGACGCTCCGGCTCCTTTGGTCAGACTTTTCGGGAGATCGCAGTTCCCGCGGCGGGGCATTTTGCGATGGAAAATTGGTGTGGGGGGGGCTTTCGAAAAAGAAGACACTACGCTGAGTTACAGCAGGGAGACCCTTAGAGTGAGCCTGCTGTTTGACTAAAGCTCAAGGATTTTTTTTTTAAATACTAACGAGAAAAGAAGAGAGGCTGAAAAGGAAAGTTTTTTCTTTAATATTTTTTGGCTCTTCCAAGTCTTCGGATCTGTTACGGTAGCGCCTTTCTTCCCCGCCTTCCATTTGTTTGTATTAATGATTTAGTAGCCGTCTTGCCTGAAAACTTCCACCGTGAGTGACTGCCGTGGGTTTTCAGGCAGTCAGTGACCTTAAAGGTTGGTTCAGTGCTTTTTTCGTGCAAAATCTATGTGAAATAACGGCTTTATAAATTTTTTTCTTATCGGGATTTTTTCTGTAAGAAAAAAATTACACCTGCTTTATAATTTAAAAGAAAACACCATTGAGTCAGGGAGTGATGTAATTCTCCTACCTAAGGGCACCGACTCTGGTGCTTTGCAGGTGACTTGTCTTTTGCTTACTCTTAAAATTATTTTAATGTTAATTTTTTGTGGCTACGAAATAACATTTAACAGTGCTGTTTTAAGAATGTATTTTGTTCAAATTGAACACTTTCAATTTTTTTTCTTCCTGATTTCTACCTACCCCTTCTCCCTCGAAAGAAAACAATAAAAAAGATTAGGCATGAGATCAGCGGCAGAAAACCAAAGGATTGGGGAGGCAGAACCGGGGCTAAAAACATTGAATCGTTTATAAAAAGCACACTTTCAGCTTTTTGCTTTTCCAAGCTCTCCTTCCACCTTTCTGTGGTCAAACTGTTCGACGCTTCGTTGCAAATAGTTTTAAGAAATTATTTTGTTTTTTTCTAAATATTATTTGTCCCTATTGTATTTATGCTACCCGCAATTGTTCTGAGATAAGCACACAGCCCTCCTAAAAAGGTGAATATTAAAATGACCACTCACCAATACCTCCTTATTGCAAATTTTGAGGGGCTATTTTTTGAGGGGGCGAAGTCTTAACTAGACTGGTGAAAAGTCTGAGAGAAACGTTGAGTAAGTGGGGGAAAATTTGATCACAAAAGGTTTTGTTTGCCGTGATGATACGGTCAGTTATTAATTGTAGCATTAACCAGAAAGGTGTTACGTCTGTCACTGGTTTCATTTGAAATGGTCGTCAGTGTTACGTTTAGCAAGTTTATATAAGGGTTAGTAGTATTTTGGGGGGAGGAGGTTGCAGAGATTATTGCTCGTGGGTTTGCGACTGAACGCACCTTATCAGCTGAATGAACTGGATTATTGTATAGACATAATTTTCCATTTCTCTATCAGTTTCTTTTCAGTATTCAGCACTTTGTTAAACCTTTATCTCTCGCTAGCAAAGTCTATGGTTTTTGGGAGTAGGGAGGTGCAGCTGGGAACACTGGAAGTTTGGGGATAATGTGAGCAACAGGACTGTATTTATTTATTAAAAAAAAAAAACCAAACCCCAAAGTTAGGAGGTGAGGATTCTCTTTCTGGAGCATTCGGGCACCGTCTGGTGGGGTATGTCTCTAGGCTTTTAATTATTTATTTCACTTTTGTCCTTTCAAAAATGAAGTAGAGCGAAACCAAAATGAAACAAAGTAAAATTAGAGTAAGCGTTGAAAAATAAATAAATAAAGCAAGGGAACGGCTGGAAGCCCAATGCTTGATTTCATCAACCTGGTGGCGATGGCTTCTCGATAGAAGCGATATCTGCCGATATCACCCCTGTTCATGGCTGTAGCCTGGCCTCATTTTACGCTGCGTTTCCACTGAACATGTTGACGTGCTGCTGCTTATATAAGGGCAAGAACAAATTCAAGCAGATTAGTGCTTGGGATTTTGAGATCGGCTACCCAGATCGCGCTGTGGGTTTTTTCCTTTCCTTGGGGGAGCTGATGGGGGAAGGCTGGAGAATGACGGGAGGGGATGAAATCGGAATGTGTGGTTGGGAGAAGATGGGGGTGATGCGGGGAGCAGCTTATTCGCATAATGTCTGCGCTGCGTCCCTTTTTCTTTTCTTTTTATAAAACCCATTATCTCTAAAAACACATTATTCTTCAGCCGGGTCTAAAAAAAAAATAGTGGGAGGGGTTATCATAGCGAGGGGGTTTGGTATGGGAGTCATTAGACCCACTGCTGCAAAACCAAGATACAGAAATCCATCTGCACCAACATTTCGGAGGGAGGGAGGGCGTAGAGAGGGGGGGAAGGGATGGATTGTCTATCTTGGATTAGCGAAGTGGAGCTTTGTATTCTTCATTTTCCTCCCCATTTTCTGCCATTTTCCCCCATCCCCCCAATCCGCACACCCGCTTTCCTCCTCCCAGCCCCCACTCCCCCGAAGGTTTCTCATCCCTTGACGAGAAAATTCTGTGTTACATCCTGATGGCTCTGCGGCTTTTTTTTAGTGCATCACAACAGTGGCACGATGACCTTTACTTCATGCCACACAGATTTGGGCTCCCGACAGGACTGTGGCCGCAGCTTGGGCACACGCGTACACCCATGGTCACGTACCTTGGATAGTCGGTGATTTAATTTCAATTTTTGCGTGTGCATCTTTGTGTGTCTGTGCGGTTGGTAAACACTGGCAGAGGGTGAGGAACGCAGTAACTGCCAAAGGCACGTCCATCCATTTCGCCAGCCCCTCTTGCTGTTCTCTTTTCCTGGACATTGTGTCACACTTCATGAGATTTTGTGCCGGGGAGGGGTGTGCCCTGTGTGGATGGCAGGGGCCTGGGGGTTGGAGGGAGTGTATGTGTACTGGGGAGGGAGAAATTGTGTGGGGGAAAATGGACCTGACGATGCTAATAACATTATTTTGGTCAAATGAACGTCTGGTGATAATGATGCAGTGTAACCATCCGTGAAATACATGCTTGCGACACACTGGAATAAAGGTTACTCCAGGGAGCTCAGTCACAGCCAGGCATGCTCCAGGGAGTGTGCTGTCCCCTTGATAGGGGAAACAAAATTCATAAGCGTCCCAGGTCCCCTCCCTTTCCAATGCCTCCTTGCATGTCCGAGCTGGAGGGCATTGCGATCGAGAGAGGGGGTGCACTGAACCAGGGCTGAGCAAAGCATTCCCGCCTCATCCTCCTATGCCATCCTCTCTTGCCCTCTTTGAGCTTATCCGTACTGTTGATCCAGACAATACAGGAATATCGCCATTTCCATGCAGTTCCTGCTGGAGCCTGGAGGGTGGTGAATTGAGAGGCGGAGAAAAGCTCCTTGTGTTTCTGTTGTAGGATGTGCAGGAGAGCCGTGGCTTTTCAGGTCTGAGTGGAGCAGGGAAAAGGCTGGGGTGGGGAAGCATAGGGAGGTAAGAGTCTCTTCCTCCATCCACTGTTCCCCTCCTTTGTTCCCCCAGGTAGAACACAACAAGCCTCAGTGGGTCGCTGTCGTGACTGGCATGTGGGGATGAGGGAGCTGAGACAGTGAGAGGGAAGCTTTTACTGCATTTCAGGTTGTTCAGGACCCTCTCCAAGGCTCACAGAACTGCTCAGCACCCTCCTTTTCTGGGTGTGAAGGACTGACTTCCATCTTTGGCCTTGGGCTGCTCACACCCAGGGCGAGGGGAGCTGTGGCAGGAAGGTGCTTCTGTGGTTCTGCCAGCTGCTACTTCTCATTTCCTCTGTGTGGCTGTGCCTGCTCCGAGGTCTCCATATTTCTGCATCTTTCCACTTCATAAAACAATAGCAAAAGTTGAATAAATAGATCTGTCCAGAGCTACTGGTTTTTGCCTTTTGCTTTTCTCCTTTCTCTGACCTTGAGGTGGAGTGATAATCTACAGGCAGGAGGGTGGGAGCAGGAGTGTGTCCAGTGCCTCACATGGTTGCTCTAGGTGATGCCTGGAGAGATTCCTCTGCTCCCCTGGTTTGTGCTCACCAGAGCCAATCTTGTTTCAGCTGCCCAGCTGCACCAGTAGTCACCTTCTGATCTCTCCCTGCTGTCCCTCTTACCTCAGTTACTTTGGAAATGGTTGTGGTGCTGCAGCTCCTGTGCTCGTAGGAATCTTACCATCGTACAGTATCCTCAGGGGAATCCAACTCCTGGCCCTGCACAAAGCACACCAAGAATCACACCATGTGCCTGAGGGTACTGTCCAAATGCTTCTTGAACTCTGTCAGGCTTGGTGCTGTGACCACTTCCCTGGGGAGGAGCCTCTTCCATTGCCCAACCACCCTCTGCTTGAAGAACATTTTCCTAACATCCAACCTAAACCTCCCCTGATTCAGCTTCAGGCTGTTTCATTGAGTCCTGTCACTGGTCACCAGAGAGAAGAGATCAGTGCCTGCCCTTCCACTTCCCCTCGTGAGGAAGTTGTAGACTCTGATGATGTATTATTCCCTGTCTCCTACGGACTGAACAGTCCAAGTGACCTCAGCTGTTTCTCATAAGGCTTGTCCTTTATGCCCTTCACCATCTTTGTGGCTCTCCTTTCAATGCTCTCTCACACCTTTTTAACCCCCTTACATTGGGCTATTACATGGCTGCTCTCTAAGATAATGTGGTGGCCATCTGAGCCACAACAGGCAGAATGTATTGCAGGGCCTGTGTTCCTGCTCCCATCCTGTGGAGACTGCCTCCCTGGTATCTCCCTAATGCCCTGAAGGGCAAAGGTGGGCCCGAGGTTTTATGGTTCCTCCTTTTCCCCAGTGATTCAGACCCAAGGAAGAACATTACATAGTGCTGGAGTTTACCCCGACCCTGAATGTTGTGCATCCTTGAAGAGGAGAACTTAGTTCCTGCAAAGCATTCAGAGAGTGAGAGATAGTGGCGGGTAATTTGTGGTAGTGGTGATGGTGGATCTTAAGTCCATGTGCAAAAACCAAATTATTATGCTTCCTTCATCCCTTACTTTCCTCCTTTTCTAAGCAAGTTGCCAAGCCAGCAGGTACAGGCAACTCCTTTTTTTTTTTTTTTTTTTTTTTTTCCTCTTTTTGTGTGTGTGTGTTAGGATTGGATTTAAGCCTTCAACTTAGAGGACACCTTCAGGCTGTACAAGATGGTTGGGCTCCTGTCTGGATTATTCCTGGGAAGGTGGAGTTTAGTTCCCTTTTTCTTGTATCAGCAGTGGTATTTTGGTGGATCTAATGAACTTCTTTTTCTGCAGCCTCCTCCAGGGCTCTTAAGAGTATTTTTTTTGAGAAGCAGAGTGTATTTCTCCCGTGCCCCCGATCTGTTTTCCTTTGCCCTCTCCTTTAGCCCTGTGCTGTGGGCACATGCAGGTGGATGTCAGGATACTGGCTGAGCTGTGATAGGCTGTATCAATGATAAGGACACACAGTGATCCATCCAAGAATGGACTGAAAGAGTCAGAAGCTTTATGATGACCAAAAGCCAGTAAGTCATGACCTCTGGTGATGATGCAGGAGACATGGTGCTTAATTTAAAAACAAATGCATCCAGCTTTATCTGCCCCTGCCCCCCACCAGCAGGAAGAGAAGACAGGCTTTATTTTTGGACAGTTGCCCAAGCTGGAGCCAGAAATTACCCAAATTTTGGTTAAGCTTTGGAAATTTCTGTCGGCTCTCATCTCTCCCTCATCCCCCTCTTCTATGTAATAGCAGTCTGTCAGTCTAGCAGAGCTGGTTTGTTCATACAGCAAGTGGTGGGGAAGATAGTTTTAATTTTTGAAACCAAGATACAAGAGGTATCTTCTTGAAACCAGTACACTACATAATCTTATTTCAGGTTGTTTGCTTTTTCTTTTCCTTTGTTTCTCCTCACTTGGGCATAGATAATGGCAATTCATGTGTAAAGGACTCTGAGAATCAGAAGTGGTGTTTTGATTTCTCACTGCCATCCAAACAGTCAGATGAAGACATGTTCATAGAAAGATGGCATGGGAGAAATTTGTTCTTGCTTTCAACTTGTTGTGGGCAATGGATGGCACTTCTAGTGCTCTGTTTATACCCTTTTGTGAATTTTTTTTTAAATGGAAAACCCATGACTTTTGGTTGGGCTAACTTGAGTATGGTTTTACTGAAGTCCAGTAGGGATAAAATGCAGTGTTTCTGTAGTGATGCTCTTGAAAAGTTGAACAGTAAGACTCCTACTGGAAATACACTAGTGATGTTGGAAGATCCTGCATTCTCCTTTAAGGGAAGACGGGAACACAATTTCTCTTGTTACCATTCACAGAAAACAGTGCTCTCTGAGCACTGTGGGCAGCTCTTGTGAACTGTGCACTGCGCAGCCAGCTTGGCAAAGTGCTCTGTCTGGGCTAAAGCCTTCAGCCTCTTTAGACTCTGAGCTGCTGTGAGTATCAATCACTATGTGGCTTTGCAGAGGGTGGTGGAGGTACACCTACAGCTGTCAGAAGTTCAGCTCTGTCTGAAATATGGTCTCTTGCAACAGGATGGATTAGCCCTTCATCTGCTTTGCTTCCCCTTGTCTCAGAGCTTTCTTCTTGTTTCTCACAGCCATGTGCCTGAGTTCTCTCCCAGGCTTACTCCCCTGCCTGTTTTTGTCTGCTGGCAGAAGGACCGAGCTGGGGTGGTGGGAAGGGTATATCAGGGATTTTGGGGCTGACAGTGTATCTGTAGTCTATCACTGGTGTGCTGAGCTCCTGTCCTTTCCAAATTCCTTTCCTCTGCCCTTGATGGTGAGGGACGGCTTATTTCAAACACAATCTGCTTGTGTCATTCCTAGTCCTGCCGCTTGTCATCCATCACATCATGGGAACTAATTAACACTAGTAGCTTTGGATCCTGGAATGACTGTGCTGGGATGGTAGACTCCTTCAAAGATCCTGATGTCTCCCTTTATAACTAGGGCAGCTCAGCCCAGGAGTTCATGGACTCTGCTGTCCTTTGCTGGCTGCACCAGCCCTGTAGTGGATGCCTGTGTGTGTAGCAGGGAGGGCGCTCAAGCCCTGGGCCTGCCTTATAATGCCCTTGACAGTGCTGCAGCATCCCCTGCATCCAAGTACCTCCCAGCAGCAGGATGAGAGCCAAGGAATGGGATAGAATAATAATTGATGAGGATAGGGGGAGGTATGATGTAAACTTTTTGAAGCTGCCGGTACCATCTCCGCTGCCTTTGGGTACATCCAGCTGTGCGTAGTTCCGGGATCAGCTTGTGGGTTTGACCCTCTGAGAATCCCCTGCTCATGGCACAGCACACTGTCCTGTTTCTGCTCTGCCTGCTGTGTTGATGGGGTGGTCATCAGGGGAATCAGTGTGCTGCTCCTGTGGGGATGGCAGGATTAAAGATGAGGCCTCAGTCACGCTGTGAGGCTGCACAGAGAGCACTTGCTCCCCTTCTCCCTCTACTTTGTCTTTTCTGCTGTTGTGGACCACTTCTAGGAAAGGAAAGAATCCTGTGGAGGTGGAAGGAAAGGTTACTAAGCAAGAGGATGATGTTTGCTGGCAGCTGAAGGAGGATGAGGAGAGGAATAACTTTCCAGTGGGGTAATTGTCTAATGGGACTGGCTGCATCTGCAGAGCAGGGTAGTGCTGGCTTTGTTTCAGTCTGCTCTTGCATCCCCTTTTTTTTCCAATAATGTGTTAATTAAACATTGATTTCAGGGGGAAAAGGAATCTGCTTGAACTGCAGAAACTAAATGGAGTGTGGAGGAATGGGATCTGGTGAGGGATGTGTGGAAAGACCTTCTGTTCCGTCTTCATGACTAGCCATGGAGGGGAGCAAGGCAAGGGTTGTAGAAAAATCTGTTCACCTTAAGCTTAGAGTTCTTAAATCATCTTAACTGTGAATCTTCTTCCTTCTATAACTGTACAGTTTTCAACTGATATTAGTTAAGGAATTACCAGGTAGACAACAGTATTTCTTAAAAAATAGTTAATTTTTGTTAAAAAGCAAAATGGAAGAGAGATTCTTTTCAAGGTGTTAGAGAGGCTTTCTGTCCAGTTTGATATTTTTCTAATTTTCTACTCTTATAGTTGCTGTTGTACATATAAGTGAATCAAGTTGTGGTGCAAGTTAAGCCACAAGCTGTAATGCTCTTGTTACTCACAAATACCCAACTGATCTTCATTTACTGCATGTGGATGTCAGTCACTGAACACACATATAAGGTTGTAGGTTGTGATGTGCACTTTTTGATACTTTCTCTTCTGGTCCTTGGACCATTAGAAAGTGAGAAAAGATTATGATATGTCCTTTCCTTGCTTAGTTGAACTCTCTTCTGTTCATTAGACTGGAAGAGCCAATGGAAGGCTGTGCTGCCCTCCTTTTGTGCTCCCAGGTGTTGGGGATGCATAGAGAAGATAAGAGTCCTTGCTTTAGTCTGAGATCTTATCTAGAATAAACTTCTCTGCTGATGTGAGCAATATATTCTTAACAGTATTAAACAGTTTGATTTGAGTTTTTTTGACCACTGTGCTTTCTGTCTTCACTAGTTCTGGGAAGTAATGGAAAGGAGGGAATAACCTGTCTGACCTTTCTGAGCACTGCATAAGTCTGAATTAAAGTGATTTCACAAAGATCTCAATCAGTTCATGCAGTAAGTGAAATAGCAGCCTTGTCCTGAGAAGGAACCTGTCCTAGCTGTTAAATTCCTTTCTGCACCATCTGCAGTATCAAAGTACAGAAAGATCTGCTATAGCATCAGGAGACATTTGAAAAACAATAGATTAGGCCACAGAGCAACTATTTTCTAGGAAGATTTTTGACCTGCTGATAGCTGGTGAAAATCACAGAATGGTTGAATCTGGAAGGGACTCTCAAGGTCATCTGATCTAACCCCTTGCTCAAGCAGGGCCACCCAGAAATTATGACCATGTCTAAATGGCTTTTGAATATCTTTAAGGAGGGAGACTCTTCAACTTCCCAGGGCAACCTGTGCCAGGGCTCAGTTACTCTCCCAGTAAAAAAGTGTTTCCTGATGTTCAGGCAGGACCTTCTGTGTTTCAGTCTGTGCTCGTTGCCTCTGGTCCTGTCACTGGGCTGCACTGAAGAAAGCCTGGCTGTGTTACCTTTACACCCTGCCTTCAGGTAATTGTGTACATTGATCAGACACTGCCCACCCCACAGACCCTTTAGAGTATTTTCTCCTCCAGTCTTAGCTTTTCCAGCTTTTCCTAGTATGAGAGACACTCATAATCTTCTTCATGGCCCTCTGTTATGTCTGCCTCTCTCTTGTACTGGGGAGTCCAGAGCTGCAAACAGTACTCCATGTTTGGCCTCACCAGTGCTGAGTAGAGGGAAGAATCCCCTTCCTCAGCCTGCTGGCAACATTTCTAATGCAGCCCACAATACCATTAGCTGCCTTTTGTGCAAGGGCATGTTGTTGGCTGATATTCAATGTGGTGTCCACCAGGAGCTCAGGTCCTTTTCTGTAAGGCTTTTCAGCCAAGTGTTCCTCAGCATGTATTGATCCATGACCCATGAACTTCATTACAGTGGTATTGTCAGCAGAGCAGGCAGGATGGTCCTTAAGTATTAACTTAAGAAGCAGAAGTCTGGAGTTCTTTCCCAGAGTGTGTTTAACCAGTTTTTCATAACAGTCATCAATTTTGCCATTCACCGAAAATTCAAAGTTATAATTTATAAAACATTGAGTTCCTTGAAAGGAAAGCTTCATATATTTGATAATAGAATAGAATAGAATAGTTCCAGTTCAAACTAGTCCAACACTTCAGGACAGACTAAACATTAAGGGATGTTATTAAGGCTATTGTGCAAGTGTCGCTGAGAGTCACAGGGCATTGACCACCCCTCTAGGAAGCCTGGTCCAGTGTTTGGTCACTCTCTCTGTTAAGAAATGTTGCCTAATATCTGGTCTGAACCTCACCTGCAGCATTTTTAAGCCGTTCCTTCATGTCCTGTCACTGAATGCCAGGGAAAAGAGCTCAGCACATCCCTCCAGTTCCCCTTCTCAAGAAGCTGTAGGTAGCAGTGGACTTGCCTCTTAATCCTCTTTTTTTCCTAATGAATAAACCCAGAGTGTTTAGCCCCTCCTCAGAGGACATGTGTCCTAGCATTTCAGCAGCTTTGTTATCTTCCTCTGGACGCATTCACTTAACATCCTTTTTAATTTTGGGGTGAGAGAAATTCTGGTAATTTATTGTTCTCTTATGATGGCTGGTCACACACTGCATTTTTATTTTGTAGACCACAAAGAAAAGAGATTTTAAATTATTGATTACTTTGACTTTTTGAAGGGGGACAAAGAGAGTGCAGAAGTCCTGTGAGGAGACTAAGGCCGACCTTCCTGAGGGACTCAGAATGCCTGTTAATTCATTGATATCCTGGTATTGAAATCTGCCAGTTTGTCTGGTCAGCTCAAGCAGCATTGTCAAACAGGGTATGATATAATATAATTTCAGGTATATGCATTAAAAATACCTGCTGCATATCTGGGAATCAAATGCTAAGAACTTTATGGAGAAAATACAAAGAAACATTGATCCTTGATGTAATTTCATATAGATCATTAATCAAATACATGTTAAGGGTGTATCTAATACCAGTGGACCAGAAGTCATAATTTTGTTGAGCCGGGTCTTAAAGATGTAGTTCAATATAATTAGTTTCTTAAATGTGCCCCTTCTCTTCCTCGTTGGTTGAAATGGGCTACTGAGTTGCTAGCAGCTCTGTTTGGTACTAGCTTGGGTCATAGAGTGATGTGGTGCCTAGGATGTTGCTGTACTTTTTTGGCAGCAGATTATAATTTCATTGAGTAAATGTATTTTATGAGGCTAGAGGGAGCTACTGTTAATTTACTAAGACCACCGTGTATCAGTGCATTGGGTTTGCATGGCCACGTTTTGGTAGCTGGGGGGGCTACAGGATGGCTTCTGTGAGAAGCTGCCAGAAACTTTCTCCATGTCCAGCAGAAGCAATGCCAGCTGGCTCCCAGATGGATGTTGTGCTGGCTAAGGCCAGGCCAAGGAATGACAGTAACACCTCTGTGAAACCGTACTTGAGAAGCAAAGAAAATTTTGCACAGAAGCTGTTGTGGCCAGAGAAGAATGGAAGGAGAATATGTGACAGTGGCAGCTCTGCAGTTGGTCAGCAAAGAGTGCAAGGCAGGAGGGCCTCGGGGTGCCAGAGTTGAGATCCCCCTGCAGCCTGTGGTGAAGACCATGGTGAGGCAGGATGTGCTCCTGCAGCCCATGGAAATCCATTGGGGTGCAGAGATCCACCTGCAGCCCGTGGAGGGAGCCCCACGCTGGAGCAGGGGGATGCCTGAAGGAAGGTTGTGATGCCTTGGAAAGGCTGTGCTGGCAGGGACCTGCAGATCCACGGAGAGAGGAGCCCATGCTGGAGCAGGTTTGCTGACAGGACTTGTGATCCCATGGAAGCCCACGCTGGAGCAGCCTGTTCTTGAAGGGTTTAGCGTCCACCTTGGAGAGGGATCTGTTTTGGAGCAGTTTGTGAAGAACTGTAACCCATGAGAAGAACTCATGCTTGAGGAATTCGTGGAAGACAGTTTTCTATGGAAAGGACCCCAGACTAGAGCAGGAAAAGGACTCTTCTCTTTGAGGAGGGAGTAGCAGCAGAATCAACACGTGATGAACTGCTCATAATTTCCATTCCCCATTTCTCTGCACTGCTGGTGGGGAGAAGGTAAAGAATTGGGAATAAAGTTAAGCTCAGGAAAGAGGGAGGGATGTGGGGAAGGTGCTTTTAGGTTTTACTTCTCATTATCCTGCTTTGATTTTGATTGGTAATAAATTAAATTGATTTCCTGAAGTCAAGTCTGTTTTGCCTGTGACAGTAACTGAAGAGTGATCTCTTACCTCAACTCATGAGCCTTTCTTTATATTTTCTCTCCCTGTCCAGTTGCAGAGGGGAGTGGTTGAACAGCTTTGGTGAGTACCTGTCATCCAGCCAGGGTCAACCTGCCAGAATCAGGTAGAATGCAGAGTGAAAAGGGAGTAGTGAATGGCTGAGCTTCTGATAAGACAGTAACTCTTTTTAAGAAGTTTGAACACAGCTGTTCTTTCTTTCATGCTCTCTTTGTTGCCAATGTGTAACATGAGGTTGGAAGTTGATCTGCTTTCTTGGCACAACATAGGTAATTTACCAATTAAACTAGAAAATGGTCTAAATTTGATAAGAAGCAATTTATTAAAGACAAATGAAAAGTACTGTACTTGGAAAGATCTACTCAAATGCCTGTATGTAAAATGGGGGATAACAAGCCAGGCAACAGAACTGCAGAAAAGGATCTGGGAGGCACTGCTGTGAGTCAGAGACTGAATATGAGTCAACAGTGTGGTGATGTTGCAAAAAAGCAAATCCCATTTTAGGGTATATTTAACAGGAGAGTCACGTGTAGCACACAGGCTGTAGTTTTTCTACGCTAGCAGCCACTGCTGAAGCCATAGCAGAGCATTGCATCCAGGAGAGCAGGAAAACCAGAAATAGTGGAAGGAGATGAGGAGAGAGCAGCCAGAGTGGCAAACACTGTCTGCAAGGAGAGGATGGGTTGGGTTGGTTTAGACTAGAGAGAAGATTGACGAGGGAAAAGCCGTCCAATATTTAAAAGCTTGTTTTAAGAAGACAGTGATTAATTGTTCTCTGTGTCCACTGGGGATAGGACAAGAAGTAATCAGCTTAATTTGTAGCAAGGAAGATGTGGAGGTAAGTGCTAGGAAAAGCTTTATGAGTATTTGGAAAGTTAAGCAGGAAAACAGTGTCCTGAGGGAGGCTGTAGTGCCCTCATCATGGGAAGTTTTAAGAGCAGATGAGACAGGAGACGCGTTATTTTATCTAGGTTGTTTTATTATAGTTCTGACAGGTTCAGAAGGGAATGGGCTGCCTGAACTCCTGATGTCTGGTCCCAACAACTCTTGCAGTGCCTGAGAGGCAGGCTTGTCCCCTCACTGGCAGCTGTGGTGGGAGCGTGGGGAAGCAGAGCCAGGGTGAATCACTCCCTCTGCAAATTGCCCTACAGCACCTTCCATGCCCCTGGCATAATCCAGTTTTACATTGCACATCCCAAAAAGACCTGAGGGAACTTGTGTGTTCAGTAGTGTTACATTAGCATCTAGCACTGTAAGCCTTTCTATTTCTGCAGATAAACAAGCAGAGGGCTGGTCCTACTTCCTGCATATTCATAACTAGGAATTGGAAGTTATTGGAGACTTTTATCCTGGTTATTGTTTAATTTACAGTGGGAAGATTTGGTGAAATTATTTGGAGATGGAAAAAAAGGCTTACGCTTCTGCTTTCACCTATCAAAACCCACTGCAGATTTGTATGGTGTGTTACAGTTACAAGATAATTGTTCTGTGCTCTTCCATCAAAAGAAATAGACAAGGGCAAAGGATTTTCTTCACTGCAACATATTTCTTCCAGTGTCCTCAAGCAGAGTTGTGTGGATGAGGCATTGTAGGAGGTGTCTTTGCACCCAGTGGATTTGAGAAGGGAGAGCCTAATGCTTGATTCAGTAGACGTATACTTTGGTAATTGTGAGAGGGGCTCATGGCACTTTAGGAGAGGAGGATGTTTCTTGGTGAATGGGGCTTTTCTTCTCCAAGAGTTCAGCAGAACCTTTCAGCTACCAGCAAGCAGTCCAAGACATACTATGTGGCATGTTCCTGCTATCTTCTCCTGAATCTTAGATTTACACTAACAGCCTGTCTGGATCCACTTGGGCCTAGGAGAGGATTTGAGTGTCTCCAGTGCAGTGAGCCAGTTTCCCTAGCAAGCCTCAAGGAAGGGAGGTTTTCCTTTTAGTTTCAAAGAGCACCTGGGAATATATGCTTGGTGAAGTTGTACTTGAAGTTGTATTATTGTGTTGTGCTTGGCCACAATCTGTGTGCACATTTTATAATGTAACTGTTTTCCACCATCTTACATAAACTTATAACTACAGGCTTTTGCCATTCTTCAGAGAGAGTAGAGGATGAAGATACTATGCTCTTCTTCTTGGCACTAGAAATGAGTCAGGGTTGACACACAAAAGTAGGAGGCAACAGTTTGTGTGTAGGAAGCTTGTTCTGTCCAAAGAAAATCTATGGGTTATATGCAGGGTGTTAGTCCTGCTACACTGCAAGGCTGGTATCTTCTGCTGAAGCTGAGTTCACACACACTCACCATTTGGAGCGTATGGAGAGCTCAGCAGATCAGCCCTCGAGGGATGACTGGGGAAATGGTTGAAGGTAGGTTGGGATGTAATTATTTGTTTATGAGGCCCCATATTGCACCAAGTTATAATTGTTTATGAACACTGCTGTGAAGTCAGGAGGGAAACATTCCAACCCAAGGAGATACTAAGATATAACCTAATTATTGTTGTTATTTTTATTCCTGCCTATAGTGGTAGCACCTACACAATGCTTGTTCAAACACAAGGCAAAAAATCTTCCCTGCCCCAAAGAGCTAGTAAGATAAGGATGAGACAGGAGACAACAGATGGACACATATAACTGGGGGAGTACAGAAAACCCAAAGATTGGTCAGCAGGATGGGTGGTATGATAGCATGTTGACAGCTTAGCTGTTGTCAAGCTTTCTGTAGGCATGTGGCAAAGAATTATAACAATAATTCAAACTGTGTCCTTTGCTTTGGTGGTGTTGTGTGTGCATCTTCCATCTGTTTAAATAAAACAACTTAATTCTCACTCAATGTAGCTTTTTCTGTCCCAAAACTTCCCATCATTCATCTGGTATAGATAGGGAGACACACTGGTCCAACAATGAAGTGTCCACTGCAGTTTTCAAAGGAAGCTGTAGTTTATTATTGTGGAAAGAGAATGAAACTAAACATGGGATTTTGCTGCCCTGCATTTTGAAGGACATAGCGAAAAGACTGTTGGATCTCACAGTATGAATATTCAAAGTAAGTGGCATAATGCAGGAGGTTTGTTGGCTGAAGTGGTGTCTTACCAAAATGTTGAAAAATCTATCTAATGCCATCCATAGGCAACCTAAATGTTTTCTTTTTACCAGTGGTTTCTTGTACCATTCAGCTTTGGGCCCACAGATTTCTTAGTCATGCTTTTGCTAGCAGGGTGCATTAAGAAGCCCTTCTTGATGCCTTTCACATTTTATGAATTTTCATGCCATTTCAAGCTTTTCTAATTTTCATCCTGACATGCTGAGGCAGAGTTTCAGTATTCTTCCTGAGAAGCACACCCCCACTTTCACCTTTCATTCGCATCCTTTTGTGTTTGAGTGCTGTCAGGAGTTTCCCATTCAGCTGCCTGCTTCCTTCCACACCCACTTGGTTTCCCACAAATTGAATTGAACTGTTCTTGTACTTTGAGGAGTTTGTTCTTTAAGATCTTTAAGGTCTCCTGGGTCCCTTTGCTAGATTATCCCATGTAAGAGCTCAGTGAATGATTTCTTAAAGCTCTCCAGTGATTATTCTGTCACTGTAATTGTGCTGGAAAAAGGATTCTGTTTGTAAACTGATTCGTTATGTCATTTCAGATTTGGTTGTTCTTCTTTGTAATTTTTGTTTTCCTATATGTTAAACAGTTTATACCTTTTCTCTCTATTTCCATTGAAGTCTTTCCTGTCTTGCTTCTGGTGGTTTGACCCTGGCTGGATGCCAGGTATCCACCAAAGCTGCTCTGCCACTCCCCTCCTCAGCTGGACAGGGAGAGAAAATATAACAAGTGGCCCATGAGTTGAGATAAGGGCAGGGAGAGACCACTCACCAAATAGTGTCATGGGCAAGAGACTTGACTTGGGAAAGGCAGTTGAATTTATTACCAATCAAAATCAGAGTAGGATAATGAGAAATAAAAAAAGCCTAAAAGCACCTCCTTGTAGCCCTCCTTCCTTCACAGCCTTAGCTTTATTCCTGATTCTCTACCTTCTCCTGCTATCAGCAGTGCAGGAAGATGGGGAATGGGGGTTGCAGTCTGTTCATCCCATGTTGTTTCTGTTGCTGCTCCATCCTCAGGGAGAGGAGTCCTTGCTCTGGTGTGGGCTTCCTTCCACAGGAGACAGTTCTTCACAAACTTTTCCAGTGTAAGTCCTTTCCACAGGCCACAGTTCTTCACAAACTGCTCCAACATAGACCCCTTTCCACAGGATGTGGCCCTTCAGGAACAGACTGCTTCAGTGTGGGTCCCCCAAAGGTCACAAGTCATGCCAGAAGCATGTTTCAGCACAGGTTTCCCAAGGAGTCACAACCTTCTTTGGGTATCCACCTGCTCCAGTGTGGGTCCCCTCCAGGGGCTGCAGGTGGATCTCTGCACCCCCATGGATTTCCATGGACTGCAGGGGCAAATCCTGCCTCACCATGGTCTTCACTGTGGGCTGTGGGGGGATCTCAGCTCTGGTGCTCAGAGCACCTCCTGCCCTGGTGCTTAGAGCACCTCCTGCCCTTCCTTCACCCCTGACCTTGGTGCTCTGCACAGTTGCTACTGTCATATAGTCTCACTCGTCTCTTTTCTGACCACAATTAATTCTTAAAAAGAAAGATGTTCTTCTTCATAAATTGGTTATCACAGAGGTGTTGCTACCATCACTTATGGGCTCAGCCTTGGCCAGCAGTAGGTTTGTCTTGGAGCTGACTGGCATTGGTTCTCCTGAACATGGGAGAAGCTTCTGGAAGTTCTCAGCAGATCCACCCCTGCAGTCCCCCAGTTACCAGAACCTTGCCATGCGATCACGGCTTTATAACCTCTTTTCACTGGACTCTGTCTAGATATTTTCATGTGTTTTATTTTATGGTGAAGTTGTTGTTGTTCTGTGATTTTTTTCTGCCCTGACACCTCCCTTCTTTGTACTGTCCGAGCTAAATAATCAAATGGAAAGGGCAGGAGGCACAAACTTTCTTTTTCATTGTGCCATTGAGTTATTTCATGACAAAAGCAAATTGCTATCTCTTTTTCTTATCTCTGAAAAAGATCTCAAATTCAATAGATAGAGTTTAAATTATTTTTCTTGAAGATCACAGACAACAGACCGATTTATTGAATCACAATTGGTGCACTCTTCATCTTAGAATTGGTTTGAGATAGTATTCCAAACTTTTCTCAGTTAATGGTTGTCAGACATATCAGCAGATGCTGCCAACCCACAACTTCCCATGTTGTGCACCATGTACCTTTGTCTTCTGACTTGTAATAGCATTGCAGGTAAAAACCCACCTGGAATGATACTGTGGGCTAACAATAGATTAATTGCCAACCCTAATGATCACATGTCTAGCAACAGAATTAATCAAGTTACATATTCCATGTAATAGTGTTGCCATCTCTTTATGGAGATTCTTTGCATTGCTTAAAAGAATAAAGACATAGATTCCTTATTTCAGTTCTTTCCTGCTCAGCCCTCTCATGACTAAAAGAATGGGCATCCGTCAATACTGCAGTCCTCCAGATTCTATGGAGAAAAATCCACCTTAATATTCTAATTGTACAGAGAGGAGTCTAGTTGTAGTGACAATTACTCTATTGAATTATATTACTGTATTACCCAGTCGTACGCAAGAATATTGTTGTGTGATGCTGCTAAATGCAGAACAAAAGGTTTTCATCCTAAGTGATTTGTGTCTCTAAAGCATGCCCCTCTGTGGCCTCTAATAGAGATAACTTTCCATAATTGATTGAGCCTCAAGTACTGCACCCAGACAGAATGTCCCTGAAGGCTAACCTGCTGGAATAAGTGAGTCAGATGAGTATTTGTTAGAATACTTAGTAGCACACTGTGTTATATCAAATTCCTGTGGGCCTTCCCAGTTTGGGTAGGTGTTGCAAGGGCCAGCAGAGAGCTTTGTTTAGGAAAGGTTCTAGAACAAAAAGTTACTCGTACCTCCAGACAGCTCTTTTGGAATGAGTAGGGTTGGAGAGGATTTTGCTGAGTGCTGTAGAAGCTATGACAACAAGTTTAAGGGTGCTATCTGGGCATGCATGCAATACTAAAAATACTGGTTAAATCCCTTAGTTCATCTTGTCTGTATATTGTGCTTTCCCTTGTACTCTGTTTCCAGCACTAGATGGTAACAGTGAATAGTGGCAGTACATGCTGTGCACCTGCATATCTGTTTGTAAGATCTGGCTTTAGAGTAGTCTTGCAGAGAGAGGAGTGAAGATGGGCGAGGCAGGCTTTGCTTTACATCTCTGCTGAAGTTTACTGCACAGTACTTATTCTAATGCCATTGGTGTTGTGTCTAATCTGAAACGTGAGCAGACATAAGGCTTAGTAAATTGATGACCTCACTGTCTTGCCATCTTTGTCTGTGGATAACTAGATGTCTAAGAGGCTCAGGCAGTGATAAAGCTAGAAAACTCAAACTCACCTAAATAAAGCTTGCATTTTGGATGGCTTAGTATGCTTAATTTCTTCCCTACAGTCCTGGCTTCAAATCCTAGTGAGACCATTAGTGAAAAAGGCATGTGAAGGTCTTCAGTTATTCCCTGCTTGGTGTATATCTCTGTGACAGATGTAGCCCAGGAAATCTGGTGTATGGAGAGTTTAGAAGAATCAAGAAGATTGTGAGGAAGTGTTGTGCTAGAACAGGCCTGCAGGCTGTTTGGCACACAGCTTTCCTCTGCTTTTCCAAAAGTCAAGCAGGCACGTGCTCAGCACTTGCAAAGTTTGCACATGTGCATGCTCTCTGATTGTACACCCTCCCTGAACTCTCTGCCCCTGTGCCAAGATACCACTTGATGGCTCCTACTTTGATAATACCTGCTGGCTTCTGCCTGTACCCAGCACAGCTGAAGCCCTTTGTGGTGCAGATGCTCATGCTGGCTGTGATGGTGTTTTCATAAGGCTCAAACTTTTATTCTTCACCTCGTTCCTTTGAACTCTGCCCACTCCTCTGTGAATACTAACACCAGCCTATAAATTATCCAGCAGAGCTCTGGCACTTTAGCAGTCTGTGTTTTCAGTGGCGTGCATGCATAATCGATCTGGGAGACTGCCTCTGCTTTTACTCAGGCATTTGCAGAGACCTTAGACTTTCAGAGTTTTCAATCACTGCTGCCTGTATGTTTATTCACTTCACTGACTGCCTTTTCCTCTGTCACCTGCACACATACCCTTCTGCATCTTCCTGGGTGTAGTGTCATGTCGCAGTGTAACCTGCCAGAAGTTTGAGGGTGATGTTATAGGCAACTTTCCTATAAGGTGTGGAAGCAACAGGTCACTGCAAACAACTTTCATGTAGAGTATTGTGCATCAGGATTTGAAAAGCTCTGTCCTCACTCACTACCCGGGGATTGGGGATGTGTGTGTTTTGGTCCCATGATGTGCCTTATGGAGCAGCCTAGTGAGCTGCTACTGTCTTTTTTTCTCTCATGTTTCCAGGTGAAACTCTTAGCATCATAGATGCTGACCCTGTGACTCATTGCTCTTAGCTACTCTAAGTAGCTGGAAAGTTGCTCTTCTTTCAGTCAGTTGCCTGCTGACTGTAGAGTTTGAACTCTAAAGAGTTAAATGGTTGCTCTAGTATTTGGCTGATCAGGCGGACTTCCCTTGCCTTGTAGCTTCTCAGTCTTTGCTTAGCTCTGTCCACAACCAAAGTATCTCAGTTGAATCTTTTTTCTCTTATGTTTCTTTTTTCTTTTACAATAAGCTGCCCAGAATGGTTAGCACAAACCTTTGTCTAAACTGCAAGTGGAGTCAGCCTTGGTTATCAAGGTTTCACTTATCTCTTCCAGTCAGTTCATATAAACCACCTTCTTCACACTTACACATCATCATGTGCCCCTGGGAGAAGGTTTGGCTATTGCATCCTATAAGAGTGGTCAGTTCCCAGTAAAAGATTGTGCCATTTGAGAGAAGGAGGGGACAGGGTATAAGTTTGATGTCTCTGTGATTGGGAACTGACAGCGCTAGGACTCCAAGGAGCAAATGAGGAAAATAGGTAAAAAAGGAATCTAATAAATGATTTAACTGTACTGTAGATGTGGTTGGCACTGACAGCATAGATGACAGCCTGATAGCAAAAGAATCCAAAGGAAGTAGCTGGAGAACAGGTAGGAAAAAGGAAGTTTTAAAAGTAAGAAATAAAAACATGAAAAAAGTATGAAGCTTTTGGTGAGGCAAAAGTATATAGGGAAGTAGAAGAGGCTGGGTGGGAGAAGGACTAGAGAAAAAGTTTCTGAATGAAGAGTGTGAATAAAGAGAGCAGAAGGCAGCTTTCTGATTTATGAAGTGTAGATCTAACAGAGCTTCATGCGTGTGCTGACCCTGCTGACATCTGCACAAGAACCTGTCTGACTTCACACAGAAAGGTAGAAGGGAGAGCCAGGAGGCAACCCTGGAAGGGATATCTGGAAGGAGCAAGGTTGAAAATGAGACGATCTCTGGGAAGGGAAAGAATATCAGACAGTGGGTTGGACGTAGGGGAAGTGTGGGGAAACACAGAAGGGAAAAATTAAGTGATGAGACTCCTTTTGAGGAGGAGCAAAATCCCGAAAGAAATGCAATGCTTTTAATATTTTTATTCTTTGATGTGAAAACAACTCCCAAAACATTCAACATGCCTTCCTCCTAGGTGTGTGATTGGAGAGGTGGGTTGGAGAATGAATCATAGATGCCTCATCCTTCTAGGCTAGAGTGTGTGAAAAAGACTGTAACCATTATTGACACTGTCTGTTGAACACTGAATATGTTTTTGTGCCTGATGGGAAATGTGTGTTTATTTGAGGCAGAGGATTTTCAGAGTGTGTGTGTTGTTTAAGGACTGTGCAGCAGCTTCATTTTACTTAGCTGAAAAGAAGAAATGTTCTCTTTGGATTCACTTGCTAATATTTGAGTTTCTGCAGTTACATTTCCACATGTATTTTTCCTTCCTTATTTCTACGGATGAAATCCAAAGGGGATCTGACTGCTTGCAAGAGAAACAGTCAAACTAGCTTGACACAAAGTGCTGTCACATGCATGGAGTAAGCATTAGGTGAAAGGCATTTTCCCTTCTAATCCTTCAGCTGGATTAATCTTAGGTGTTGCTTGCAACAATAGCAAATAAAAAAGTACTCAAATAGAATAACTATTTCTTTTAATTGGTAGTATCCTTTAATGGAAGAGAATTTGCCAATGCCAGTTTATCTTTTGATCCAAGACAAACAGGAACAAAGCTTTGTAATTTTTTGTTAATTTTAAGTGTGCTTAAAATCAGTGTAAGATCTGTTAAAAAATAAGTGCAAGTTTCTGAATTTTAAACCTTTCTAGGAAAAAATATACCAGTCTTTAATTGCCTTGATCCTACTCACTTTAAAAAATTATATATATATATATGCATATGCATATGCATACATCTATGTTCAAGGTGAAAAGGTTTGAAGAACTGTATCATTTTGGACCACTTAAATTATTGAATAGGCTAATAATTCATATTCATAATGAGAAGAAAAACATGGCTCAGTTATATAGATCATTGAAGGAAATGAAAAACACAGAAAAAGCATTGAGAAGAAATGAGGAGGGTGCAGGTTTGTATAGGATAAGGAGATAATGTTCCCTTCACCTTTTTTTCAAATCCTACAGTCTGACCAAGTTCCTGGGGAGGAGTCAGTCTGCACCTTGTGAATGGAAGGACAAAGCATGGATATGTGAACTGGGAAGAAATGATACTGTAGGGACAGCACAGCTGCAGCATCTGCTCTTGGTTCATTTCCTTCTCCAGGGGAAACAGGGGACTTGGCAAGAAGATTTATACAGACTCTTGCCACTTTTTTTCTTGATGCTACTGCTTTTCAAAGTCTGTAACTACATTTTCTTTGATCAAAACTAGGAATTAAAATCCCACCTTCTATCAAATGACCAGCCTGAGGCTGGGATTTGACACTGGGTATCCTCATCCCTCCTAGGCTTCTCTGGCTGGACAGGTAGAGTCTTGTGTTTCCCTTGGAAGAGCTCAGCTTTCTTTTCTTGGTGTGACAGTGGAAAGTCTCTTGGGGAGCTGATGTTGGCTGGTCCTGCCTGCTGTCTGTAACAAGGTGTTGGAGGATTTCTTTTTGGGAGTGAGGAAGGAGTGAGGCCCAGAAACTCTTCTGATGAGGACTGAAAGGGAAGCACAAATGTGTACGATGCAATTTCTTACTCTGTAGAAGAGTTTTGTTAATTTAAAATATGAGGTCTCCCTGTGATTATTCCTTTCCCTGATGAGAAAGGAGAGGAAGTTCAGAATGCAAGGAAACACTGTATGTGCAGATTGAGACCTTGACAACACCAGTGAGTCTGTATGTCCAAAGAAATTAGGCCTACAGGGCCAGGAAATGTGTTGTCAAAGCAAGACTAGAAGATTTGAGAGCCTACTGCCTTCTTCAGACGGGTGAGCTTTGTCACACTGGGTGGGGTTTTTCTGTGCAGAGTAGTTGATGAGCTCCCCAGCCTCTCCCTAACTACTGAGATCTGTTTATTGATAATAATTAGCACTCTGCTGTCTTATTTGTCTCTGATTTAGTGCATGTGTTTCTATTTCTTCATGAGGCATTTCATTCTGCATGGACTAAAACCCCTGTGAAGTGATAAGGGCAGTAGATGTCTCTTCTGAAGACAGCAGACACTCACTGTATTCTTGTCAGGGGGGGCTCATGCTGAGTTACTGGTTCACACATGAAGAATGAACAACTGATCACCCCAGAAGACAAGGAACAGGGCATGTGTTCTTGCCATCAGTGCAGCTGCTTTTCCATTGATAATGGTTAGATGAGGGTGGACTTCAGCTGAGCATGTCTCCTGTTTCTTTGAGACAGATGGGAGACACTTCAAGTTTGTGTGAGCTCTCCTTGGGTGACAGCTGTTGAAATATGTGGTGGTGAATTATACACATGCAAGATGTATGAAGTGAACTAGACACTTCTTGTCATATTGTTTACTGGTTTCCATGTTTCTCTCTTTAGCCAAAGGCTTCCTTTTGCTGGGGTCTGTGCTGCCTGTAGCACGTTCTCCTCATCTGAGGCTCAAATGTCACTTGGTTCCTTTGCACTGCACCAAGACACAGACATACTGCTTTACTGGGGACTGTGGTACAACACTTACTGGGAATAATGGAGTTAGACTGTGTGTGAGAGGAGAATATATGATCCTCCCTCCAGTTCCTGTGAGATATATCATCTAAAGAAGTATATGGAGAAACCAGCAGAACCTGCACAGTAAAAGCTGCACTAGAGCAAGCCATTGTCAAAGCAGAAAGAAGCTTCTTCCTTGTCATCTGCTGGGGTTTTTCATGTCCCCGTGTCATCCTTTCAGTCTTCCAGCTCTTCAAGGTTTCACCTGGTTTCACCTGGTCTTTCTGCTGTGGGCACAGTGCCAAAGGGCACACCTGATTAGTGTACAGGGTCACCCCAGGAGACCTGCATTATGACTGAACCCAAGTCCAAGGCATAGCACATTTGATGAACTGTGCTTTTCCCTAAGGGTCTTTTTTCCTCATATAACAAAATAGCTGTCACAGATGGGTGTGACTGATGATATCCACTCAGAAGGAGCAAATGCTGTGAAGACAAACAGTTTGGCATGGATAGAAGTGTTTTGGGATGAAGCCAAACAGTGAAATAGAAATGCTTCAGGTTGTGTCTGCCACCAATTAAGGTCCTGGGAGCTGTGGGTCAGCACAGCTTCCTTTTGAATTGTCCTTGATTTTCATTATGGTGTTGTAGCTGATTTATTTATTTTGTTATGACCATTATGGGTGCCACCTTGCCCCGTCTGCCTTCACTGGGTATCCCCGATTTCTCAGCCTTTATAGTTGAATTGAGCATTGCCTTCTTTCTCAGACTGACCTGGCAGTGCTTATATACAATGAGTAGAGATGGGGATATAGGGCAGCATGAGCCAGCCCTGAGTAGAGGGAAGAGTGTGTTTCCTTGGGCTAAGCTTCTGTTTTGCCTTTTTCCTTACTGCTGACTGCTTTCTTGACGATTTTCCATGGTGTCATCTCCTTTAATCCTTGTGCAACAAAGGTTGATGTTAATGCTGTGCATGAGGGAAGGAGTCCCTGCTGGTACAGGAAAATAATTATTTAATAAAAAAGTAATCATTGATCAGTGGCTCCAATCTGTCAAAGGTCACTTATTGATCCACCTCTCACTGTGAGTCAGGCCCTCTGTTTTAATGACCTAATTCCCAGGTAAGTCTCTCTGTTATTTGGCAGAAGTGGTGCTAGGAAACCCTACTTCTAACAGAATGTCACTTTTGGCATGTCATGCCAGGAGGGTGGAAAAGACCTGAAGTGATCTCAGGGGTTCTTGCTTTAACATACTCCCAGTCCTGCTAGTTTCATATGTTTTCTCTCTCAGGAAAACCCAAAGTTGCAAGGGTCATGGAGGTTAGATGTTCTCTTGCTGCTGGGGAAATCTTTTCAGGCCAGAACTGAAGTACAGTAACAGGGGCAATGCAAAGGCAGGTAAGATCTTTGTGAAGCTGTAATTATTTCTTTTGCCCTAGTTTGGTTTGGAAGAAGTAGGGAGAAATATAAGAGAAAACTCAAAAAACCAAATTTTGTTACAAGTTTCTGGCAGGCATTTCTCTTTCTTCTGGCCCTCTAATATGAGCTGTGGGAGGGCACACAATGATTTGTAAAGATGTCACATTTCTGAGTGGTTACAGAGAAATTGGAAGAGCAGCATGTCATCCAGTCACTGTGAAGGATAGCATTCACCAGCACTTCTAGTGTGATTTACCAGTAAAAACCTCTTGAGATGTAAAAATCCTGTGGGCTCAACTAAGTCTGATGCTTGTAGGAAGATAAGTTTTACGTAATTCTTTGCAAATCCCATGCAGATGCAGGTTGCCAAAGGCTGCTGCACCACGATGGGAGCATTCCCACTTGCCATCTCTCTCACTAGGTACCCTATTCCCGTACAGAACAGAAATACATAATCCAGTTTTTTGCATAGAGTCTTTTTATAAGCATACTAAAAGTGGCATTAAAAATATAGGACTTAATATATCCTTTGCTGCAAAGGCTGCTACATGCAATATTCATATTGTTCTAGAGTGCATGTGCACAGGTGAGCTGGGTAGCTCAAAGAGGCTGCTGCCTGCTGTGCATGTCTGAATGGAAAGAGCAAGAGGATCCCAGGCCAGAAGGGCTGTGGCATAAATTGACAGCCTTGGAAACTGAGATGACATTTCATGACATGATGTTGTAAAGTTAATAAAGTTAACCAGGTTTTATGTCTTTGTCTACAATCTCAGTTTCTGAAATGGGACGCAGAGGCTTGATCTGAACCAGAACAGGAACCTGCTGGACTAGAGAAGGAAAGTGTGAGTTTCTGTGGCAGTTTGCATCTGCAGTGGTGTAGACATCATTGAGGCTTTCTCCTGTGCTCCAATCTCAAAAAAAAACACAGAGGAAGTCTGTGTCTTTCAGAAATGCCCAGGTTAAACTTCAGGAAAAAAGAACAGCTCCAAATGTAATTCTCAGGACTTGTTGGTGTCTTTGATTACAAAATATCCTGTCTTAGATATCAAATAAAAGATCTGGGATAAAAAGTACTTTCCAGCCTTACTGAAGCCAATAAAAATTGCTTCGAACTTCAGCAGGGCTGAAAATTGCACTACTGAATTATTTCCCCTAATTCTTTGGATAACTTTAGTCACCATCTTCTCCCAGCAAAATGTAGACTCTCTACACTAGAGACCTGTGTGCATCTGAGAACAACAGTAGCTGAGCAGTCTCTGTCTTTCACTGCAATTGGCCTTTCTTGCAGTCTGGATGAAGTAATGAACATCTTTACTTTGTTTCTTTGCACCATCTTGGCTGCTTTGCTCTCAGAGGCTGATATTTAGCTCCCAAAGCATTTCTTCTTGAATGTCACATATCTCATGGGAGTTTCCCAGGACATGTTATGTATTGATACCCTCTGGAGACACAGGCAAGGCCAGTTTGTACAGCAGTGTTTCACCACGTGCTGGAAATGGAGGTCACTCTACTTTTTCTGATTTTCTACTTTTTTTTCTCTTGTGGGAGCAGGTATGTTTGGCACCTCTCTGATATTCCACAGGAACCAAGTTCTCAAAGGCTTGGTAGTGTGTGTGTCTATCTGGAGTGTCTTCAAACAGATGTGTAGAGTTAAAGAAAGGCTATAAAATTTCCCTGTGGATTTCACTGCAAGCTGCTGGAGCGATTAATGAATAGCAGCAGGGCTCTATGTGGGTGTTTGCTCCAAGGCTGTCTCTGATTATACGGGACAGGGACTTGCACTTTTTCACACAGAAAAAAACTGAAACAGTAGTATTTTTCTTGGGGAATTTTTTTCCCTAATAGAATGAACATGCTGACTTATGGAAGAGGAGTGCTGTTCCTCACTGATGCGTGGGTATCAGATGAAGCCTGTACTACTGAGCTACTCAGTGCTGTGGTTCACTGCAGACTACATGGGTAAAGAAGGATTTTGGGGGAAGAGGTTTTGCTCTGGCCTCTCTCAGGGTGTATTATTTTCAATGGTTATTGATGGTCTTGTAACTCTCAAGTGACAGTGCAGAGTGGAGTCCTTAAGTGAGTTGCAAAAGGCTATCAATAACTTGGAAATAGTATACCAAAAGCTGGTCTCTCTTAAACGCAGTTAAAAGCAAACCCTGGATTTAGTCTTTCTGTTGATAGAGTTTGAGGTTGGGTTAGGTTTTCACTCGAGGTCCTGGCGTGACCAGGGTGGCTGGTTATGCTGTGGAAAACAGCTGCTTTGGAAGAGGGCAGAGGGCAGGCCTGGGAATGGAAAAGGAACTTGATTCTTTTTATTAAGGCAGTTGAGGTGAGGAGGAAGGAGGAAATGAATTCTAAGGCCTGCAGCACAGAGAGCACAGAAATATGGACATGAAGTGTTGGTGGGGCATGTAACATGAGGGAACATTTAGTCTGCTGCATTTTTACTGCTGGTACCCAGCTCTGTGTTTCAGGATCTCTTCCAGTGGTGGAGGACAGTGTTTATCCTCACTGCATCTGATTCAGGCCAAGAGGTAATTCCTGTGCAGTTGCCACAGCAGTACTATCAGCCATCAGCACAGTAGAAGACAGTGCTGCAATGACAATTAGGCAGGCCAGGGAAAGAGGCAACAACTACCTTTTTTTTTTTTTTAAATTGACAGAAGTGGTAGATAGTTTGTAGCTATATTATATAGCCATTGGCAAAGCAGATGAAGAATAGGATTCACTGTTTTATCTTTGGAGAGGTATTGATCATGGAATTTCTCTGTTACCTCTAGAGAACTTAATGACACGCAGTTCAGCATGGCCAAACTGGATAGAGTTAAGTAGTGGCACCATGCACTATGTCCAGTTTATTTTGAAAGATGATTGTTGCCTTTAAATTAAGTAGAACAACCCATCAATGACATACATTTTAAATTTTGTGTTTTATTTTTAGAGCTTTTTATATGCATTAAAAAAAGCTCTCAAACTAATCGCAGTGCATCTTTAAAATGTCCTGGCCTGTATCATGACCCTTGATCATGAAATGTCAACTTTAATGGCTTTATCCAATAAAAAACTGTGCTGTGAAGAAGCTGTGTTGGTTTAGCCCCTTTCCTGAGGAGTTAAATTTTGCAACACACAGTCAATTGCTTTAAATTAACACAGTTGGTAGATAATCACCATCCTTGTGGACACTATTAGTTTATGGTGGATATAAGGTAACCTCATTTGGCATAAGCCTTTCTTGTTATGAGCTGAATTTAATGGCATTGTTTTCTATTGACCAAGGGCATAGACCCATGAGCCCCTCAGCTCATGGGTGCTGCCTCCATATGCCACAGTGCCTTAACTTTGTCCATGCCCCTGAATGTTACCTGCACCTCACAGTCCTCCATCCAGCACTCTCTGCTCCAGTGTTTTTCCTAGCTTATACAAAGAGATTTTTGCATCAGAGACTTAGTACAAACAGGCTGTGATTGACCTTTTAAACCAAACAAGCTTGCATGTTTCCAATATGAAGAGACAGCAGACAAGCCTCTGGCTTGAGGCAGAAAATGGAGAAGAAAGGGAGGGATAATATCAGAAGAGTAGGAATAAAGAACACAGCCTTGCTATGTGGAGCAGAGGAAAAAACACAGTTTCTGCTTGCTTTGTCAGTATGTCTGACACGTTGCAAGACACTTTGTAGTGGGAGTTTCTGCTCTGTGGAGGAAGGCAAAGGAATGTGCCTGTGTATATTTATAGACCATAAATATTTGTTTTGTGCAGGTTTAAGATAGTCTCATCTGAAGATCCTCAGAGTTCTTAGACTGACTTGGCATCTGTTCAGTCACACAGAGGACTTGTGTGCATGTAAATTCTGCTGTAAGAGTCAGCACTCTCTTTGGTTACCTCTAGGCAAGGAAGGTTTGAATTTCATCTGGGAGTTCAAAAAGGAAGATGCTCGGAATTAATATCACATATGCGTTCTGGCCACTGCCCATTCTGATTATTTTGCTCACTTTGCCCACATTAGAGACTGTACTTCTCTGGGGGCATTTTCTAGAGGAAGCTCAACTACCTCTCAACTCACTCAACTTGAGGAAGTTCAACTCACTCTCTTCTTGTATTTTAGATGATTCAATGTATTTTGTCCCTGGAGTGGGTAGGGCTGACTCGTTGAAGGGAGCTCTGGGCAGAGCACTCCCTTACCAACGACTCATACCAACATGCAGAGGGCACTTGGTGGGGTAGACCATAGCTGCAGGGGGTGAAATGTGCGTGATTAATGCAGGGGTTGTGCCTTGCCTGTTCCAGTGAAGGGCTTCTAAAAGTCATACCTATGATTATGCATGGTTATTCTTTGAAAGTTGTCAGTAAGACTGCAAATACATAGTCTGCTAATGCTTTCTTAGGATAAGTACTTCTTCCCCCTTAATGCCATGTTAAACTATGTTTGCTATATTTACTTTGCACTTTTGACTTCTAGTTTTGTATCCTTTATCTAGGGACTGACATTTCTCCAGATCATGTTAAATGATGACAAATGCAGAAACTGGTGCTGTGAAGGTGTTTCTGGGCTCTTACCTAATACAGATGAGATATTTTGGAGTTTACAGTTTACCACTGCATGAGTCCTAGGTCAGGATTCTGTTTCTTGGTGTCTTTCTTTCCACTGACATAGTGCTGTGTTTTTAATTTAGGATGAGAGTAATGTTGATAAAAACAGTGATATTTAGTTGTTGCTGAGCAGTGCTCACACTAGGTCACGAACTTGGCAGCCTCTTATACTGCCCCACTAGTGACTAGGCCAGGGGTACACAAGATGCTGTGAGGGTAAGAAGCCAGGACAGCTGACCCAAACTGGTCAAAGAAATATTCCATACCAGATGGTGTCATGCTGGACAATAAAACCGTGTGGAGTTGGCTGGCAGGGTGTTGGTCTGCTGCCTGGGGACTGTCTGGGCATCAGCCAGTGGCTGATGAACAATTGCATATGCATCACTTGTTTTGTATATTCTTTTGTCAGCATTATTATTTTTGCCTTCCTTCCCATTCTGTCCTAATAAACTGTCTTTATCACAACCCAGGAGTTTAACCTTTTTTTGGTGATTGTCTCCCCCATCCCACTGTGGTGTACTGAGTAAAAGGGTGTGTGGTATTTAGCTGCCTGCTGTTTTAAACCACTTTTTGATGCCCTATGTGTGATACTAAGGGTTGAAATAAAGACAGAGCTGATTAGAGCATGTTAAAACAAACTCATTATAAGCATTAATTATACTAGTTTAGTAGTCACTGATTCATGGATACCTTGGCGGGTGCTACTGCGGTGAAAGCAGAGCAACTGACAGGACAGAACAAACCCCTTTGGGCTGTGGCAGGATGTTGCTGCCTGGGGAGAGAACCTGGTTGTGAAAGTACATCACGGAGATGCCCATGGCCCCAGAGTCAGACCAGTGAAGAATATCAGAACAACAGACACTAAGACTGAAGTAGCTTAGACAGACCTGGACTGCCAACACAAGGGTGAATTATTTCCAGCTTGGTGGGTCTGTGATGCCCCAGGTCACCAAGGAAGAGATGCAGCATATATAGGTGGGCTTGTGATTGAGAGGTGGGCTTGACCATGGACACTCTAGCACAGGTTATTCATGCAGGTGAAGTGTGTGCTGTGATCAAGCAGGCCAAGTTGTTAAAGCCTCTGTGGTGTGATGAATGATGTTCAAAACATAAATATAGGGAGATCTGGCAGACTGATTATATCACACTCTCACAAACCCATCAAGGCAAGCACTATGTCCTTACAATTGTGCAAACAGCCACCAATTGGCTTGAAACACAGCCTGTGCCACATGCCACTACCCCAAACAGTTTTGTGCCTTGAAAAGCAAGTTTTATGGTGACATGAGACATCAGAAAGAATTGAGTCAGACAGTGGGACTCATTTTCAAAGCAGCCTCATGGAGCCATGGGCCAAAGTGTATGCTGTTGATTGGGTAGTCACATTTCCTATTATGCAGCAGCCTATGGGGAAATCAAATAATACAATGGACTGTTAAAGACTACCCTGAAAGTAATGGGTGGTGGGGTCTTCAAACATTGCAATATACATTTAGCAAAAGCCACGTGGCTAGTTAACACAAGAGCATCTGCCCCTCCCGTGATGGGAGGAGTGAGTGAACAGCTGTGGGGTGTTTAGCGCCTGCTGGGTAAAACTGCAACACCTGGCTGGGAGAAGACTTGAGATCTGAATCAGCTGTCAGGTTCTAAGTGCTGAGTAAATGTGAGTAGAATTTCAGGTTTTCTCTTGATGTTCTATCATTTTTACCTTGCCTTGTGATCCATGAATTTTAAGGCCAGAAGTGGCCATTACGATGATCTCCTCCAATTGCCTGTGTAATGGAAACTGTGTGAGCTACAGCATATGCTCATATTGTGAAACTGTTTTGGAGACTTGAAACATTTTTGGGAACAGTACACTGGGGACAGTTTCTCTCCCTTACCATCTTTCAGCCTTGTCTTAAATGCTTTCTGATATTTATTGGCTCTTTGGAACTCAGACTGTGCTTTTTTTTGTGGTTGTGTTAGAATATTTACCTTGATCAAGGTAGGAACACAGACTGTAGAGGACATCCTGAGCCCTAATGCATGCAGATGTGTGTCCTCTACAGAAAATAATCCCCAGTATTTTTTTAATGTCTGCCAGTTTTCTGGGTGGATGACCATTTCAGAACTTTACTCTGCTGGTTGTTAGAAATGCTATTTTAATTGCCAGTGTACATGTACTTACAGCCAGTTTGGCACCTTTCTTCTGGTGTCAGTATTGTTCTTCAGAATAAATAAATAAATCTCTTTTTTTTTTTTTTTTCTGTCTTTAAAGTATTTCTAGTCAGTAGTCATTTCTCCTTGCCTTCTCTTGTTAGGCTAAAAGTGCCATGTTGTCTTAGTCTTTGCTTGTGAAATAGGCTCAGGGTTGCCTGGTTTGTCCTCAGAGGCTTTCTGAAGACTTGGTTTCCTCCTTTATGAGCAGAGGTGGTCAGAATAGTATAGAGCAGATCTAACCAGTGTGATGTGTTTAGGACCTCTGGTCCAGGACAACTCATCACCAGCTTTGTGTGCAGATCCACCTGTTTGGACTTAGCAGATTTTAAATGTCTGCACAAACTCTGTTAGCGCCTGTGATGTTTGTAAACAAAAAGGATCTCTCTGTTTTCCATGGATGATGGATGTTGGTCCTTGTGGCAACATGGACTCAACTTCTGCTCCAGAGGCATTGGAGATTGGAATTTCCTCATGCCTGTAGCTGGTGATAAAGATGTAAACTGTCCAAGTCAGATTTACTTCAGAAGCCAGCATTCTGAATGTAATTCTGACGCCAGCATATCTGCTGCTTCCTATTAGTGCATCTGTGTTAAGGATCTACTTAATGTAATTGCATTGCCAAATTGATTTATGAGGTCAAATAACCAGATAGACAATACAAATAGTGCAAAACAGGTCCTCCTTTAGTGTAGTTGAGGGTAACACTTTTCTTGCTGGTATGTGTATCTGAATACATCTGTTTTCTGAGAACATGCTATAGTTATATGTAATACTTAACATATGAACCTTATTTATGCGTTAAATAAAGATAGAAGTGAAATGGTTACATATAAATGCACTTGTAGTGTGAGATTACATATACACATCAAACTGTTTCAATATTTTGTTGATGATTAAGAATGAATATTATGGAAATTTTCATAATCTAAGGGGAAAATTGGTGACCTGCTGCACCACTTAGACACGTACAAGTCTATGGGGTGGGATTGATCTGGCCAAGGGTACTGAAGGAGCTGGCTGAAGTGCTTATCAGGCTGCTTTCCATCATTTCTAAGCAGTCTTGGCTAACTGGGGAAGTTCCAGTTGACTGGAGGTTGGCAAACATAATGCCCATTTACAAGGAGGGCCAGAAGGAGGATCCAGGGAAATTATAGTCCTCTCAGCCTGACCTTGGTGCCAGGGAAGATTATGGAGCAGATAATTTTGAGTGTTATCATGTGGCATGTGCAGGACAACCAGGGGATCAGGCCCAGCCAGCAGGGACTTAGGAAAGGCAGAGTCCTGCTTTACCAACCGGATCTTCTGTGACAAAGTGACCTGCTTCATGGATGAGGGGAAGGCTGTGGACTTTGTCTGCCTAGATTTCAGTAAAGTCTTTGACAGTGTTTCCTAGAGCAGATCTTCTCCAGCAGTTTCCTGGAGAAGCTGGCTGCTCATGGCTTGTATGGGTGTATTCTTCCTAGAGTAAAAATGCTGGATGGCCAGGCCCACAGTGTGTTGGTGAATGGTGGTGGATCCAGCTTGGGGCCAGCCACTAGTGAGGTTCCCCAGGCCTCAGTCCTGGGCCCAGTCCTGTTTACGTCTTTATTGATGATCTGGATGAGGGGATCGAGTGCACCATCAGTAAGTTTGCAGATGACAGCAAGTTGGGCAGGAATGTTAATTTCATGGATGGCAGGAAGGGTCTGCAGTGGGATCTGGACAGGCTGGATTGATGGGCTGAGGCCAATGGCATGAGGTTCAACAAGGCCAAGTGTCTGGTCACTTGGGTTCACAATAACCCCACATAGTGCTAGAGGCTGGGGGAAGAGTGATTGGAAGGCTACTTGGCAGAAAAGGACCTGGGGGTGCTGGTAGAGCATGAGCCAGGGTGTGCCCAGGTGGCCAAGAAGGCAGATGGCATCCTGGCCTGTATCAGCAATAGGATACAAGACTGGGGCAGTGGATAGCAAGACTAGGGCAGTGATCATCTGCCTGTACTTGGCTCTAATGAGGCCACACCTCAAGTGCTATGTCCAGTTTTGGGCACCTTGCAACAGGAAAGATGTTGGGGTGCTAGAGCATGTCCAGAGAAGGGCAGCAGGGCTAGCGAAGGGTCTGGAACACAGGTTTAGGAGGAACAGCTGAGGGAGCTGGGAATGTTTGGCATGGAGAAGAAGAGGCTCAGGGGAGACCCTATCACTCTCTACAGCTACCTGGAAGGAGGCTGTAGCAAGGTAGGAGTCAGCCTCTTCTCTCCAGTAACAAGTGAGAGGATGGGAGGAAATGGCCTCAAGTTGTGCCAGGGGAAGTTTAGATTGGATATTAGAAAGAAATACTTTACAGAAAGGGTTGTCAAGTGTTGGAACAGGCTGTTCAGGGAAGTGGTTGAGTCACCATCCCTGGAGGTATTTATGAGAGATGTAGATGTGGCGCTTGGGGACATGGTTTAGTGGTGGACCTAGCAGTGCTGAGTCAATGCTTCAACTCTGTGGTCTTGGAGGCCTTTTTCAACCTAAATGATTCTGTGGTTCTTTTTTCTATAGCCCTATTATTTTTGCATGCACCTCATAGTGTGATAATATAATAGGTTAAGTACCCAAAGTTTTTGAAATTGAGAATTTCTATTTCCATAGTGCTAATAAACTCTTTTTTCCATGTGATGTGTTCAAGCCATGATTAAGATGAAATCCACAGGAAAACACAAAATCTTATGTCTGTTCTTGGGGCTAGGTCATGGTTATGATGATCATAATCTTTGAATTTTGCATGATTAAATATTCAATAAATACATTTGCACTGTATATTGTACAACTGTAAAAGAAAGGATCGGCAAGAAAAAAATTATTATTTATAGCATGCTGTGGTTGCATTTCTTAATATTGTGATGGTTTCCTTGTTTGAGTTTGAATCTTTGATGAATGAAGAGGTGCCAGGGCACTATGATATGAGTCTTACCCCTCAGAAAATGTTGCATGTTGTCTTTTATCCTAAGAAGAAGAGGGCCTTTTACACTATAGGGTTTTCCATTTGAGTAGGTAAAAGTATATAACATGAACAGGTGGTTAGGAGCTGAAATAGATTAATTTGGACTAGAAATAAGGTGCCCATTTTTAACAACTATGATAATTAGGCCCTGAAAAAATGTTCTAAGTGTTGTTATGAACTCTCCATTAATAGAAATCTTTAGGACAGGAGTGGATTTTTTTTTGCCCTGCTTCAAACAGAAAATAATTCAGAGAAGTTCTCAAACTAGATGACCTCCAGGAATGGTTTTTGTCTATGTGATTTGTGAATCCTCCTTAAGTCATATTCCAACCTTGGTTGTACAAAAAAGGTAATTTTTGTCGTTGACAGACACAGGAAAGTGTTTCCTCCACATGGTCCCCGTATGACACTGGAATCACAAAAATTGTCTGTCTTGCATTCTAGGTACAAAATAGATGTATATTTATCCTTATATGGATGTAGAGAATTGAGACACTTGTGTGCAGGGAAGCTTGGGATTTATAGGGCTGTTTCCATCTGAGTTACACTGGCTGTTTTTCCATAAATATTTGGGAGTAGGATTTGGAGACACTTGTCTCCAGTGTTGAATAGAAGTGTGTCATCTGCCAGAATGTGTTTGGGTGGAGGTAGATGGGGTCACTGCGTCTTTTGACTGTCCACGTTTCTGGCATGTGTCTGTGGAGCACAGCGAGAGGATGAACCTGGATGACACAACTGCTCTTCACTTCTTACTTTAGCTGCAAAAGCTTCTGTCCAGCAATGTTGGGCTGACTGCAAACAGAAATGCAAGGGAAAGAAGGAGTCCTTCTGTTTCTGTGTGTATTTTTCTAGGTGACTCAAGATCTTTAACTGCCACTTCTTCATCAGTCCATTGTATCTGGGGGTATAATGGAAGCCAAAGATTGGAGTCGTGCTAATGCTGAAGATGAGAGGGCAGTAAATAGGCCTGAAAGCTATAGAAAATTCTTCTGATGAGTGCTTCTGACAAGTTCACCCCTTCCCTGTCTCTGGGAAGGTGGCATAGACACTGAAAGTCACCATTCAGATATGTGCACGTAGAATTCATGGTCAGTGAGTCCTTTGACATAGGCACTGGCAAACTTCCACCAGAACATGGCAGAGCAGGGCTAGTTTACATTTCTGCCCAATCACCAGCATGTCTCTCATTCCCTTTCCTGCCTGCTGGATGTGTAAAGGAAGTTCTTAGTCCTTTCTGGTGCTGGAGTTGCCCTCCCAGCTGCACACTGCACAGCATGCTCAGCCTGCCACCATGCACCATCAGCTTTTCAGGAGCTAATTGGATAAACTCTACTCTAGAGCCCATTGAACTTGCCTGTAACAGTGCTTAATTAAAGTGCACAAAGTTTGAAGAGATAGCAAGTTAAGGCTTAATGCAATAACGAAATGGCACTATTCCACCATCTGCTTCCTTCAAGACGTTAATTGCTTCCACATATTTGTTTGTTTTAATTAGGAAAGAACCTTGATTAAAATGGAATGAGAAGGGTAAGAGTGGAGGAAGGAAAGGCTGGAAGGAGAGGAAGATGGGAGCGCAGGAGAGTGAGAAAGGAATGAAAGATGGAGGTTTGACCATGCTGCTGAGTGTTGATCAGCAGCTGTGAAATAGCTGCCTAGGAATTAATATTTTGGCGCTTGTGGACACAGCTTGGACAAGCAACATGGTGTTGTGTCACTGAGAGACTCAGTCATAAAAGATGAAAGGAATAAGTGAAAAAAACAAAAGCATTTTCCATGGAGCAATCTGTGTTACAGCTACTTCTTACCCACTTCTGCAGAATCTTCCCTGGTTGTTCACTGTGACTGCAGTGCTTTGTTTTTTTTCAGTCTTAAGTATTAACCTGCATGGAAAGAAAGATAAACAGACTTCTCCCATGTTTGCTGCTTTCTTCTTCCTTAAAGTACCATGCTTCTGCATTAAGCTCATCTTGGAGAGTCTTCAGTTTCTTATGAACAGCTTCAGATAAAAGCACTTTCTAATGATTGATAACTATGTCTGCTTGAAGATGTCAGAATTTTCTGAATAGATGACTGATAAAAGCAAACTTAACAAATAATTAAAAAGCTCATTTCCCCATATTCCTAAGTAGGGCCATTGGCTGAAATTTCAGAGATAGGAGGTTAGAAACTTTTAATTTGATTAATCTGACTTACCATTGTCTATTCTTATTCTATTTCTTTCTCTCCGTGTCTGTTTTTTCTCCTTCGTTTTCCCCCTTTTTACCCTCTTGAGAGTGAAGTCTGATTTCCCAAGCAAGTATCAATGTAATTAAAGTCAAACACAGCTTTTAAAAAAGGGAATCAACTAATTTATTTTCTGAGCCATTGGTATTTTGGCCAGATTTTGATAATGGAAAAGCATGAACCCAGGAGCATGAAATGGCGTTATTGTAGTCACTGAAATAATAAAATGTTTAATAACATGATGAGTAAAAATTCTTGTTTTACAGGAGACTATAGGCCTTGTATTATTCTAGTCCTGACATTCCTTCCTCATCCTGCTCTCTGACAGAGGCTGCAGCTTTGACATACCCAGATCTACTGTCATTTTTATATCCCACTTTGGATTTTTTCTGAAAATCTCTTTCACTAGTGGAATGTAGTTCCATTCCCCTTTGGCAAGTTTAAGAAATCTTGTGGTCAAAGAAAAATCTTTTATTCACTTAATCTCTTACCTAAAAATAGAAAAAACCCCTCAACCCCAAACCCTCACATGATTACCTTAAACAGATTGGTGAATGTTTTGATAACTGTGGAAAATGTGTACTCAAAGAGTTATTATCCAGTAAGTATGGATAAATATTTTGGGAGGTTTAGTACAAGGATGGGAGCATGGCTTTTCACCTGTGGATCTCTGGTCCAAAATCAAGTGCTTTAATTTTGTCCTTACAATCCAGTGTAATTGTCCCCTTGGGGCAGGATAGGAGACTCACTGGATCAATTCTAATCACATTGCTTAGTGTTATGCACTAAGCAAAACACTCCTCCAAGATGTAAGCTATAAAAGAACCAGAGGAGAATCCAGGTTAGTAGGGGCTTCAGAGTAAACTGAGTGGTATGCAGGGGTACTTTGGTGTTTTGTTTTCTTTTTTTTACCATCTCCTATTTTTAAATTAACTTGCTTTCTTTTTGCACTATAAACCCCACCAATATCCCAGTTCAGTATGGTACAGCTTCTTGGCTTCATGCAATTCTGGTGATCCCACCTAGAAACATGGAAAGCATTCCCCAGACTCCAAGTGGTATCTATGTGAAGAGACATGGAAGGGCTCCCTCTCCTCAGCTCATGAGAAGAGGGCTAGGGCATGGAGTGCTGTAAAAGCCACAGTGGTCTGGAGAAGTGGCTCCAGTGTTGGCTTATAGCCAAGACTGAAGTGGAGCATGGCTTGGCTAAAACTGTGTGAATGTGTCTTTAGGTGTTGAGAAGTGGGATGTAAAATGACTGAGCAGGAGGCAGACTTCCAGTCCACAGTGGGCAGTAGGAGATGGCACTGGAGGAAGATTCTGGGGAGGAGGAAAGGAAGGAGCACACACTAGAACCTCTTAATGCAAAGTTACATTACAGTTGCTGTAAGACAAGCTGATTTCAATGTCCAGGGTCTTGTGTTTTGATTGTGGAAGTACTGAATGAGGATGTGCAGTGGGTGGGGTGGCTGGACCAGTGTCTAGCTGGTCTTAGGAAAAAGACCAGCTGTCTTCAACAGCAGAATTTTCTCAGCCTGCTGTTGCAGAGTCTGTTGGGGATGAATGTCTAAGGAGGAAAATGTCCCTGCGGGATTCTTAGGAGTGTGAAGATTAAGGGAAGTTTGTTCTTGAAGTCTGTGAAATCAACTGAATCAGTGGGGTGTCCTTTTATTTTTTTTCCCCAGCAGTGCTGCTTAAATAATTTTTTCTGACTTTATTGCCATTACCTACCTAAATACCAAATATTCTACTGAACACTGCCATTCTCTCCTACCTCTGCTCAATCATGCATTCCTGCCTCTATGGTATTGTTACCTCAGACTTTATTTTCATCATCATAAAACAGCCTGCAGTCCTGTGGCTTAAAATCAACTAGTTGTGTAGTGAATGCCAGGTGTAGATGGTACAGTTGCAATCTTAATCTCTCCCACTAGTCAGAAAAAGCTATTGGGAATAGATATTTTAGGAGATATACTCTGAATGGCTCTAATTCTGTTGCCCTGGACGAGCAGTGTTTGCTATAGTGAAGCTGTAAAAGATTCTCTGGGGAGACATCTGACAGAAAGCTAAGAGTGAGCTGTAGTCCAAGACAACAGACTGGCTCAGTGCTGCAGAGTAACTGTACACCTTTATTGACATGTATTTTTTAACAGGTGACTACTTCTAGCCTGTATTTGTGAGGTAATCAGAGGACCCATGTACTCATCAGTTGTCCATATCCTCTTCCCTTTTCATTTAATTCTGTAGGAAATCCTACATTAGGGATTCTGTAAAAGCAGCTTACATTGATGTATGTCTTCCCTTTCCTGTAAACGATGGAGACACTTTTACTTTTTGCTGTAGTGAAGATTGCTCATGTTTGAAAACCAGCTACTTTGAAAGCAGCTTTTCATTTTTTAAACGATGTTCATAATTAAGTGAATCTAAAACCTCAAATTTTCTCAAAACAGACTTTGTAGATTCCTCCCTTCATTTAGATCTTAATTAAATGCATAGATGGACTTTCTTCTGTTAGATGACTGTCTTTTTAACTTGCTTAATTTTTGACTTTTAAAAGCGCCCGAAAAGTAGAGGAAGCAAGTCGAAATAGTTGTACTTAGCAGATCTTTAGCACTGAGCAATGCTGCATACCAGCAGTCTGCCTGGATTTATGTCTTTCTTTTCCTCTGAGCCTTTCAGATAGTTTAAGATGACTACTGGTCAAAAATGGAGTTAAATGTACCCATTTTTTCCCCACACGATTGCCTGCCTGTTTCTGGAACCCCAGAGATGAGTTCTCCCTTAGGGAGTTTTGGGGGGGAAAAAGAGGGGCTGCAGTTTTCCTGACTGAGCAGTGCATAATCTGTGGGCCATGATTTCCATTTGAAACACAGAGCAGCCATTGTACAGATTCATTTGGTTGGTATTTAAATGGGGAAGGTGAGTGCCCCGGTTTGCTGTGTTGTATCACAGCAGGGAGGTTCTGTATGGCTGGGCAAGGCAGCCCCAGGGAGGTGCAGACCATGTCAGCTCTGTGACTGAGCTGTTCTGCTCTGCCAAAGCTGTCTGCTGCAGGGGAGCGAGAGGGCAGCTGCAGGTAGGTCAGGAGTTGGGCAGGTGAAGGCTTTCCCACTCCCCCATCATTGCCCTGTCTTTCTCCCTGCCTGCTGAGTAAACCTGTGCCTCTTTGGGACTGAAACATCAGGAATAATGGAAGAAAATATGCTGTGTTTTATAGATACATCTTCCCTTGCTTAATTTGAGAGCAGTCTCTTAATGCCATAAAAGAAGATAGATTGCTCTTCTGTTAGCTTGCCTTTTGAGTGGTTTGAGCACTTCACAATGACTAATTAAACTTTACAATGTGGCTGCTGTAGTCCTAGCTATATCTCCTGAAAGAGCACTTTGCCTAAGGCCAAACAAGTCATGAGCCTCTTTATTTTGACTCTTGCATGTACTCTGACTGCTGGAACATGAAGTTCATTGCATCAATCTTACTAGCGAGCAGCAAAATATTGGCAGCTAAAAACTAGGTGCTATAGATAAAATGAGTTAAATTCATCTGTGATGAAGTTACATGGGGGAGAGGTTTGGCCTAGAATGTGGCAACTGGCAGGTTGCAGGAACCATCTGTTGCCCGTGGTATCAAGTAATCATTTTCATTAGTTACTTCTAAATCTCAGTTACTCAACGTAATTTGGAAGCAGAAGTTCTGCCAGGTTATTACGAGCACATCAGGTATCTTCCATGTAAGTGTTGATTAGAAAAGCTTTCCCCCGTTTCTCCCAGACTTATTTTTGTACTCTTGACAGGTGTGGGGTGGGAGACTGGAGTGCTCATTCTACCCAGGAACGAGTGCTCTCACCAGTGAGTTTTTTTTTCCTACCCACATGTTTTAGCTACATCCTAGGCAGAGTGTCTCCTTAGGTATAGAGGGGAGTTGCACTGTTTTGTCTTTCCTTGCTTGCCTTACCAGTGGACCACAGAAAAATCTCTGTGAGGGTTTGTGGTGTTTAATTTAGAAACTGGGGCTAATCCTGCAGCATTTCCCTCACTGGCTTCCAGTTTGCCACTAGCTAGCAAAACCTGTATGTGGAACAAGGAGGTGAAAATTGGGACCAAAAAGGAGCGAGACCTATCACTGCCTCATCACTTATCTCTAGAGTTATGCAGAAGTTCCCCAACATGTGAACTGAGTGCAGGGCTTGGTATAAAAGGGAAAAAGTGGGTGCTGTTAGCAAGAACTGCTCATAATGTTTTTGTCAAAATAATGGCTTTTCAGACTGTGAAAACAATGTTAGCAGAAAGGATGTATTATTCAAAATGTTCAGATTTTTTTTTTTTGTTGAGAGGGAGGGTAATACATTTAAAATTGATTTGAAATGAAAAGTTATGCAGTTGCTAGGAATGAAGCTATTTATATAGCAGTCTCAGTTTTCCCACTTCTATACTCCTTCCCTATTCTATACTTCTTTCCCAGAAGAAATAAAAATAAACTGCAAATAATGACTGGAAGTTACTATATCCAAAGCCAGGTAAATTAGAATGTTTCATTTTTAAATTAAAAATAGAAAATGGAGTTAAAGCCCCTCAGTATAATAAATGTTATTTTCATTTTCACTAGTGGCTTTCATAACAAACAATTATCCTTTGTCAGCTGTATTGCTAACCATAGAGAGATTCATATTTAGTATGGCAAAGCAGAAAATATGTCCCATGCAGCTATGGTATACCATATAGCAATATTCCCAGAGCCACTCTTGCATCTGTAACCTTAGATATTCTGGTCTGGGGAGTTGCAGGAATTCAGGTATTTTCCTTGCTCTCTCTTTTCTTCTTTGTAGTTTTTTTTTTTCTTTCCTATTTTTAAAGTATGTGAGTTTGAATCCTGGCTTGAGCAGGTTGAGTTGGGATTTTGAATTCGCAGCCCAGTCACTCAGAATGTCAATTGTCTTCCAGGGCACTGCACTGTGAGTCCCAAGGCTGGAAGCTCTTTAAAATACCATCTGACTTTTAAAGGAACATTTGCAGGAATATATATATATTTTTTTTCTTTTTAAGTCTCTCTAAATCTACCAAGTGTGATTGATTTATCAATATGTAGCCAGTAATGGTTAAATAAAGAGACATGTCTTCTCCAGTGGTGTTGAAATGCCCTATTAGAAAATTTGAACTAATTTCTAAAGGCATTAATTTCCATAGTGCTGCTAGTTAGCTTTTTCTTTCCCTGAGCTCACTTGAGGTATTAAGCTGGCTGACAGACTTTGCTTCCTGGGTCTGTGGCACTGTCACACTCCTCCGTTTGGGCCTTTAATATAGAGAGAAGATAGAAGTGCTGTGCCCCTAGTCTGTTTCTCAGGTGTTTGAAGGGTTATTCTCTGTTACACTATTTTCTAGTGGTTTTATCCAAGTTAATTTTAAAATAAAATGCAGTTTTGCTCTTCCACCTTTCTACAGTCATGCCCAAGTACTTTTGAAAGCCCAGGACTGTCCAGCCTCTGGGCTTCTTGTTTTAGCAAGCGTCTGCCTCTCTGTCGCTCTGTGTGTATGATGATTCCTCTTGTGCTTTGCCACATGCATGCATCCCCAGCCTTTTTGGCATCTTCTGTGTTGCTTACTCCAGGAAATGTAATTTCATTATTAAGTGATTCCACTGAAATAGGCAGATGAATCCTTTACACTTGAATTTTGCAAAAACCCTTTTGTTTTGCACATATTAATGTTTGGTTCTACATTTCAGAGAAGGAAGTTTCTGAGACAGCTAGAGAGAAAATTTGTAGGGCAAAACAGTTTGAAGCACAGAAAGGCAGTACAGGAAGGTGTAAATGAATTAAAAAACAAAACTGAGAACCCTGTTCTGTGTGTAACTTGTCCCACTGTCTGGGTCCATAGGACTCCTAAGCCTAAGATTACCTGTTCAACAGCCTTCCTTTCAAAAGGCACTGTGCCAGAAGCATTGTGTTTCTGCTTTGAGGGTCCCTAGGGCTCCAGAGCCTAGGTAGCCTTCACAGTGCTGTTTTAGTCCTTAGCTGTGAGGCCACTGCTGTGGCAGAGTGGCAGGTTTGTTATTCCAGCCTTGCCTGCAGGCAGACTGGGTTAGGTGGAGGATTGCTTGGTGCACTCTGACAGATCACCATGTGGTGCTGCAGGCACAGGCCAAGCTGAAATGACTCCTTGCAAGTACCGTGTGTTTAGTGTATGTCTTGCCTGTGCCATAATTGCTGGTCAGTTTAGAAACTGACCCCTATAATGAAAAATTACAAGTAATTTCCTTGATGATCTGGAAAGTTTTCAATATCCTCAGCCATTTGAAGTGTTGTCCTTTTCCAGCCAAGACAGTGACACTTAAAGGTTTTTGCAACAAGTCTGTCTTGGCAAAGATTTCCACTTCCATTTCCCCAGCATGCTAGAACTGAGAAACCTATCTATGCATAGCTTCTCATCATGTTCACCCAATTACCCTGAGGTAGAAGTGGGGAGAGGGATGGGGTGGAATGAATTTTGGCAGGAATTTGTGTATTAGTGGGTGAAAACAACAGACAGCTGGAAGAATGCATTGATTTCCCATGGCAGGGGATTCCCAGCCTGCTGTTATGTGTACACCCACGAAAAGCAACATATTTCTGGAGCTAGTGGTAGGAGAGGAGTGTGGTTCAGAAAGCAGAGATGTCCTCTCACAGTGGCTGAGGCTTGTAGAGCACTTAGCAGGGCACCAGTGCCAGCTCCCTGTGTGGGTCAGCATCAGGCACTGAGAGCTGGGGGCTTACAGATCAGCCACACTTCAGTTCCAGTGTTTAACTGGGCTCCCTGAAAGGCCTTTGGTCCATAAATGGAACTTTGGCTGTTTAAAGGGTTTAGGAACTGAGGGCATTGCCTGCACTCTGGACAGCTTCTCACATCTGTGTGCTATGTTTAGGTGTGTTTGCTTTGTGGGAAGAAATTTTTGTATGAGATTCCCAAATTGCAATAAAACTTCACACAACTGAGTTCACCTATTAGAGAGTACTACCATGTTACATAATGGGAAAATCCACTGTAGATTTCAAGATGTCCATGGGTCCTTTATTTCCTTTTTAAGTGGATGGTGCTTATTTTCCTGTGAGCCAGCAGACAAAGGGAATTATCTAAATTAATTACTGGCCATACTAATGACAGGGAAATCTGGCCAGGTTCAGTGTCCCCTCTATACACGCTATGTTTTTAGTACAGTAACAAATTTGATTGCACCTGCCTCCTGTCTTTATAATAAACTGTCACAACATTTAAAAACATGCAGACTTCTCTGACTTACTGGAAATAGGTTCAGGAGTATAAAATATGTTGAGAAAGCATGAATTGACTGTGATCTGTAAGTGAAACAAAAAGTGAGTTAAAATTTTGTCCCTATAGTCATTCTGATAGTCCTTTTAAGCTTTTGTATTTCCTTTTTTTTAAGAAAGTGTTATACATCAGCTAGAATATAAAGGCATTTTAGTGCTAGCTCAAGTACAAAAAAATCACAGTTATTAATGTGTACATGTGTAGTGCCTCATAACTCTGCTCTTGACTGTGTTGTACTAGATTCTGCCAGACAGAACAGAGCTCCTGAAGAACTTAAAATGCATATACAAAGAAGATGCAGATGGGTAGACAGACAGCTAGGAAAAGCAATGTATTAGTAGGGTTACTTAGTATGCTGGCCATATGTTTTATTTTGTTGTTGATTTTGTGCTTTGTATCTTTTTCTAAAATCAGGTAACTGAGAAAGCAGTGGATCAGTGACTTTTTTCCTCTTGCTTCAAAGTCAGGAGTCCCCCCCACACTCCAGTAGTGTGTCCCCTTTGAGGAGTGTCTAATGCTGGCCTGTGTCTATAGCATCAAATAAATTTTTGGGGGAAAGTAAGCCCGTTCTGCACTGTTAATCTTAGGAAAATCTTGGAAGCAGCCTTATTTTCAGGCATTAGTGATTTGCTCAAACTTTGGTTTTTGGTAATGATAAGCACATTTTCAAAAGACTTAATTTTTATTAAAGGAAAATGGAAATCCTATGTATGCATGTATTAAAACAAAATGGAAATACTTTATACTTTTGGAAGAAGTGTTGCTTTATCAATAATGCCAGCACTGTGATACTACCAAATTCCCTACTAACATTCCCTGCTGAGATGTGTATAGCTACTGACTGCATTTGGTGTATTAGGCTCTGGTAGAATAAACAATGCTACAGATCTGCCTGAGCTTTTTGATGGCAGAAAGGAGAGGACGTGGGGGCTGGGGACAGACCATCTACAGAAGAAGTAAAATAAATGATAATGATTCAGAGCTCTCCAACTGTTGAGCTTCAAAGTCTGTAGAAAAGCAGGTATTCTTTGTTCTCTTTTCACGGTGGTGGAATTGAGGCAAGGCCAGTGTTCCCAGTGCAGCTGCCATGGGAATTACAATAAAGGCTGTTGAGTTTTGCAGAAATCGCTCTCCTGGTTAGTACCAGCTCAGAGATGGGGGAGTCTGGTTTCTCCTTCGTGGCAGAACAGAGCAATAACTGCTCAGCTGCTGCCAACGCTTCCTTTTAGCTACTCCTTGTTAGTGGAGAGTTTGTGGTAATGGGGGTAATTAACACACTGGGAGTCATTTCTGTGTCCTGGAAGGGAACAGAAAGCCATCAGAGCAGCCCCAGACATGATTGCTCTGCAGGGTTATTTTCCCTCTCCCTTTCTTTCTTTTCCATTGTGCTTGGGTTTTGATTTTTCTTCTTTGTGTTAAGAAAGCTGGAGAGCTGAAATGGTCTGTAAATTGCATTCATGCTGAGCCCGGGCTAGGTAGGCTAGTTAAAGGTCACTCTCATGGACTAGATGGCCTCCTCTGTGGGGTGGTGAAAGTGTTTAAGAAGGGAGTCACAATGTCCCTTGTGGCTTTTTTAACCCTTCTTTTTCCAGGATAGATTTGTAGAGCTCCAGTTCTGAGTTAAGTTTATTTAAATAGGCCCAGAAGGTAAAAACGTGAAGGGTGGTTATGATAAAACAGTAACTTTCAGCAGTCAGATGACTTTGCTGCCTGATAAGTCAAAAGTGGGGCTGTGCTGCCATGGTCTCATACTGTTTATTGAACTAAGCACTTTATTGGTTTGCTCATATCTCTTCTAAGGCTGCTGGTGGCATTTCAGCAGTATGACTTGCTAGTACAGGTGACATCAGCTCTCCCATGCATAGGTGCCTAGTTTAGTATTACACAGTGTTCCTGGAGCTGAGCTCCAAGGTTAGCCTTATCATAAGCAGCCATTCTTGCCTTCCCCAGGGAAGAACTCGGAACAGGGAGAAGGGCAGTGGGCTTAAACTGACTGCAAATCACATGCCCAGGTACCAGGAAACCAACCAACCACCTACCTACAGGTTACAATTGATGGTGAATGCATGTGCATGTGGATATACTAATCCACTACAGGGAAGCAAAGACAAACTTATTTAGCTTTATAGTCTATTTTTTCTTACTTTAAGAGGACACTCTTGAATTGCTACTCCATACCCCCGTTTTCTTGCTTTTTGCTTGATACAGTTTATTTGCAGCTGTCTCCTAGAGAGGTCAATGCGGAGTTTAGATAAGAATTAAGTAACTCAATATCAGTTTTCAAGAATGGAAAAGTTAAGCTTGCAAGATATATCAGTAGTGTGAAGTACCAAAGAACATGGAAGAATATGTCTTCTCCTTGGGCTTGGATAGGGCAAAGGCGTGTGAGGTTTCACAGTGATGTGAGAGACTGGCATCAGTACTATATCCCTGAAAACCATGCAGAAGAAGTCAACAGGTGCTCCATGCCACCCTCAGTCCCTAATTTTAAGATACTGGTCTTCATATTCACATATCTCTACATCCAACATAAAGCCTGAAATATCACTGTCTCTCTCCTTACAGCCAGCCAGCCAGTAATGTAAATGCTGCATCCCATGAAGTTCTGCCAAGTTCAGCAGAACCTAGGTGTGTTCAGCTCTTTGCTAAGCAAAGCTCCCATTTTGGACCTCACTTCCAGCCTCTTCACTGGGCAGAGCCCATCTTGCCTTGCCTGTGACCCCTCTGAGCTCTAGTATAGTTCAGAGTATAGCTGAGTATAGTGCCACTGAAATCTCCCTTGGTAAAAGAATCATAGAATTGAAAGATGATAGAAGTTCTCTGTCTATCTTCATCCTAGTTCTTTCAGCTCAGCTTCCCTGGCACCACCCCAGAGTCTTTTCCATCCCAGCAAGGGTATGAGGCAGTGTCCAGATTTATTACTGAGATGCAAATGCTGCTAGAGGAATTAAAAACTAAATTAGCCCCTGCAGTTTTCTCTAGTCTCATGAATTTCAAACCCTCCATGTCCTCTCTCAGTTCTCTGTAAACATCCCTGCATGCATCCTTGCTGAGGATGTTGTGTGATGGGAAGATTTCTGTGTTCCACTGTAGCAACTCACAGTTTTCACATCTGCATTTCTTATTGGAAGGGTTATTTATTTTTTTTTTAATGCTTTGACCCTTTGTATTTTGCCACAATTCAGCTGGGGATAGATCAGGCAGAAAGATTTCAAAGCATTAGCCTGTTGTTCTGAACTGGATGAGTGAATAAATACTATAAATTCCCCATTTCTCTCTGCTAGCAAGCTGGACTTTTAATATCAATTATTGAGGGTAAATTTTACTGTATCCTTTTGAGCAGCATATGCCATAGAGCTGTAATGATTTAATTGCTGTACTTTGCGCCAATTGAGGGAAGACACGTGGATGCAGAGCCAAATTAGGATCCTACTTACTCCTTCCTAAAACTGCTGCTTCATTAGGGCTTGGGGAATAAAGAAAACAATTGGATTTTGCTTGTTTTAGAGTGAAGGAAAGGACAAAAGTGAGTTCACGTGGGGTATTAAATACACGCATCTTAGGTGACCAATGTATATTTTTCCTTCTGCTCAAACTGTGGCATAGTGAATAGTTCTGGTTGTGGAAGAGGATGTCAGACTGGTGGAGTGTAAACTTTTCCCATCAGTGTGTCAGTGGGATTTTGTCCAGCATCCTGAAGTGGAATAACAGGACTTACACAGGCTTGCACTGGGCTGCTGAGGCAGGGATTTGCAAGAGAAGCCAGCCTGTCTTTGAATCAATCTAACTCTGTTCTTTTTTCTGCTGAAAATTACACTTTCAAATACAAGTAAGTCCATCCCCAAGCAATTAGCAGCCAGAGGAAGGTAGTGGAGGAGGGAGGACATGGAGTGACAAAGCCATGTCCTGCAACCTTTCTGTGCAGTTGGGTAAATAAGCTGCAGAGCAACAGCTTCTCACCCCCTTTCCTAAGCAGGTGCGTTTCAAGACATTTGCAAAGATATTAACCCAGCATAGAGAGTGTGCCAGTCAGTAATTATGGAAATTAGTTGGCAATTAGATAATGTCACTCACTCTCCGCATACAGCTGATAAGTGGTTGAGAGCCACTTCAAAGCAAGGGCTAGACCCCCTCCGTGGGCTGCTGAGCAGATGGCTCTGACCTGGCATTAATAGGCACTGTCAGGCTTGGGGAAGTGTGCGGTGGTTGGGCAGCACTCGCCTTCGGTGCTGCCGTGGGGCTGCCTCCCTTCCCTGGCCAGGGAGCTCGTGCAGCTCTGTCAGCCCTGTGAGTGGGACGTTTCAGTGGTGCCAGTGGGTGTTTCCTGCAGCGGGTTTGGCGTGTGAGAGATGCTGAGCTGTCTGCTCACTGTGCAGGTTCCTCACCGTTGCAGCTCTCAGGTGGGCCAGGGAGGCGGTACGAGCTGTTGGAAGTGCAGTGGAGATAACTTGCTTTCTGCTGTCCGTCATGAAGTCCCTTTTTGTGCAAGATGTGGTCATGCCGTGACAATGAGATTTCTCAGAGATAAAATATGTAAGACAATACTTGGGCATTCTGTAGCTTTTGTCCCAAACTGTAATGTATTGCTATGGCAGCAGCGTGCTGTATGAGGCTGCTAGGGTAGTATTTATGCTAAAAATAAAATGGTAAGAGCAGAAAATTATTCATTCTCAGCGTGTCTTGGAGAATCATTGTGGGAAGGGTGAGGCACAGAATTGGCGTGTCAGGATGTACTCTCTCAAGGTTGGGATTGAGATCCTGCCTCCTGCTATAAAGAGTGCTGGGTCTTCTGAGCTCTTCTTGAAGACCCTGCTGCTGTGGTAGGATTTGCTCTCACAGACTTAACTGTGTGAGACGTGAAACTGGAGTAATGGGAAGCACCGTGAGTCAGGACTGACGTGTGCTGACAGAGCTCTGGGGGAGTCACAGATGGCCCTCGCCTGCTAGTGGCTGGGTGTGGGCAGCCTTCCCAAAATCTGAGCTGTAGTGTCTAAATGGCAATGATGCACCCAGCAATGACACCTATATTTCATGTTTTTTGCATTGTCTTCCTCTTCTGAAACAGAGCTGGCACTGTCTTCTTTCAAAACATCTAGAAAAGGGATTACCTTGGCTTCTCTCGATCAAAACAGAAAGAAGAATAGCCCTGGCTTCCCTCAGTCAAAACTGCTATTCTTGTTTAACCATTTCTGTCTGGTTTCCCTTGTTGGCTATGCCTTTTGTCCTGCCGTAAAGAACTTGTATCATTACAGAAATTTGCACCACAGAGGTAGCCTACTCCCATTATTGTACCTTTGAAAGATCCCAAGGATTGAAGTGACCCACGGAGGCTGGGATTTGTCTCTGTAAAACAGGGTTTCAGCATCCTGGGATTGGGAGAGATTGATACACTTTTCAGACAGGAGTTTGAACTGTGTGTGGACACAGGCATCTCATCTGTGGTTATCTATAGTGTTCCCACCTGCTGCTGCCATTTACAGCATCTTTCACTGCTTATCAAAGTGTTGGTCTTCTAAAACGGGGAGAGAAGAATATAAGACTGAGGCTGCTTTTGTTGCAGATGGTGCAATCTACCCTGCCCAGGAGAATTTAAAGGTGGGGTGTGAGCCCTGCTGCATTGGGGTCTCTGTGGATGGTTGCTGCCATGCTGGGCTTGTCACCCTTCTCAGCTCAGGCTGAGCACAGAGCTGTCTGATGGAATAGTGAATTTTGCCATGGTGCTAGTAAATGGTCCAGAAAGCTGTGAGCTGCTGGAAGCACATCACTGGCTAATTTACACACATTATGATGTTCCTGTTTCCATCTCATCAGCGATTCCAGGCTTGGGTCATCACTTTCTCTCTTACCTTTCTCTCACTCTATTCTTCTCCATAAATCATGGGCCATTTTAGTGGATCCACTAGGGAGCACAGAGAAGAAAGGTAAATGGACAAGAACCACATAATTTTTTCCCCAGTCCATTTTCAGAACCCCCCAGAACCCCCATGAACTTTACTTAGCCAACACAACCCCATGAACAATCACAATCCCAGTTGTGATTATTGGGAAGACAAACAAATTGAGGAATTTGATTCTGTGTTTAATTTTTTGTTCATTTTACACCTCTCCTAACACCTCCTTTTCCCACCTTCCATTTTCCTCAGCCAAGCTGTTAACAATTAAAAGGAATTATCTTCCCTCTGGTTTTGACTTGATTTTATTTGTGTTTATAGCAGTTTAGCTAACGTGCAGCTGCAGGGAACAGGCCTGGTTTCCACTGGGCACTGAAAGCTCACATTTCTCTCCAACTTGTGTGTTTTCTTTTAATTGATCCCTTTTGTTTCCTAAGTGACTTGTGTTTTGTGCTGGCTAAATTTGTCAGACTGACAGCTCTGGAGACTTTTGGCTTCTGCAGGTCCCTGGGCAGGTGAGGATGTGACTGTGTGAACTCTCCCCTGTGTTTCCTAGTGATTCTCCTCCAGCTCAACCTCTGTCCTTACCAAACAGAAGCTTTCCAGCACTGCCCACTTGTGCAGTGTCTGTGTGCCTTCTTCAGAGCAAGATGGACAATGGGGTTGCAAGGCATCTGCTATGAGCAACTCTCATGGTCCACAGCACAAAACACTTTTCCCAAGCAAATACTGCCCCACAATATTTGTGTTCCAGTTTGTGGAAGCTGTGTTCATGCTGACTTCTGTGAGGCTGAAGGCCTTGATTCTCTTCACTTCCTTTCCTGCTTTGTATCAATGCTAATGTTAGCCATTCCCAGAGCTGTTTTTGTGTCCAGCCCATCTTTGTGAACAAACACCTGTGTTAATAGAAAACTTACTTTCTTCTTGGGTAGAATTTTCAAAGAATGTGCTTTGTACTGCCTTTACTTGTCACTTAAAACATCCTCCTACACCAGGCATACAGTCACCCACATGCAAGTATGCAGAAGTGACTTAAATCCTGGTGTTAACAGATGTAACTCATTGAAGGCAGTTGAAATTCTTTGCTCTTAATTAGGGGTGAATTTGGCCTTTTTGCCAAACCACTAGACCAGGGTAAGTGGTTGAGTGCTTAGACAGTTCTTATGATCTAAGCTACAAGTTTGCTATCATCTAAGCTGCAGGTTGCCATAAATAATTTGCATAACACATGTTTCCAGGTTGCAGAGGTCCGTGGTAGAGTCTCTGAAGTATGCAAGACATGTAAAGTAAAAGCACCTATTGTGTGACAGGCTGACAGCAGGGTTGTATTCTCTGGTCCTTCCTTGGTGTGCTAGGAAGCATAATGTAGTAGGAGTAATGGAGTAGGAAGTTTGGTTAGTGGTGTCTCTTGCCCTTACCAGCTTTTAAACTCGAAGGAACTCTGGTCTTTGCCCTAAGCATTTTCATGGAGAGGTAATTGCTACTGGGAGAGCTCCAGCATCATTTCCCAGTAAAGTCAATGAGATTGCATCCATCAAAGGAGTTAAATAATTCGGTGAATTTTTATATTGCACATTGTTATGTGTGCAGTTGACTTGGTGAGTTCTCTATTTTGGCCTCTTAGTTTTAGGGATGTAGATGTCCTTGCAAGGTCTTTTGATGCCTTGCAAGCATGGAGAAGTGTCCAGAGTATCAAGAAATGTAAATAACTTATTGGACAACATGTTAGTAAGCTTCATAGTAAAGATATGGTGAGTAATAAAATTAACTTTTCCCTTTCTTTTTTTGTCTTGACCCCACAGGTCCTGCAAGCTCCGTGAGTGCCAAGCAGTGAATTATGGGCAGGGTATCCACCAGTGCATCATGAAGATTGACTTTACTTTGACCCTCTTGAAGTTCACGTGCTTTATGAATTCACTCTCTCTTCTATCTCACTGCTATCTCCGTCAATATTGTCACCACTTCTAGAAAACAAGAATTTTAGGCTTGGGCTTTGTCTCTCCCTTTCCTTCCTTCTGGAACACCAGTGTCACCTTTGTGTTCTACCAAAAAAAGTCACTGTAGGTTATTTTGCCCTTCAGAGAAGTACACCATCTGGAGAAGTCACTTAATGTACCCTGTACTTCTGAGATAAAAGCCTCTGGTTCCTAAGGATAATTGAGGTCTTTCCTTGGGAGGAGACACTTGCTCTTGGTCACTTTCCACTTACTCTCCTGTTATCTGTCACTTCCTCTGCTCTTCTTCTCTTCCTTTTGGATTTAACATTTGGTGTTGACTGCTGGAGTTCTCCTCCCAGTAGTGTGGCTTCTTTTTTTCTCCTACAGAAGAGCAGATTCTTGAAACAATGGGCTTCACTCTGCATTCTGTCTACTTCACCTTGAAGGTGAGTTTGCTGCTGGGCTCCTTGCTGGGTCTCTGTTTGGGTCTGGAGTTCATGGGCATCCCCAACCAGTGGGCGCGTTACCTGCGCTGGGATGCCAGCACTAGGAGCGAACTCAGCTTCCAGTTCAAGACCAATGTCTCTGCTGGGCTGCTTCTCTATTTTGATGATGGTGGTGTCTGTGACTTCCTCTGCGTGTCCCTGGTTGATGGGCGCATCCAGCTGCAGTTCAGTGTGGACTGTGCGGAGACGACAGTGGTCACAGACAAGCAGGTGAACGACAGCAGCTGGCACTTCCTGATGGTCAGCCGCAACCACCTGCGGACCGTGCTGGTGCTGGACGGCGAGGCCAAGCCCGCGGAGGTGCGTCCGCAGCGCCAGTATATGAACATTGTCAGTGACCTCTTCATTGGGGGAGTCCCACTGGACATCCGTCCTGCTGCCTTGACTCTTGATGGTGTTCTGAGTGAGCCTCCATTTCAAGGATTTATCCTGGATCTTAAATATGGCAATTCTGAGCCGCAGCTCCTGGGCAGTCAAGGGGTCCGACTGGAAATGGAAGGACTTTGCTCAGAAAACCCCTGTGAAAATGGTGGCACTTGCTTCCTTCTGGATGGTGAGCCACACTGTGACTGCTCAGCCACTGGATATGCTGGCAAGCTGTGTTCTGAAGGTAAGAGAATGCTTCCCTGCTTCTCATTGACCTTTACACAATCCAAAGAGTTAATTTGTTGTTTAGCAGGGCTATGACAGAGTTCTTATTCCTGCTTATTGTTGTCAAAGGAATTCAAGTTCCGCCATTCTTTTTCCAAATAGAAGTAATTAAATGGGAGTAAATAAAGAGTATGAGCAACTGCAACAAAGTGTCTTTCTGAAAGGATGCTGCATTGTAGCATGGAGAGATTTTCATCATCATCATCATCATCATCATTTATTGAGTCAGCAACTTATTAATAAGGGTAGAGAACATAAATTGGTAAGTAAAACTAAGAAGTACCGTAGGTTAGTGTTGGTAAAATAAATGGCTGGCTTTTTTCAGTAGTCCCTGAAAACGGAGTGAAGTGTCAGCAAACAGGAACCATATATATATATATATAAAATTAAAATAACTGATTGACAGGACATTGTATACTTTTTTGATGTTAGCTGTTGCTAGCCTGTGGAAGGCCCGTGCTTCCCTTCAATTGCTCGCATACTAATCACTGAATGGCACCTTTTTTTTTAGCATCCTTGATTAAATTGCTTTTTAAATTGATCTTAGTATTGCAAAGAGAAGAGGGATTTGAATGTTTCCTCGTTGTTTGGTACTCTCTTTTTGAATTTGAGAGTTTTTTAAGTCACGCAAACTACATGATGACGTGTATTTCAAATTTTTCCTTTGGTCTTTAGCATTGTGATGGTAATTGATTTTGTATGTGCAGGAGACTAAAGTCAACTGATAATCCCTGTGTGAAATTGAGAATCTCATCACAACATTATTTATGACATTTGGCTTTAAAACACCACAGATTGAGCTTGAACCAAAGATGAAACCTGGACAAGAAGTGTCCAATCTCAAGGAAAGAAAAAATCCAGCTTGAAATTTTGTCAAAATGAAGTATTTGCAATAATATATTTTCACGACTACTATTTGTTCACTTCTTTTGGCTATGAAATTAGATTAAGCAGAGTTTAGCCTGTGCAATGTGAGATGTGGTGAAAACAGTCCTTATACTGTTGCTATCCAAGTAAAAAGCCCTACAGCTCTACATTTACAGTCTGCATTTATATGGAGAAGCAAACATGTTTTTATAGGAAGGGAAGATTTGGAAAATAAACATAGCATCCATATGTGCATTAATTTTAGGGTGATTTGAATAATAACAGAAAATTTGGCTTTATATCCAAATAATACAGTAACAGTACATTAGCCTTAGACAGGATGTGTGAGCCTGTGAAGTGTTCAACACAGAATTCTTCCTGGCTATTTGCTCCAACCTGATTAGTCCAAACCATTAATGAGCCAGAACTATTGAGCCATGAGTTACGTGGGGCTGGGCAGAATTTTGGGTGTGACCAGGCAGTTCAGGAGCTGGGCCACCAGCCTGATCCTCATACACTTAGGGAGCAAACACACCTCAGGTCTGAATGCTGTGGTGACAGAAGATTGCAAGAGCCACACAGGCATGTGGACCCTGAAACATAAAGAGGCCAGGCTCTGTCTGCTGCTGGGCTGATGGATCCAGACTCCTTGGGGAGCTGCTCAAGACATCAACAGCGTATGGTTTTCAGTGAACCACTTGAGAAAGTACTGTAAGTGAGCAGGAAATCCATGTACCTGTGGGGCAATTGTAAGAACTCTAACCAGGGCTCAGGGATTGGACTTTCTGCATTTCCTGGGTGGGTGGAACAATCTGAAATACATCTTCTAATGAATCCAGGGATATTTTTGTTGTAGACACCATGGATAAAGCAATGCTATTGTTACTGTTTGAAGCCATGAGTCACCATTGCTGTTTGTTTTCTATAGTGATTCATCAGTTTCCAGCCCAACCTGCTGTTAAGGGTGAGCAAAGAAGTTTGTCACAATGTGCCTTCTTAACCAAACACTTTTAACTCACTGTTAGCTGGGGTCTTTTCATTCTCAGAGAAGATGCTGTGCAGAGAACTTTTCCAGTGGATCAAATGTAGAGATTTTTGCAGTCATTACCTTGTTTAGTTCTTGTTTTCTCATGTATTACTAAATGGTGTATATTTTGTTTATGTTAGAATTTTATAATCAGCCTTGTTTTCTGCTTCCTTTGTGCTGTAGCAGTGGTGATTTCTGTGTGTTAAATACTGCCATTGAAAAAATTGTTACAGTGTCTGCGCAGATGAGTGGGAAAACCAAAAGAAAAGGCTGTTTAGTAAGTGGAAACAAGCAGACAAAGAAAAGTGGCAAGAAAAAAAAACAGGAAGCAAATTAAGTATAGCTACCTTTTTGTCTGACTTTGAAAAGCACAAGATGTTGTCTTTCAATTCTGCAAGTGTGGCAGAATCTCCACTGATAAACAGTAGGATGTGGCAGGAATGGCAGAACTGGTTACAGGCTCTTCCTGCTTGTGGCTTGATTGGCCATTAAACAACTTGTATTTTCTTTGTTTGCTTTTTTTCCCCAAGAGACTGAAATGTTTATTGTCAGAACTGTTCCCTTTTGTTTTTGTATGTTTATCATGCCTCTGGATATATGCAGAAGTAACATGGTTGTTTTATTCCCAGTCTCACATTTGAAAAAGATTGGTCTCTCAACTGGATATCAACAACTCCCTTTTTGGGGAGGGAACCTTCTCTCCATTACAATATTTACTAATCTGTAGTCTATGTGCATATTTTCATTTCATTATCAGAGTTGGCTCTTTTACTGGGAACTGATGGATCCGATCAATAGCAAGTTCTGTTTGAACAGCTAAATGTAATGTGTACCTTTTTAATAATGAGTTCTCTTGACAGTGTCCAGGTCATTACTTGGCTATTGACTGTATGTCTGCAGATGGTAAAACCATAGCAAACTCATTTATTTTGTGGCCAGAGATAGAAGAAGTAAACAGAGAATGGAAGCTGCTGTTTCTGTACTATGATGGAATGAAGCTCCATTTACAGTATTGTAGGCTATTGTAACTCCAAGTGCAGTTCCACTTATGATGGATGTCAACAGAGAACAACCATTCCCTACTGAGATGAAACTGTGAATCCTGTCCAGAATGTGCCCCCAGTGTGCAAAAAAAAAAATGTTGGGACTTCATGTGCACCCAGAGTTGGTAGGATTGTGTACATCATGGCATTCACATGCCCAGGTGGTAGCTGAGCAGGTAGTTTCTGTGTCTGAGTTTAGACAGTAGGAGTGGAAATATGTGTGCTTTGGAAAGTTTGACTGTTTTGAATAAAATGCGAGACAATTTTAATTGCGGTTGGAGCAAACTGGTTCACTGAATCTGACAGCTCTGTAGGGTACAAAGGATGGCTGATTTAAGTAGCTATTAGTTTGTATGTTTCTGGGCAATGAAAGCTGAACTCAGAGACATCTTCCCCTCTCATAAACCTCATCAGTCTCTGTGGAATCAGGATGCTGCCAAGAGAATGGGGTTCCTGTAGAATTTGATCATCACAGATACATTCACATTTCTGAAAAAACCCAAGAAAAACCTTCCCCATGCAAATTTTGCAAGCTGAGGTGCTGTAGAAGCCAGATGAGGTTATTCATATCTGCTCATTCAGGACCATGCTGTCAGTCTACAAGAAATTTTCTCTGACACTGCTGTGTAGAGAGTGAGCTCACAAATGTGGACAGTGTGAATGCAACACTAGTTGTACAGGTGTATTTTGGGCTAAACCCTCACCCTTCTTCCAAGACTCCTTCTGGACTTTCTGAGGAAAGGTGAGCAGAAGATGTGCTTAGAAATGCATTAACTCTGCTTGTAGTTGCAGAACCAAGACGTTGATCACCAACTTCACAAAGCACCATGCTGAAGCCTTTGTGTTGCCTGCAGGGGCTGTTTCTAAACGAAGGCTGAATACGGGCTTGATTGCAGCTCTTCCCTTGATTACAGAGCAAGATTTCCTGGGGATGCTGCCTGCTGAATGACAGAGGAGCCCATTGCTCTGTAATTATCACACTTCTAACTGCATCGGGAACAGATTTTTCTATAGCCCCTCAGCTTCGTTTAAAGTGACAAGTTACTGCAGGATTTATCGTCTTCCTGCCCCTTCAGAGCAGCCCAGCCTTGGCTGTATCTGAAGGCACTGCCCAGCCTCACTTGCAGTCACTGTATCTCCCTGCCAGCCACCCCAATCTTCCTAACGCTAAAGAATAGTTTGGCACTTTGCCATGATCCTGATGCTTGCACCTAATTTGCATATACATTTACATACATCTTGTAATCAGAAACAAATGAACATGACCATAATATTTGCTTCTACTTGCATGTTCCTTGATAGATGAATATAAATTGGTTGTTGAATTCACCAGCAATAAACAGTTGCAGACCCTCCATTTGGTCTTGTGCTCTGCTGTTCTAGAGGACAGCAAGCGGTTCTGGCACATGCTTTGGATGGGCCCAGATCTCCACTCACCAGTGCAAAACTCTAGAATTGATCGTCTCCAAGGAGTAAATACTGCAAGGGGCAAATCTGCTCTTTTATGTCACTTCTTATGTCACAGCACTTATGACCACAGCACTGGTCATTGGGCAGAAAGCTGGTAAGAACTTTGCCCATACTTCATTTTGCAGCAATTCAGTTTTCCCCATCTCTTTTGCTTGCTCGTTCTTCCTGGTTTAAGTTCATTTTGTTGTATTTAAAATTATAATATTTTTTTCCAGTTTGGTTGCAATTTTTTTTATGCAGTGCCAGATGAGCACCAGAGAAAGATGATGTGTTCAGGTATTAATGTTTTTTTATAAAGCACTTTGAAACTTCAAGGTGGAGTTTAGGCACCATTTGTTATTCTTAATGTTACGTATTAAAACTGGGCAGGAGCCACAGGATTTGAATTTAATCCTACATACACTTTCACAGAAGATGCCAAGGACCCCCCTCACTAAGTGTGGACTAAGCAAACCCTTCCCAGAGCTAGCTGGATTTGTTTTGTAGCTTCCTCTGCTTTAAAAGCAGGGGAGCTGCAGGGTGATTGGAGGACCCTGTATGGTGAGTGCCACTGATTCAAACAGTCTGGCTGCAATACATGCTGACTGCTATATTCTTGTAGTTTCCCTCTCTGGTATTATAGATCACTATGGGGCTACAATCCTTTCCTGCTGGATTGCAGGTCGGCTACAGACCTTGGGTAAAAGAGATGTTAAACCCCTCAGTTAGGCCAAGTTTGGACATTTCCTCTGATAAAGTGAGGCAGGTGGTGGTGGGGTACAAAGGAGATTGCTGCTTGGTGTAAGGTGGAACTGGTGAAGAGTGACAATAATTTGTGAGCACAGAGAAGAGTGAATTCGGGAAAAAAAGCCTCAGGATGAAAATGTTCTTTTTTAAAATGTTATAGAAGTGTAAACCACAGCTCATATACACTGTTTATAGTAGCTGCTCCATATTGGTTTTAACTGCCTGATAGAATAAAAGAAGAGTTCTTAGCTCTTGCAAAGAGAACATGATGATCAAGCTGCTGGATGACTAAATCTAGATGGAATTTGGGTCCCAGCATTCTCTGTGAGCCCATAGACCAACCTGCTGGCTCCTGCTCTGTCCCAAAGTGTGCACAGCCTGGATCTAAACTGGAATTTTTGGGCATTACTAAATAAAGATTGAAATTAAAGTAACTAGTAATAATTACATGAAGGTGAGCAAAGTCAGAAATTTCTCTTTCCGTTGTAGGGGTTTCCAACTTGATTTCTGAAGAAGAGTTTATTTTCCTTTGGTTTTGTCATAAAAAAATAAAAGTGGGGGGAAGATTTGATATATTATTACTGTACAGGCTTCTGCTGAGCTAGGCAGCTTGTCATGGAGGTCAGTCAGCAATAAATACAGCCCCAAGCAAGACAGCACATGCTGTAGCTGTTGCTTTCCCGAAGGTGTAAAGGGCATTTGCCACAAGGTAATTTTTGTTATGTTTTGGTGAAAAATGGAGGGCAATAATCCTCCCAGATACCTTGAGGATGCTGGAAATGGTGCTACAAAGCTCCAGGGAGAGGATCAGAGGAGGAGCACATCTGTCCAGTGAACTCTGTCACTACTCAAAGAAGATGAGCCTCTGCACATCAGCATCAGCACTGAGTGCTCCCTGGTGCAGGAGAAGGTGGTAATCCCTGTGATGAAATGGTAGAATGCCCACCTGTCCTTGACTACCTTCTGATTTCACTTCTGATTTTAATTGTTTCTTTGCTGACCAACTTTGAACTTGATGGACAGAAAATCTTTTTTCTCTCCCTATAGAAAGCAAGGCAGCTGCCATGTTATTGCTGTCCAGAAACAGCAATGTGACTTCTGGTGTATGTGTGTGTCTCTTGCACAATCCTTCATTGCAGACAGGTTCACTGCCATTGTAAACCCACCCTGCAGAGCAAAGCAGTTCCCTTTCTCCATCTGCAAACAGGTCCAGCAGCTGACAACTGGGTGCAAAACGGCCCAAGGGCTGAGAGAAGTAGATGTGGGGGGGTAGGAAGGACTCTGGATGTGAGAATCTACTTGAAGCAGAACTCATTTGTATTTGAATGCGTTTGCTGTGAAATGGGGCTGAGACCTGAGTACATTGGCTTCACATTCTGTGCTACTGACACCTTTGCCAGTTATGCTGTGTCAGCTCTCCAGGCCCTGCCTGCATGTACACTTGTTCACCTCATTATTCTGAAAAGAGACCAAGGTATAACGCATAAAGGAAGTGGAGCAGGGCAGCAGAACTTGAATGGTCTGGTCATAAGAGTGTTGGCACCTAAGAGGCTGATTTCCATTTCTGCTACAGTCTTTCTGCGTCCCTGGAGTGATTTGCTGGCAGACTGAAGTACTCAAGACTGAATCAATTGACCTTTCTTTGCAGAGGATATGTACCTGGTTACCCCCTGTGTCTCAGTTTCTATATCTGAAATATGTAGCCACTGGGGCTTCCTATACTCCAGGTGTTAAGAATCCCATATGCTTCTGTATGACAGTGATAGAGACATATAAAAATCTTAGCATGACAAGTAAATGATGATAATGCATGAACACCTAGTAGAATGACCTGATTTGATAGTCAGTTTTTTAGCTAGGAAATGCAGTTAGAAATTAAGGTGATTTTCTTTGTTAAGTGGCCATCTCTGAGGAGTGCTCCTCATCTTTCAACAGAAATCTCCGTTTCCTGCTACTCTGTGGAGTGTCACACTGTGAGCAGGTAGACCTTTCCCAGGCCAGGCTGCAGTTGTGCTGGTAAAGACAGAGCCTGAGCAGCAGTGTAGCCTCTTCCCTGTTGGTGACATGGAGCAGATGCTGCACTGCAGGGTGCTAATACAAGCAATAGGAGAAAGAGAGCTTTTTTTTTTTTTTTTTGTATCTGACCCATGTGCTCCACTGACCTCCCCCAAATGTCCTCTGCTGTGAACCTCAGATGCTGATCAGATGCTTTTCCTTGTACTTTGGCCCACCTCTGCCTACCTGTCTGCATTGGCTCTCTCCCTGCTGTGGCTGTGTGGCTGCTGGTTTCAGCCTGCCCCTTTCACCCTCCATGCTCAAGACTCGCCTCCACCTTGTGCTGTCAGGGGAAGCAAAGAGAGCACAAAAGGCTACCCAAGCAGAATGGCATAGCTTGCCCTTCCTCTGTTCCTCTGTGCATAAAAAGCAGGATAGCAAAGAAAGCCCATTGGATTGTTTCTGAGTGTTTAATTAGCACAAAACTGGCAAGTGTTTTGTGGTTCTAAGGCATTGAAAGGGTGTGTAAAAACCTTGCTTTTCCTGTTAGCTCTCATCAAAGCTCTGACTGCTTATTAGATAGAGCAGGTATATTTATCTGCAGTTTGCAATGTAGGGCAAGGAGGAAAGGTACACTTAACTCTGAGGATTTTGTTCTGAGGTGTGATCTTCCTCCTCTTACTCATGGAATTTGACTTACTCATGGAATTGAATCAGTTAAGTAACCTGATTGAATATAATGGATTGGATTTGGCTCTGAGTATTTGGCAAGAGATCTTTATCAGAAAAGAAAGAAGCAGCTTCTTGGTAGATATAGGAATTTGAGCTGTAGGTTAAAACCAGGCTTCAATCTCTAATAGTGCTGGCAAGCTCCATAGTTTGCTTGGCTGCTGCATTTATTCAGAAGCCTTTCTCAGCCTCTGTAGTCTCTTGGGTGGATTTTCATTTCTTTGTGCTTTGTTGCCTTAGTACTTGAGAAAAATGACACTGCCTGAGATTTCCGAATCTCTGGTGTGTCTCCACAGGCACATGTTTGATTTTCTGGTTATTCTTGCTGCATCCATCTTGCAAGTCTGGCTTTCAGGGTTGGAGAGCCTCTCAGTACCTTTCTCCTCAAGGTAATGCAGGAGAAATCCTTGGAACTAAAGGCACGTTTCTCCAGTGAGGCTGGTCAGGAACAAGACTTGAGGAGTGGCTAGCCATGAAGAGAGTGGCTAGTGTTGTGATCTGCAAATTTCATAGTTCTCTTGTGTTTGCAGCTGAACTCCTTAGGCGTCTTTCTTTATGTAGTTAAAATTTTTTATATTCCTCAAAGACTTTTCTTAAATGGGGAAGAAGTGTGTGGAGTCATTCCTTAATAAATTGCTGATTAAAAAATGAAGGGAAAAAGAAAAAGGTGAAGTTTGTGAAGAGGAAAGGCGATTAAATTTCTTGTCTAGGGCTACCTAAAAGAAAAAACAGGTAAAGTAACCACAATTTCTGTATTTTCATTTCTGTCTTTTGCCTTTTGCTCTCTGTCTTCTCTGAGACCTGCTCTGGAACTTGGTGTGGTAGGAGGCAGGGGGCTGTGCAAAAGCAACTGCCCTGCATGATGCCTACCAGACCTCTGGTGTAATGGGAGATCTGTGTAGGTCCTTGTAATTCACATAGCTTTGACTTTAGGGAAAATAACAGGAGATCAGTGAACGTGAAAGATTATGGATGGATATATTGCCATTGTGAAGCAGTAGCATTGCTATATCCCTCAGGATAACCAGAGCTAGAGGTAGGTTTATATTAGTGTCAAGGGTGGGGCAAAACTCATACAGGCATATCTAGCTGAAAATTTGGCAGATTAGGTACTGGTAGCTGTGTGATCCCAGAGCTTGAAATATGATGATATTGTTATAAGTTTATTGTGTAGAAGACCTTTTGAGGAAACATCAGATGCTGCAGAAAATGGCAAAATCCTCTTTCTTCAGAGTTCCTCTAGTGGGCACTGTGTTGTTGGAGATCTGACGTTTTTTTCTTCAGTGAAAAAAAATGTAGGGCTCAAGTGATCAATTTGTAATTTTGCTTGCTGGCTGCCTCCTCCTAAATTTTCTTTTCCTTCATTACTTAAGCTGAAATGCTCAATTGTGTCTCAGCTGCATCAATGAACACATCTACAACAAATTCCAAAGCGTGTTGGTTTTGAACAGACATGAGGCCTGCATACCTATACACATTATCTCTGCTTTGCATCTGACACAGAAATGTATCTTTAAGGCAATCTGGTGTTTGCCTGCCCTATGTGTTTGGATGAAAGACATGTGAAGTTACATTTTGACCAGCTAAGACACATCAGAATCAGACAGACTGGAAATGTTTTCCTTGTGAAAAATGGTGGTTTCATTCAGATCAAAATATTTAGGAAAAGAAAAAAACCCAGCTGATTTGGATGACAATCTGCAGAAAAAACATAATGTGTTTTTAATTTGCTGAATTTCTGAATCCTGATTTTTTAAAAAAATACTCTATGTCTATTACACATAACAATGTAGCTTACTTTAAAATTTACCAACATGATTAGCCCAAATATGGATCTATTCCTGATGAACTGCAGTATATGACAAAAGTGTTGAAGTGTTTTAAGGAAGGGACATGTACTCCCACAGTGACCAAATGGAACTAATGGAAACCCATGGAATCAACCCCACCATCCTCCCGTGGGAACTGTTAGATTCAGAAGAGCAGGCAAAAGGAGACCTAAGCATAGGTTAAACTTAATCAGAGAGGAGAACAGATTTCCAGCCTGCAGACAGCAAGTGGAGCCTGGAGCACAAATACGGCAATGACCAGATTGGTGCCCTTTGAAGCCTCCCAGGAGAGAAGAGTGGTGTGAAGCACTGTTATCTTTTCAGTTTGTTGGAAGTGACAGCTCCATAGGTACTGCTGTCTGTCAAGAGCTCCACTAAAAGAAAGGCTCGAGGAATAATTATGAGTGGAAAGGACTCGAGTGGGCTCTTTCCCATTTGACTTGTAATATGTATCACTGAACAGTACAGTCTCTCAACAGTGACAGTGAAGGCAGTAAGGCTGAATATATTAATGAAGAACCACAGCTGCTGATGTGAGAGCCTGAGATTGTCAGCAGCTTGTTTTTTAGCTTTTTAGCATGTTGGATTGAACCTAAGTAGTTTACAATGCAGCCAGACCTAAGGACTGGGCAGCAGGCAGTCCCAAAGAAGAGCTTAACAAATACCTCTTTGTGCAAGAAATGCTCTCTGAAATGCAGCTAGCCCAAGCTGAAATTTGGGCTGGATAAGCAAGGCTCTACCTATGAAAATCACTTGGGATCTGCACCAGTATGGCATGGCAGTCATTCCTGAGCTCTGGGATGTTTTCCCTGTCATTGCTGCTGCCAGTGTGGTGACTCCCAGTTTGCCTGAGGCAAAAGATAGCTAAACCGAAGCGCTAAGTAACAGATCCTCTATCCCGGGAGGACAATTGGCTGTGATTTCAGAACTCATTTGTCAGTGGTGTTTAATTATAGCCTTGCTACCACTTACAGTGGAGGTCACTGCTATATTGTAGGTCTGTTTAGTGGTCCCTCTGGTCTTAAAAATCTATGAATCTATATCGTGCTATTTTGGGGCATTTGTAACAGTCTCCACTAGTTTTCTTCCAGAGCTGAAATTGCTTAAGTTTCCTCCTAGTTAATTGACAAAATGTTGTTGTTGGAAAGCTGACTAAAACAATTTAAGCCCCCTTTCAGGTCTGGGAGTGAAACAAAATGTGGGTTACATCTTCTTTAGTTTCTGTCCTTACAGCTGTCCAGCTGTTTTTTTCCTTCTGCACAGCTCTGCTGCAATATGGGCATGTGAATTATTTTAACTTGCAGATACTGTGTCATCAATGAGCTGTTCTGTAGTGAAAATATCAAATGTCAGGATCATTAGATAAAATGTTTTCTTGCACATCTGGTCCCATAAATAATACTCAAAATTAACTTCATATACCAACTACTCTTTATTCAAGCAAAGTTTTCATTCATCTGATGGAAGATGTCCTTAACTAAGAACTAAACACAAATCTACTTAGATTTGTTGATCTTGTCAAGTTACTTTTAAGTCCCATTTTGAAAAGTGATTTAGGCACTTTGAAGCCTTGTGACTAATCTGGAATTCAAAATAGCAGTTTTGATCATTTTACCTTCATATTGTGTTTATTTCTGTCCTTTTTCACCTCTAAAGATTTGGCCCAAAGATGACATTCTTCCATGAGATTCTTTCCTTGCCTGTGTTTGCCTTTAATAATTTTAGTGATCTGATACTGAATTGAAACCAAGACCAAAAAATGTTCTTCTTTTAAAAGCGAGTGAAGAAGGAAAATTAATTGCAAAAATCCTGCTTAAATGTGATCTTAAAGTTGTGAATTTCAGAATTAAATGGTAGTGCCTGCTGCAATCAAAATGCCACATCGCATCCATTCAAATGTGCTTCAGGCATCCTGCACTTGAATTGTGTGCAAGGCAGGAAAATAAAAGAGCTAAAACGCTGTCAGGTTAATAATAAATTGTGCATACATGTGGCACATTTCGTCAGAGTATTCCTAAGCATCTCACAACTACTGATAAATCAGTCAGCCTTCACATCACTCTACCGCACTGTGGAATGCATGCTATCTCCATTTTACTGATGGCAAAACTGAGAGGCAAGCAGAATGAGAATTATTGAAGGGTATCAAGTCAGAAGCTGCCTGAGGTGAAATTGGAATCCAGAATGCTAAATCCTAAGTATTAAATGATGTAGTAGTTTATCTAGTTTTATCCAAGTGTGCTAGAAAACCCACAAAATACTGTGGTATACACTGAATGTGAAGCTAAAACCAGAGTGTCGGATTTTAGGGATTCTTGTAAAATTTCAGTTGAAATTCAAAGAATTTCAACTCTTTTTATTCTTTTTGGTGGATTAGATTGTCCATAACCAAGGAGTTCTGCCTTTGGGGCTGTTGTCTCATAACTTTGCCCGCTGAAACCATCTTGAACCAGCCTGTTCTGTACCTTGTGCCAGTAGGCAGCACTGCTTGTGCTATGCTTTATGGATTCCCCTGTTTAGTGCTTTTTTCAAATTAGTAATAAGGAAAAATAGACTTGTAGCAATAAAAATTTTAGCTGGTTTTGCCTGTCTGTGGTTTATGTGTGCTCCGATACAACTTTTCAAGACAGGATCCAGTTCCTCTAAATGTTTCCAGTAGAGAAAGGTTTATGATTTCACTTAAAATACCAAAATGTAAGACTAATTTCAAATATTCGAATATGTGACTCAACATACCCTTGGATGGAAGGTGATAGGAGAAAGTATGGCTTTACATTTCCCCTCCCTTCTGAATTTCTCCAAACCTGCAAAGGTTACGCTCTCATGTAATCTGTTTCTGTCCAGCCTTCATTGTCCATAGAAACAGTAAGTTTCACTGGAAACTTTGTTCCAGAGTGGAGTGGCTCCAATGAGCCACTGAAGGCAGGACTTTGTTGTGCTGAACTTCCAGCTGAGTAGAATTGATTGTATAGAAGGTTGTTCATATGTGATGAAGAAAGAAGAGTTTTCAATTTGACTTTTTTGTTTTGTTGTTTTTTTTATAGAATCATTTAGGCTGGAAAAGACATCTACAGTCATTAAGTCCAACCATTAACCTGCCCCTAAATGCTATATCTACACACTTTTTTAAATACCTCAAGTGATGGTGACTCAACCACTTTCCTGGGCAGCCTGTTTCAGTGTTTGGCACTGAAAACTCTTTCTGTAAAGAATATTTTTCCTAATATCCAACTTGAATGTCCCCTGGCACAGCTTGAGACTCTGTCCTTTCATCCTATCAGTTGTTACTTGAGAGAAGAGGCCAATTCTCCCCTAGGCCAAATCTACTTTCAGGTAGTAGTAGAGAGGGATAAGGTCTCACCTGATCTTCCTCTTCTACAGGCTTTTTCTCTCCCCCAGCTCCCTCAGCTGCTTCTCCAAAGACTTACTCTCCAGACCTTCAGCAGTTCTGTTCTCTGGACATTCTCCAGCACCTCAATGTCTTTGTTGTAGTTAGTGTTCCAGACCTGAACACAGGACTTGAGTTGTGGCCTCAGCAGTGCTCAGTACAGGGGGCAGTCACTGCCCTGCTGGCCACACTCTTGCTGATAGAGGCCGGGATGCTACTGAACTTGTTGGCCACCTGAGCACACGCTCATATTCAGCTGCTGTTGACCAGCACCCCCAGGTCCTTTTCCTCTGGGCTGCTTTGCAGTCACTCTTCCCCCAGCCGGCAGTGATGAACGGGGTTGTTGTGATGCAGATGCAGGACCTGAGACTTGGCCTTGTTGAACCTCATGCCATTGGCCTCAGCCCATCAATCCACCCCATCCAGATTCCCCTGCAGATCCTTCCTGCCCTCCAGCAGATCAACACTCCCACTGAACTTGGTGTCTTCTGCAAAGTAAGGCTGAACTTGATCCCCTCATCCAGATCATTGATAAAGATACTTAACACAACTGGTCCAATACAAAGCTTGGTGAACCCCACTTGTCACTGGCCACCAGCTGGATGTAACTCCATTCACTCCCACTCTTGGAGCTTGGCCATCCAGGTTTTTACCTAGCAAAGGGTACACCTGTCCAAGACAGGAGCAGAGAGAAAGCCCCATGGAAAAATGGATTCCTAAAAAGACTTTTTATTTTATTAGCTTTACTCACTTTCAGCAGCCTAAAATTTTTTAAGAGTTCTTTTTTCTGTGTTTGTTGGCCAAAAATCTCTTCTTTAGACACTAAAAATGGTTCCAGTATGCCCCATTTCTAATGTTACCCTTGAAAACAAAGTTGCCTTGCAAAGAACAGTTACCCAAGTGAGCAGCAAGTTCAGTGTGGAATGTAGATGGTGGCAGATGGGGCATGATGACATTGTGCTTATGTTGGAGACAATAACATAATGAGAAAACATGACTAGATGCTCTTTAGCCCAAAAGTGCTCTCTTATTTTCTATGTAATTGTGATAAACTGCATTTAACCATGCTGTCCTCCAGCAGTACTCTATTTTACTGCATAGCATACAGGAGTATGAGTAGGACTCTTCTGTTCAGGGTAACTAACAATTCTGACTGGCATTTATTGTGGAAGCTGTTTAAATTAAATTGTTTGAAGCTGTAAGCATGTATGAATTGTTTTAGTGCAGTGCACAGCAAATTAATTGTTGGTGCTGTGAAGAACCACATCAGTGGAATTCCTTTATGACTGTAATAAAACTCATCATCAGAACTAGGCCAGAAGGAAACAGATCTAAACAAATGGGCAATCCCAAGATCAGGAGTGACATTTGTTGGTAGTGCTGTCAAACTGGATCCCAAGATACGCACACAAAAGTGAGTGGCCAGTCCAGACTCAGATGTATTTGTACAGCTATTATCTCCATGATGGATGCTTGGAAAGTGATGTGCAGACCTGTGACTATGTGGATCTTTTCCTTAAATCTTTCTGGCAGTCTTTTCTAAGCCAAATCACAGCTAAACATCAATACTCCAGCTGTTCCTTTCTCAGAGCAGAAGTATGAGCTGATTTTTTGTATGAGGAGCTTATGGTTCTGCTGCTTTTCACAGCTTTTCCTCCATCCTAATTGACCCTGGCTCTTTTTGCCTTATCACTCTAGTGGGAGAATGAAGGAAGGAAGGAGTAAGTGGTCTGACTTTGGCATTGATCACTGTTGTTCTTGCCCCCAACCCTAAATTGGTAGATGGAGGAGGCTGCTTCCAGGGTGGGGAGGTGCAGGGAGAGAGATGACGGATGATGTGAGGAGAAAGCAGAACTGTCAAGATGATCATGGCTAACAGGGGAAGAGCCTCCTGGCTGCGACTGGCCAGGCTGGCTTTTGCATACTGGCACTGGGAGGCAAAGCTGTCTTTCTGAGGCAAAGCTGGGGGCTGGGATTTGCAACTGGAGAAAAAGAGAGCGAGTCAGCAAGAGAAAACCCAGTCCTGCTGTGTGGTTGTAGCAGGAAAGCTGTCCAAGCATGGAAAACTGATCAGCTTTCAAGACACTCAGTTGGAAGGGAAAGCTGCACTTCCATGTTTGCATTCTGATATTTGTCTTCAGCTAGGACAAATGTCCACATCTTTGAGGATCTCTTCCATGAACTTTAAATCTCCCTCCTTTTGAAATCTGATTCCCTTGTTGGAATTTGCCACCTGATACTAGAGAACTAGAGACACACTCTTCACACCTTCTTAGCCCTTGACAAATGTGTCAGATTTGCCTTTGCCAAATAAAAGAATGCAGTGATGCATGACTCTTCTTTTTCCTACAACAGTATTTTTTTTTTCTCATTCCTCTGCTCTTGGCTTGAGGAGTGAAGACTTCTAGGTCTTTAGATGTCAGTATGGATCCTATTTGGCCTACACATTCCTCATAAATGAAATTAGAAGAGATGTAGGAACTTTGGGTCTCCCTTTCTTTTAATAGGATGATGGAAAGGTGGTGTGACCTTCTTTCATTTCCCTTCAGGCCTTAGGACAGAGAACAAGATAATAGAACATTGCTAATGCACTCAAACAAAACTAATTTCTGAGAAAATACTCATCTCTCTTATCTCCAAGACCATCTGTCTGAACTGACTCTTCCTGACCCCTCTGGATTCAAAAGCCCTGCCAGTTTTAAGAGTTGTGTATTTTCCAGGGTTAATCATTACAGGGGTTGAACACAACAGGTTTCTCTTTTGTGTGGAATTTCAGAAAAGAGCAGATGCCTGACTTGTCATTTTCCACAAAACTGTAAATTGCAAGATACAAGGTAAAAGCTCCATCTGCTGGAGCAGTTTTTGAAGGTCCTGTTGGAGACAAGCTCTGGCCTCTTGCTCTCAAATGGGGTGGCTTCATTCAGTGCCTACTGTAGCAGACAGGAAAGCAAAGACTCATGTGGAAACTCTGGCAGGCAGAAAACAGCCAGGGCTGATGTCACTCATGGGCTGACACAGCAGCACCAAGGCTGTCTTGATCATCCTTGGTAGTGGAGCCAAGTCCTGTATTTTCTAAGGTGATTGCAAAGGTCCTGCCTCAGACCTTGACAGAAATAGCCAGTAGTTGGCCAGTATCCAGCAAACCAGTGATACTCTATATGCCATGAGGCTGTGCACTGCTGAGGGATCTGAAGTCAATAAGAGGGTGGTCATTGCATTTGAGACAATGGGAAATGTCTTTCTGTACTGGTATGGAGAAAGACTGTGAAGAGTAAAATCTAGTGAGGAAGCACTACTAATGCTCACTTGAGACTTCATAACTGTAAGTCAGAACTGGACTGAATGTTCCAAAATATCAAAAGGCCCAACTTGTCCTTTCTAGGGTTTTGCATTTTATCATTGAATTGCAGTGAATTAAATTCTCAGGTCAATAGATTTAACTTCCTTCCCAACCTGAAGTTCAGTGAGATATTGGTGGATAAGAGTCGTCTTCTTCCCTGATAATACAGCCCACACACATTATTCACCTGCAAATTTTCAGTGATTAGGAGTACTTCCAGAGTTTAGTGAATAAATCTTTGGAAACAGACTCACCCTCTTTTGTAAATGCAGTATGGCTGTAGCTACTTGACCAGTTTTATCTTTTATATCTTTCCCCCCATTCTTTTTCAGGGTGTCACTCTTAAGAAAGCTTACCCCAGTAGAAGTGGGTGTTGCTTTCTTTGTGAGTCATTCAAGAGACTATGTAGGAGTGAAGAAGTGGCTTTTGCTCATGCTCCATTATGCCAAATAATAAGGGAGGTTGTTTCCCTCTTCTGGGTCTGAACGAACCCAGCAGATGCATACATACTGTCTTCTGTCTGAGGTACAGACTAGTGAAGTGGGTCTTTGACCTCACCAAGCTTAAGTCTGTGAGATATACCTTGGAGTGATCCTGTTGACCTCAGTGTTCCTCATATAAGGCCTACTTTTTTTTTTTTTTTAACCTTACTCTTCATGTTATTTTAAGGGGTTCAGCATTTGGAGTAGAAGAGTGATGCACTTCTCTGGTAGATAGAAGCAACAACAGTTTCTCTTTGACTCATAACAAGCAATTAAGTTGATGGACATTATGGCTGATAGGCAATATCCTCCTCTTGGATAGCTACTTTTTCTCTAGGGTTTAAGTTGTATTATGCTGTTGAGAAGGAATTAGTGCTTCTCAAATGATAGTGCAGATGATGGTGCAGAACTGGTGCTATTTGTTGGAGTTCACCTCTGGCCTCCTAGAACATGACCAAGATCAATATATTCAATATATTCTAGGCACCATAAAGCAATGGGATGATATGTTTTTACCTCAAAGTCTTATGGCTAATCCTGGAGAAAAAGAAGATTCCTTATTGTCCCCACTGCAGTGACAATGGCCATGACTACTCCATGGGCAATAGGAACAGGGCAATAGCACTGTAAGGTGCAGATTGATGCTTGAGCTGTCTGCAGTGGTGAGTGGTGTGCTCTGGGAAGGAGATGAAGCTACAATAATATCCTAGATTAGAAAGTACTCAGGGCTGGTCTACACAGTGTTTCTGCTTCTTTTATAGGGTTCTGTTGTGGTTGTGGCATGGCTGATAAGCAAGATGTCCTTAAAATACTACATGACATAAGCAGCCAGGAAGATGCACTCAGTTGTTCTCTCACTGGAAAATCATCAGTATCTGGATCAAATATTAATCCTGTTGCTCTATACCTCCAAGCTGGCAAGCTTCCTCACCCAGCAGCTGGTGGCTGCTGAAAAATGTCCTTATAAATCTCCCTCTGTACATTTTGCTAATACAAATATTCCATGATCGACTTGTTACAAGGGAAGATACCAAGTGCTTCGTCTGCTTCTCTCTGTACTGCGTGTGTTAGGTTTCTACTGCCCTAATTTTGCAACTGTGTGGTTTTCTATTACTTCCCTAAGTATGCTGCCTAATATCCAGGGTTAGGTGGTACAAGGCAATGATTTATTTGCTCATCTTTTACCAAATGACAGTGTTTGGATTGTAATACCGGTCTAGATGTCTAAATGCCCTCCACACCTTCTTCTTTCTTCCATTTTATATGAATGTATGCCAGAATTTATCAGCTCTATTTAAATGTATGTCCTATTTTGCATATCCAGGCTCACTTCACCAGGTGTTGCAAGGTCTTCCATGTTTGAATACAGTAAAAGCCTGACTAGTTAAAGTCCTGAGCAATTTGGTCTACTTTGACCTAGGGGAGTTGGGCAGTCAGAATTAATGGTCATGAGTGTCCCTTCAAACCTCAAGTACTTTGTAATTCTCTGAACTCAGAAGCCCATGTTAGTACCTGTTTCTATATCATGTTGTGAGGTGACAATACAGAACAATCAAAAATTTTAACCTCGTTATTTCTTTGAAAACCCAGCTAGGTCAGATGCCATTTCAGGAATACTGTCCTACAATCACTCCTTGATGCAAGTAAAATAAATTCTCCTACCATCCTGGAGGCTACTGCTTTCCAGCAATTTCTAGTGGGATCCAAACTGACATTTTTCTGAAGAGGAGAGAAGAGATATTACCCTTTTAGTAATTAGAAGGCATAGAAAAGAAGGTACTATCCCTTTTCCAAATCCCTCAGCTACAGTGCTTATGACTATCACTGAAATCCAAAGATGAATTGCATCTCTTTTCCCTAATTGCTATTGTTTTATTTCAGGGCAGTGTTTTCTTAGTGAAGGAAGTTTTTATTAGCTCTTTAAGTGTGGGACTGATTACTCACCTGGCAGTGAATGAGGCTCTTTAAGATATAATCAGAGCAAGCTGAATGGCTTTCCCTGGTTCATGCTGCAGTTACAAACCCTGAATTGCTCAGGGAATAAAAAGGGGCTGTGGCTCTCTTTGACCTCATCAGACATGGAAGTACAAACTCTCTGGAACAGCCTGATGTATGCTGCGGATTGTAAGATCTTCCTTTTCTGTGATTTCAGTGCATGAGCGCATAGAGCTGCGTCCTGGCTGGTGAGTAATAACAGTTCCTGGAGGAGAGGTACTGGCTTTTACTCATGTAACAGGCATCTGGTGGAAATTTTCTGCAAAGGGATGGCATTTAGAAATAAGAGACTAAATTGCATTCTTTCTGTGCTTGAGACCCAGCTGAGGTATCAGTGCTAGTGTCTGACACTGTGTTTGGCACTCTTCTTGGTGGGAAGGGGGGTTGTGCCCTCGCAGTTGATACAGTGCTCAACACATTTGTGTTCTGTTGGAAGCCAGTAATTGATGGTGGATTTTCTGGATTCAGAAATCAGCCAGGAGATGAATTGAGTGGTCTATTCATCTGTTTCCACTTTGTTTATGGAAAGACTGCTAGCTGGGAATAACTTTGAATCTTTATTGACTTACAGTGGATTTAAAGTGGTGGCTTGGAGGCTTCATACTGTTTAGCAGTGTCTTTAATATACAAAATATGAGATAATGAGCATGGAAGCTATTTATTGCATGTGCTCTTTTTCACAGACTTAAAAATAGTAGAAATTTTAAACCATTATTTTTTTGGTACCAAAAAGATGTACACCTTTTTCCTACACCGTCTCTGTTTTCTCTTTTTCTGGATATGAGCTTATGTGTATTATGTTAACACATTAATCAAAAGAAAAAACAAACAATTTTTTTTTCCTGTGTTTGAATGCTGTTAATTTTAGGGGCCTGGGCCTAGTCCATTCAATGAAGAGAGACATCTGCTGAATTCAGTGGGTATGAGGTCCTGTGATTATGCACTTGGGCCTGCATCTGCATAGATTCTGCACTAGGCTGCAGGTCTACATTTAGACAATCACACAAGAAAATTTAGCATTTTGAAAGATGCAGAATGCAGCTGTTTCCTGTCATTATGTTTCTCATTTACTGAAGTCAGCAGTTACTCTTTTCCAAGCAGCGCCTTTCAACAATAAACAAGGCAAATGTTTCCAATAGAACCTCCTGATGACTTCTGTTTAATTTAAATATATATATTGCAGCAGCAAATACAGCAATAATGTGGAATATAAAACCCATTAACACATACTCTATTATGTGTTATTTGTAAAATTATATGTAAGTGTAGAAAGGAGAGGAAAAGAAGATGCATTTCTTCTGATTTACTCATTGCTGTATTTAGGATGATTTTTGTACGTTGGAGGAGCATGCACTATATATTTTTATAGTGTAATAAATGGAGTTCTCACTTTTCAGGCACACTGGAACTCCATCCTAATTGGAATTGGAGTGAGCAAATCAATAATTGATACTTACACCAAATCCAGAGGCATGCTTAGTGCATTATAGACAGCAAGTAAATTTCAAGACAATGGTTTTAGACAATTCAAGGAGATGAGTGTCTAAAACAGGAGATTGTGAGTGGTTCCTTGGTGAAGAGACCTGCTGAAGCACAAATCTTAGCACCTGATGGCACCAAGTGGCAGACCAGAATTGTGCCAGCCTTTTTTGATGAGTCCCTCCCTTAGTGCGGGGAAGCAGCTGTGTGTGAGACAGTGTGCAGGGATTTTTCTGGATCTAAATAAGAAGGCTTAAAACCAAATGGTGTAATAAAATAGACATTGTAATAAGATATAATAAAAAGAAGAATATGGATAGTGAGTAAATTTTTTGTCACTTCAGAGGCTTGGAGTCCTGCTTTCATGCTCCATCAAATGGACCTCGGATATCATCCACCTTGAATGGATTTTCCTCCTTCTTCCCACACTGTAGTGCCTTTTATTGTGTAGCAAATGGAATCACTTACCTTTTCCTGATGGGTTGGGGTTTTGTTTCTGTTGTAACATCCCATGGTACAGAGCACTCCAGCAAGCTCTTGCAGTGACTGCTGCTGCTGTTGTGTGGGCTTCTGCAGCCCCAAGTACAAGGTCAACACAACAGACGTGGTCTGGTCGAGTTCACTAACTCCTTGAATATGGTATTTTCTGCAAGGCACCCAATACAGAACTGACTTCCAAATTAATACTGTCTAAATCCTGTAACAAACCTAGATTTTATTCTGTATTAGCTATAATCAGTATTGAGAAATAAAGTAGGAGTTTTATTCCACTGCCTTGCTCTGTTTTTCAAGAACAGATGTATATTCTCAGGAATGCTGGTGGTGAAATGCTAATAATTCTACTTAGACCTTCCAACAAAGAGGTATCATGATACTGACAATACAGTAACTGGGCTACTGGACAAAGCCTGCTGGAGGTCCCTTTTAATGCAGAAAAAGTCACCTCTTGATTTTCCTGGGAAGTCTTGCAGATGGATGTAATATAGCATTTGGACCTTGGGATGCTGTGATGCAGTACAAAGAGTGTTGGCATATGGCACTAGTAAGTGCCAGGTGTAACCAGGTAAATGAAGATTCCTTGCCCTCCAAGCCTGCACAAGCTGCTGCTTCTTCAGAGCTTAGGCAGTGTCCTCTGAGACCAGTGATACAGGATGTCCTCCCTTCTATGGCCTGACCCCCCAGCCTGCTGTGAGCAGGGAAGGGCTCAGGCATCCCAGGGCTCAACCAGTGGCACAGTGTCTGTCTCTCTTCCTGCTTCATGTAGGATTGAGAAGTGGAGATGGGGAGTTTTCCTCTGTGCGGTTTTGCCTTTTGTTCTACAGCTTCTAACACTTTCTAGAGCAGGCGGGACAGGAATAAGCAATGTTGACAGTGAGAGTCAGGTGAGTTTGAAGAAGGGATCCCCTTCTTCTCTCTCCACCCTTGCTTGGCTAGACTAGTCACAGCATTCTGTGCCTCCAGCTCCACCTTTTCAGATTGCTCTGAGAGGAATATTAACACCCTCTAATAACTCTGTTAGACATATGAAGGGATTTGTTTTATTAATTCCAAGACTGGGTACAGCAAATAGATTATAGCTTGGGCCACTTCATAGGCTTAACAAGCCTTTCTCTGCTTACTTATTTTTTCCCCCGAAATCTCCTTGGGTTAACTCCTTTTTCCGTTCTTTGTGTTACTATTTATTGAATATTCTCATTGATGTATATGTCATAGGAAATATGGCCAAAGTTCATTTCCATCTGTCATTTTTTAGATGATAAGAAAGGAACAGAGGCAGCACAATTTACAATGGATTCAGCAGTAGTAAATGCCTCTTGTAGCTGTCATGGTGATGTTCTGAGAACAGGACAAATATGAAAATCCTTAGCATGTGTGCAGGCTCCTCCACAACAGGAGGAGGGGTCTTCTCCTGTGGGATATGGTGGGCAATGCCTCAGTTTCCAGTCTGTGTCAGCCTTGCAGGTGATGTGGACAAGGGTCCAACACCATGGGCCTGGTTTCAGTGCTTTGAGCAGACTGCAGACTGCCAGTGATGAAACTAGTTTTGGCTTCTTGGGTCATATGGCTAGTTCAATTTTTCATGTAAGTTTACAAGACTACTTAAAAATAAGTTAATTTTCATTGTGGTGGTCTTAGAAAAGTCCACTGTTGTGCATTGGCATCATCAGGCTCTTGGTTTTCTTTGTCCTGATAACCTCCTAGCAGTATTGCCTTTGCTGGATCTGAGAGATCAGAGAAGTAGCTATGATGGTCAGTCCAGGGAAGGCATTCCTGACAGGGAGGGTATTTCATTTAGGGGCAGTCATCCTCTTGCCATCCTTTCCTGATGCCTAAATGGATTGAAACAAGAAGACCAATGGAGAGAAACTGACTCCCGTATCCCTAATACCTCCAGCTTACAAGAATAAGTATTGCTATGACATGATGTGGCCTCTGAAATATCACATTAATTGATTTAGTTCTTGGTAAAGTCAAGAGAAAACGTGACTTGTAATGGGAAGATAGTTTCAATTGTAATTAAAACATGAGGAAGCGACTGCCCATGGGAATGTTGCAAATAGTTTTTGAAAGGCTTTTCAAAGAGCGTGAGACTTTTCACCATGAATGGAAATCTGAATGAGGATAGGAGTTTCCAGCCATAAATATGTGCTGGATACAGGGATGGAAGAGTGGAGCAGATACAGAGATGCCTGGGTAATGATGTAGAAGTGTGACATAGAAGTATGCCTGTATGCTTTCAGAAGGCCATAGGTTCTTGTTTCATCCAAGCTGGGAAGTAAAGAGAAATCATCCTCCTCTCTTTACCTAAGAAAATTGAAAAACAACTTTCCATGAGACCATACTGCTGTTCCTAATACACGAATGCCTTAAAAATTGTGGTCCCAAATATTGTAGCTAAAGGCTGGAAAGTCATTTAGTATTTTTTTTTTCCCACTTAGTGGCCACTTAGGTGGAAAATCTTTGTGATTTCCAACATGTAGCACAATGAACCATATGGCGACTTTTGCTGTTTGCATGGAACATTGAAGGACAAATGGTGGTGCTTGTGGAGGAGACAGTGTGGTGTGTGTGCCTAACGTGGGCACATGCCATCAAGAATGTCCTTGTTGTTCTGTAACATACTTTGTTCTCTGCACACAGGGGCTATAGCTTGTTCTTGGCCCAAGCATTTCAAGTGAATTTTAAGGCAGATAAGTGCTCTTTATAGGACTGCAGGCATGATACTGCTAAGAGAAAGAAGGAGGGGTCTGGATCTGCACCAGCCTTTGGTGGGGTACAAGGACTGCTGGAGCAGTAGGGTGATCTTAGTCTGATTTGTCCAAACACAGTCTGCATTTCTTACTCATAAACTTGTCAGTCTGTGTTTCTGATGAGAATAATAACTTTGTTCTCACTGGAGTTTTGCTCATATTGGTACTTAGGAGAGGGAAGGACTTTTGATGGGTTTAGACCTGTGCTAAAATATACTAATTATGCAAATGGCCTGGTACAACTAACTTCAGTATAAACATCAAAACTGGTGTTGATGTAGGTAACATTGGTGCCTTTTCACTACAGCTGCCCTCTGCAGAGGATGTTGATGGGCCAGCACTTTTCAATTTAGAAAAGAAGTGGCTAAAGCAGGAGGTGAAGATAGATATCTATAATCAGGAATGCTGTGGTGATGCTGAATACAAAGTGCTTATTCATGTATTTTATAAAGCAGCAGTTTCGGGATGCCCAGTTGCAGGTTTTAAATAAACAAAGAAAACCAGTTTCACATGTTTCAGAATAGACCTGGCAAGTTCAAGGAGGGAGAAGTCCATCAAAGAATGACCAGCATTTTGATCATGATGCAACCTCCACCAGTCTCATTGCTGGAAGCTGGTGATAATGGTACTGTGATTTTTCTTGGTTCCTTTGACTCTTTGCTGAGTACCTGTGCATTGCTGCTGTCAGAGGCTTGACTTTGGTGTCTGCCCTGCTCCATTAGTGAAGCTGCTGGCTTAGGATGCCTGGCAGTTGTTACTGATGGGATTGTCTGGGTAGAGTGTCTTTTGAATTAGAATAATAAAATCATAGAAAATGGGATTGAAAAAGGTCACAAGGGCCAACTATTCTTTCCAAGACAAGATCAGGTGAATCTGAAAAATTAATGAGAAATACTTGTCTAGTCTTCAATGCTTGGCAATTTCTTAATAGTCTTCAATGCTTTTGGCAAGCTCTCAGTGGCCGAAGTAGTCCAGACCCTCACTGCCCTGTTCCTACCAAATTTCTCTGACATTAAGCCAAAACTTCTCTTTCATCATCATAAGTTTCTTCTCAGTCTCTCTATAGTGAATATGAAGGACACTTTTTTTGCTTGCATCTGCCCTTCAGAAGTTATATAGTTATGTATCTTTGTGTTCCCCACAAGACTGGGAACATAACTGGCTAAATGTAGATGCATGAGGGTGTTGTGCAAAATAGCAGGGAGCAAATCCTGTATTTTGTCCAGTGCCCAGACACTTAGGGTGAAACATAGAGAAGTTTCCTCCTGGAGTGTTTGGGCACTAGGCAGCTTAAGTAAAGATCAACAGATTGTTTGGAGGGCACTCAGTAATTAAATTCCAGTTGGATTTTTGCTAGTAGTGGTCTACTATTGACTTTCCCCCAGCAATGTAGCCTGAGCCCTGAGGAATGTACGTGAGTGTATTTGTTAGGGTGTGTGGGAGGGGATGGTACTGTCACTGAAAGCTGTGAAATCAGCAAGCATTTTTTTTCTAAGAATAGTAATGACACAGAGTTAATTAGAGGGATTATTAGGAGTTTGTTTTTCAATATTTTTTTTTCTTACTGGAGCCAAGTAACTCTGTGCACTGATTTTTGAAAGCAGCAAGCATACTTTATCAATCCATACCATGTTGGTACGAAAGCCCTTTTTTATATGGCCACATAACAGTAGCAAAACCATAGTTCTTTGCAAATGTCTCCCCAGCTAGCTTGAGCACTTACTCTGCCTGAGTATTTTGGCTCCCTGAGAGGAAAAAGCTTGGCCCCTAAGGTAAAGGCTCCATTTTGCTTAGTAAAGGTTTCACTCAAATTTCCTGTGCTGTACAAGGTGACATACTTGGACATAGGTCAGTCGACTTCACATTTGACCCCATGCAGAGGGTAGTTTGTCCACAACATTAATGTGCACAGTATGGAGAAAAGGATTGGTGGCCTCAAATCACTGTAATTCAGATAAGATTTGAAACCAGATAAGTTCTGAAATCAAATCTTTTCACCTCATTTAAATCACGAGTGCTTTAAAATCACACAGCACTTTTAGTAGAATCAGCGAAGTTTTATTCTGCCTCTTTAAGTAATTCTTGTTGTTCTAATTCTGACATGCTAAACTGCTGTATGGTGTTCCTATAAGCTGTTAAACATCTGTCTCTTTCACTTCAGAGCTGGCTGCTTTTCAGTACTGGATGAATGAGTCCTATATTCACAGCTAATAAGTGCTTTGGGATCCCAAGTATTAGCTGTGCAAAGGCACAGTACCACAAATGTATGCAATTCTATGCAATGTATCAAGTGAATACTATTCCCAAGAGGCTGGCAGCCTAAGAGATCCCACAGGACAAAGAACACAGAGAAATGTAATTGATTGTAATGAACTTGTTTGTGTATGTGTCACTACTTATCTCTACTGAATAAAATCAGAAGTGTTCAACACTCCATTAACACAAATTACAGGGTCCTATTCTTCTAGAGTGAGACAATAAGGCCTACACCTGCTAGTTCTTCATGATCCCAGTGTATTGCACAGTGACAGACATCATAGGCTGGAGTGGTCTTGGATTTGTTTCAGTATCCTAAACATTTAGCAACTTAGTTCGCTAAACATTTAATTGCATGAAAGGACACCAGGGATGCATCCTACTACCAGTGTAAAACAAAAGATGTTAAGCAGACATGAAGGATGAAAATCATGACACTTAAATAATTTTCAAGTCCTTTATGGATTCAGTGGAGCCAAGATTTTAACTTTGGTCAACCATAAATACAACAGTCTTCAAAGTGTCTGGGTCCAGTGTGAGCACTGTATCCAGCGATGTGCTAATGCTTGAAGCTGATCTCATTACTGAGCCCATCTTTACTCAAGCAAATTGTTGTTATAAGGTGTTTATACAATGGAGATGCTGTTTGTTTTGGAGTTGCTGTAACCCCCCCTCCCTGATGGTTTTGAACCACTGTGTACTGAAGAGAAAGAAGAAGAGTCTGTAGGAGGTGAAGTAGGACCATGTGTTTATCTGTGCCTTAACAGACCAGATTAGGATAGAATGAGACCAAATGAGACTTGCCAAATCAGCATGTGAAATGAACACTTTGTTTGATGACGTATCAAATTAGTGAGGAATTTGCTTTTGCCAGTTTGAGGTGTTTCCAGCTGAATCAAAATGCAGCTTTTCATATGGTTAAAATGTTCCATCAGAGCTCACTTAGGAGGTAATCACCCAGTTCTGAGTCACTGGGTGACATCTCTTACTACCACACTTCAGGAGTTCAGGCTGGCTCATCACGTATCTTTTGAATCATTTCACTGACTGCCATAAATGCATCAATCTATGGTCTGAATGGTTTATGTTTATATATATATATATGTATAGCTATATAGATAGATATATAGATACACACACACACACACACGTATATACATATATATGTGTGTGTGTGTATGTATGTGTATATATATATATAATATGTCAAATTAAGTGCCTGAGTTCTCAACCAGTCATGCTTCTGTCAGTGAGATTCTACCCATATCGATTTCTGTATTTGCAGAATGCTAAGAGCCAAATCTAACTTTAGAAAAGCTATTTTAGGTATCAGTATCTGAATAATCTTCAGAGTATGGTAATTTTTATGTCTAAAAGCTGGATTTCCTCTCATTTGGGAGTGGGTCTTCTATGCCAAAAAATACCTCTTAAGTTTTATGGCTTTTGACCTCCTTCTCTCTCCAGTTTCTGCCTGCCCTCCAGTCCTCTCTGTACACTGCTGTTCGGGGTGAGAGTAATAAGATAATGCTGAAGAGTGATGCTAGAGAACTTTAGTGCTGTTCACTTCTACGTGCTTATTTCCACTTAACCTAGGATGCTTCTGCCTGTCAGGTTGTTTGTGACTGGTGAATTCAGTCAGTAGCTCACAGTTCAGCTGCCAGAAGACAGGTGTCTACAGCACATCAAAGCAAGGGACAAGATTGAATGGATTGTAGAGATGGAAGTGAAAGTAGGTCTCTTCAAGTCAGGGTGATGAGTATTGGTAGGGCTTGTGCCTTCAGAAAGTTTGTATTGTCCTTGTCTTTCCAGCTGGAGAGAGGTATGATACCTTCCCTTTTTTGCTAAACTTTGTGTTAAAAATGTTAGACTAAAATACCTCAAATATTTCCTGTACAGGCGTGGAAATGATCTGAGCTATAATAACATTTGCTTTGTTCCCCCTGCTCCCCTTCTTCCTCCACCCCACCCAGATAGATGGCTGGGGCTGCACCAGACAAAGGCAGCAGCCCTGCTGATCCCTCTTTCAACACAGCTATTATCATCAAAGAACAAAAGCAAACACTGCTGGCTTGTGGCTCAGCCCTTTACAAAGGAGCAATAAATGGACTCTTGTGTATAGGATAAAGCAAGCTCTGCCTTGTCTTACGTGAAGAGGCAGACCTTTCTGTGTTTGAACTGCTCTGAGCTGAAGGAAGTGGAGAAACCTCCATCTACAATCCCATGGTCACTGAATTTTTTTGTTGGCCATGAGTTCTGCATGCTCCCTCTTTCATTGGAATGCTCTGCCTCCTCAGTCCCTGTGGCAGGGAGGAGCTCTGTGTAGGTGGAGGAAGGTAACGCTAATGGAAGAGGAAGAGAGTGGGAACATGTTTTAAACAGTCCTATTGTAAACAAAACAATCATCAAGAGAATTTGAAGAACATCTCAGACGACAGGGTCTGAAGGGGAGTCATCTCAGGTCCCCAAATCTGGTCACACTAGCTGTATGCCATCTCTGTCATTTACCTTTCTTGAGGCATTATATGTCTCCTAATTGTAGAGCCACCAGCCATAACGTATGGTTGGTCCCTTTTGTCAATATATGCAACCACAGTTTTAATTGTGAACCAAAGTGGAATAACATTCCACACTGCAAAAGTGTGGTGGTGTTTCCTATGGGGACTTATGTTTAATATTAAAAACCTTTTTTTTCACCCAGGTGGTGGTTGGGCACTGGAACAGGCTCCCCAGGGAAGTGGTCACAACACTAAGCCTGACAGACCTCAAGAAGCATTTGGACAAAGCTCTCAGGCACATGGTGTGTTTCTTGGGCATGGTGCTGTGTAGAGCCAGGAATTGGACCTGATGATCCCTGTGGGTCACTTCTAACCCAGAGTGTTTTGTGCTTCGTGAGTCTGTGACTTGCGTGGCAGTTTCACTTGTATGCCACAGTGGTATTTATTGTAGGGTCTTTTGTGACAACTGACTGTCTCTGTGTAATTTTTTTTTGTCTTTGCAAAGAAAGCAGTGCTTTCTCTTGCTGTTTAAAACTAAAAAGAAAGTAGTTTTACCATTTGGAAATCAGCATTTGCCAGCAGATACCACATGGGGGGGTGTCTGCAATACAAGAAACTCCTTCTGCATTTAGTATGGGAAGTAGTAATACTCATGACCCGGGCTGCCATGTAGGTAAGTACTGTGGAAGTGTCACAGAGATGCAAACAGTGACTTTAGTGGTGCAACTGGTGTATGGAGAAATCGTTTTGGGTGGAAACTTCACAAAAAAAGGTACAGCAAAAAAACCTATGAGTTCAATCAGTCAGGATGGGGCATGCCTGCTCTTAGGGACATAGGCACAAAAAAAAGACAGGTAAAAAGAAATCCCCTTGCTGTTACTTGCCATTGAGAAACTAAATTTTAGAGATGCTTATTTTAGCTTTTAGCACTTCATCATTTCCCTTGTTAACACCTTAATGACCTGTTTAATTCTCACACAGTTAAGTAAATATTATTTCAAGCAGTGTATCAGTTACAGCCCACTACCTCTTCTCTTACTTGCTTAGTGTGTTTATCCCTTGCTAACCCATGGCCAGCTCTTTCCTTATTCCTTTCTATCTGCTGATAGTTTTTATTTCCCAACCACCCCACAGATTTCCTGCTGGAGCACAGACACCCTGGTGAGGCTGCCTGCTGTTCCAGGCCCCCATGGGTACCCTAGACTACAGCAGTGTCTGCTCTGTGGTCAGGTGTGCAGGGAGGCTCAGGGGGCAGCATGGTTCAAGGACTTTTTACCTGCTTAGGACAGCATTTCAAGTAGATGTTGGATTATCAGAAACATTTGCAGTACCTTATGGTAATCACTTCTACCTCTTCTGAGATGCGTGGTCATCTCTAACTGCCACTGATATTTCCCCAAGCAGCGCATCAGCTTAAGACTGCTCCTGTCAGTGGACTTGTAAATTCTTTGTCATCATGTTCACATCCTGGAGTTGTGTTTAAGGGTTTCCTCCTTCCTTCTGCCCCTATCACCTTCTTTTTCTTTCCATCCTCAGTGCGTGCATTGCTACCTGACACTTGTTTTCTTTTCCTACCTAAAAGTAATTACTTTCAGGTAAACTTTCAGTACTTAGTGTCCTTCTAGGCCTGCCTAGACCCTGGTTCTTAGATGCAATTATGGGCTAAAAGAGGAAAGGCAGCAAGTAATCCACATCAGGTCTGCCATATATGTTTAGTAAAAGCTATGGAATTTAAATGAATTGATGCAACAGTCCCTCCCCTCTTCGTGCATAGTTTTATTTGGGTAGTTACCTCCTTAGGAAAGGACAGCTTGATATATGCATGATGTTCCACAGAGACTTTTCTTCAAATGGTTTTGGAGCCATTAAAAAGTGATAAGCAGGAAGCAGCTTGCACGGGAATCACTCACCACTGAATGGCAAGTGTCTCAGGAGAACAAGTGGCACCAGTTTCACAGGAAGGTGGAATAGTGATGGAAATTGGAGGGCACACTGGGAGAAGGAGAATGTAGCCTTAGACCTTAGTGTGAAGCCAGTGCACTCAGTATGTCATGCTCCTGGATTCGTGGCAGAAGTAGTCTGGGATCTGTAGTCCAAATAATTAGTGTATTTCTTTGAAGCCTTACTGGAAAAGTGATAACTCCACCAGCCCAACTCCTGGACAAGTCTACAAGTTCCAGGGGGGAGTGCTGTCTATGGACTTCTATGAAACTAGCCTCTCTGTTTCCTCAAGGAAGTTCTTTTTTTTTGAGGGCTTCCATGTAAGGAAAATATGAATCTAATCCTGAGATTTCATGGGATCCTCCCTCTTGGTATTATGATAAGTGTAGCTTATTCAGAGGAAGACTAAACTTGGGATGCTAAAAAAGTTATGAGAAGCATTTGGTTAAAGTACTTTCTTTGGGATTGGTGGGCTCTGCCCAAAACCGACAGTACATTCAAATATTTGCCTTCTTTGTTATCAATACTATGAATTACATAGTCTTGCTCCTCCCTTTTTAAATGACTTATTTTGAAATTTATGTGATTGATTCTGAAAAGTGGCCTTATACCACAGAGAGAAAAAGTACCAAATGACACTTTTTCTGAATTTAGCATCTTAAGAAAGACAATATGGGCAGAGCTCTGGCACACTTCCTTCTCCCCCACCTCTACTACTGTCTGCAATGAAGGATGTTTTTGGAAGATGGTGGGCAGAAAGAATGAAAAGGAATGGGCTCTCTTCTAGACTTTGGGACTATGTCTTGCACCTGGTCATAAATTCACATGGCCCCTTATAAAAGGGGAGCAGGTTATTTTCTGTTTTTCTGGAAACTTGCTTGAATTTATGTGCTATAGAAGCCTTCTGCAGGCAGGTTGGTTTTTGTTTCTCTCTTTTGCATTTGTGTGTGTGAAAAATACAGAATATTTTAACTAATATTCTTGCAGGAACTGATGTGGCTTGGTTCTATCTGATTCCAGGAACTCTCTCTCCGGACAGATATGGTGCTGGATTTACTTTTACATGCATAGTGGAGAGGGAGCCAGTGCCTCCTCCCTTGCATGGCGGCGTGCTTGGATGCAGATGGGTGGCCTTCAAACAAACCTAATTGCTTCTGGTTTTGCATGAAATTGATTTCCATGCAAGGATGCTGAGTTGCTGTGTGCATCTCTAATGGCTTTTTTCTCTTCTCTTTCTTTCTCTTTCTTTTCTCCCTTCTGCTTGCCATGAACACACCTCAACAGATGTCAATCATATTCCAGGTAAGTGTTACTTTTGCTGAGCTGAAAGGCTGTTCCTTAAGGAGTGGTGGTAAGTTACCAAGGCAGGTTTCATCCTGTTTCCTGCTGGACATCATGAGGTCTGGACTGTACAGGCTTTGCTGAAAGAAGGCCTTCATTATAGCAAAGGTCACAAACTTCCCTCTGCAGAAACTACATTGTGTTGGTCAGTTAAAGGGATGCTTTCTTAATGAAAATTGCATTGAGAATGTTTGCTTGTTTTGCTAGTTGAACCTGGCATTGAAAACTGCATTATAAACAATTTATTTCTGATACATCTCTGTGTAGTCTGGCATAAAAGTCTAGTTTAGTCATTTTCTTTCTCCTACTGCAGTCTACTCCATTTGCTACTCCCACTGATAACATGTTGAATTTCAGTTCTACTAACAAAAGGGTTTTTGTTGTTGTTTAGTTTACATTTTTATAAACCGGTGAGTATGTTTCTGGCTGAATCAGAATATGTGATCTTATTTAGATATCAAAATTTTATTCCCACTAAAGCACAAATGATTTAAAAGGAAAAATGAATGTGTGTTTCACCTGCTTGTTTATATGTGCAGTTCTCCCACAACAGCGTATGTTACCACAGAGAACTCCAAAGCTCCCTCTTCAGATTGCTGCTCATTGTTGAGAGGATCAGGGTCCCCAACTTCAGCTACAAGTGTTAGATGGAGTAGGCTACTTTACTCTAGTCCACGTTTTGTTGCCAATGAAACTTTAGAAATGAATTTTTACTTCACACCTGGGCAGTTCCACCTGCTTTATCATTATGTTAAATGGAAATGGGAGCCCAAGAAAGCACCTATCATTGCCCTGACTGGAACGGGATAATGGGCAAGTCAAAGCTCTTTTCCTTCTCAGCTTCCTGCATAACTTTTGCTAAACCTAACCTGGAATGAGTTATCTGGATCTGGAATAAGTTCTCTGTTCAATTTGCTTATTTTCTACATTTGGATAATCAGATCTTGTGCATCACTTCAGAGAGATGCAGGGAGGGCCTGTCACTTGGGTGTTTTCCTGGCATATTTAGCCTTTTGGCTTCTCTCATCAGCCACCTTTTTGTTCTGCTGAGACCTTCTGCATTCTGTGTGCATCTCACCCAACAGCAGTGGGAACAGAAGTGGCTGAATGGCAAATGTCACCTGGCGCCCTTTGGAAAGAAAGGCTTGTTAACTTTGATGTGCAATCTTTTCAGTTTTCTATGAGGCTGACACTGTACCAGCTCTGCCCCAGTCTGAGGTGTCCAGGAACTCCTGTTTCCTCTTGTCTTGGCAGGATCTGACTGGGCATGCACCAAAGGCTTTGAGTTACAAGTCTCTCTGCAGCATCCTGAAGATGTTGATGTGTGTGGCAGAGGAGGATGTTGATGTGTGTGAGTTGGGAAAGCATGGCCTTGCTATGCTCTACCAGTAGGACACATGATATTATGCCAGTAATGAGCGTTGCCTCAAATAATATCAGGGACATCTCCCTGTGCACAGGAGCTGATAGCATCACTGCTAGGAGCCCAGGTAGAGGTGGCACATCCAGTACAGGATGTGCCTGCTGTTAGTGTGGGCACCCTGGAGCAGTCCATCCTTCTCATCTCTGGCTGTGCTCTTCTGCCTATTGCCCTGTAGTCTCATCATTTATATGCTTGGATGTGCATTTTTTATTCTCCCATTGCTCATACACGTGTTGTTGTTTTCAGGACTGCTGTGTGCTTTCTCATGTGGATTTTTAGTCACATGTGGATTTCTAGTGACATATAAATGCTTTTTCATGTGTTCTCTCAATCATCTGTATATTTTCAGCCTGACAATTACCCACACCTCATGACAAGGCTCTGTCACTGTTTACTCTTGGGCAGTCTCATCCCTCTGCTTGTCTCACCTTTGGGGGGGCACGGCACTGCTGTGGGATTGTGCAGTGACATGCACCTCCAGGTTTGGGGTTTGGGTCTGCACTTCTCCTCTGCTAAGCTATGGAGACCCCTTCTACCTATTTGGCCATCCAGCTATTTATATTGCAAGGACAGAGCCTGAGGCCCCTATCAAAATGGTAACTTTTACCATCTACTGTTTGAAAGACAAATTAGGGATTTTATGTGCTTGTGGTAACTACCCACAGGCAGCAGAAAGGTTGTAAAGAGCCCATTGATTAAATAAGTATTCATTATTGTTGAATAGACTGGTTCAAACTAATTCCCCACTAAGAGGAGGTAGCTGTGAATAGGCTGGGGCTGGCAGCAGTGGGCACCACAGGGTTCTGCTGGGTGCAGTCACTCCAAGTTGCAAAGAGGTTGTTTATTTTTAAAGTAAACAGAAATGTGTAGCATAAGCCTTTCCTGGCTGTGAAGTCTCTGCTTGTGCAGAAGGACACTCCAGCAACAGGGGCTTGTTGCCATATTCTTTTCAAGAGCCAACTTGATCCCATCTGGCTCATTTCACATATAGAAGAAGTTTGTCAGATGTCAGCCCACCTTTCCTGCAAGTGTAATAAAACACCACCACCACATTTTGAACAGTGCCCTGGAGTTGGGATTGTTGCTGTCTGCACTCGGCTGGGTCACGGACTTGCTGGGTCATGTAGAGGAGAAATAGCTTCTTTCAGTACTTCAGTTTTCCCTTTGGTGTTATAGCTACAGCCTCACCTCACGTTCACAACCTGGTTTGACTGCTGGGGCTGAATATTTTGGGGTTTAAGAGCCTTAGTACAGAGGTTAAGTGCCTGGCTGGGAAGTGGCATGCAGCACAGACCAGAATGAATGCCTCTGTCACTTCTGCACAGTATCCTCTTCTTTCTTTGCACCTTCTATTCTTTACCAGTGGTATAGATTCTGAAAGATAAGTAGTTGGAAAAAGGCCAGTAGATCAAAGAGAAAGTTATATGCTCCTGTCTCACTTTTTTTCTTTTTCTTTTTTTTTTTTTTTAGTGGAAGAATATATGGAGGAGAAAGAACTAAATTTGGTTCCTTGATATTATGGAGGCTGTTACTGATACCTGGGGAGGGGGGGGTGTCAGACTTTAAACAGTGCTTTTGCTATTCATACCATGCTTATTCCTATTGTGGGAGAGATTTTTAAATGCTTATGGGGAGGAGGCTAAGAATTAAGTTCTGGACATTTGGCTGTCATGATTTTACTGCTGACTAGTGTTTGCATATAACTGAATGGACAAAACCAAGTAGACCTTACCTCGGTAGTTCCCAGAGGAAAAATTAGTCTTGTTTATCTGAACAAATCCTTCATAAAGACACAGAGATAGTTGAAAGCGTAAGCATATTAGCACATTTTTGATCCAGGTCTTTAATCTTTCAAATGCCATCTTCTTTCCCTTCTTCATCTGAGGTCTGCTGTTATAGTTGGTCTCCCTTATTCCATGTCATAGGGTCATTTAAGCAGTACCTGTATGCTGGCTTCTGCTTCCTTAAAGAAGAACTCTGTTTTTGGGCCATGAAAATGATGGGTTTCAGCCCATCTGAAGTTTCCTGTGTGCAGAAGGTACTAGGTCAGAGTCAGAATCCATCTGTGCCATACTGTCAGTGCCATTCATTAGGAGTTTGAAGCCAGTATGTATGAGCTTAGGTTCTTCATAGCTGTCACCATTATTTTGAGTCTTTCATGTCCTTTGCACAGGTACTGTCCCCTAATGTGATTTTCTTACACTGGAATGTGAATGTTTTTAGCTGCATGCAAACCCATTTGCAAAAATATGGCAGTAGTAATCACTGGGGTGAGAGCAAGAATTCCTCTATCCTGGAAGTGTCTTTTTATGAAAGCAGATGCTTTGGAAGAAGTTTAAGAAACTATGATAGCATAGGTCTTGTCTCAATACATTGATGTTTCCTGGTAATTACTATTTTAAGGACTTTCTGACCTGATGTTGCATCCAGATTGTGTTCTACAGTCATTGATGGGCATAATTTTTCTGGATATATCCAGTCTTTGTTTTTATTAATCCACTTGTATTTTTAAACTCCACTGTGTCCTGTGATAACAAGTCCCATTGTTTAATCATTGAAATGTGGAACATACTTTGTTTCAGTTGTTTCTGCACGTGATATTTGAGAATTTCATTCAGCGACTCCTATTTTTTTATGTTTCCCACAAATAAAGAAAAATCTATTTCCTGTTCACCTGCTTGGTCTCAATTAGGGTTTTATCTCAATCATATATATTGTCAGAGCTATCTTTTCTAAGCTGAAGAGTTGTATTCCTTGTCTAACAGTTATTTTCCCAACTTTTGCCCCTGCTTGATCAGGTGCTCTGATTTGCAGTGATAGACATTTTGTGGCTCGGATAATATGCATTCACTCTCAGGTCCTGCATGTGCACTCTCACATTCTCTTGTGCATGGGGCTATCTTTGGGAACACTTGCATGTTTGTTTTCAAACACCACCATGTTTTTAGCCCTTCCAATGCAAATACTAACAGGAGAATGCTGCATGAAATATCAGAATACTGTTTTTGCTGGGAGTGAGAGGAGATAGAGTCTTTTTTGCTATTGTTTCCATAGACATTGGGGTAAACAACTTTCTCTTTGGTTTCTATCTCATGTTCTTATTCTGATCACTCAAAGTAGATGCCATTCACCGTGACTCACTGCCCCTGATAGTGACAAAACCTATCCTGGAATTACATAGCAGAGGGAGCAAAGGGGATGGGAAAGAGGAGCTAGCACAGCTGTTGTGTGTAATTGGATTGGAAGTGGGCCTGCGGCTACAATAACAAAACTGCACTCCCGGCTGGGCGCTCTGCTGGGGCCTGAGAGCAGCCCCTTGGCTGTCGTGTGTGTCATGCTTGAATCAAACAGAGCTGACCTCCCCAGCCTGTGCTACTGCTTTGCTGGCTTAGAAGGAAAAGGCCCCATGTACAGCAGCAGACAAGAAATCAGGTTACCCTCTTGGCAGAGCTGACCTGTCCAGCAGGTAAAAGATCTGAACTAGGCTGCAGAATGGTTTTGTTTCTTTATCCATTCTTCACATCTCTCAAGACAAGAGTTTTGCTGCTTCTTCTGAGTCCCATTGTTTGGCTCTGCTGGAATGTCCTCTTTGTTGTTACCAGGAGATTCTTATGGAATTTTCCTTGGACTTTTGGTTTTTGAGAACCTCAAAATACCTATTTTATGAAGACCACATAGAAGACAAAGATCTTGTCAACTCTCTTCCCTAACAGAAAAGGGAACTGCCAGTAGAGCTGGGGTATGAGGTTCAGAGTAGAGAAAAGCCTATTTCTTAAGGAACTGCCAATTTTAGGATATTCAGAAAGGAGGTGAGATCAACAGACTGCAGTACTCATCTGGGGGTTCTTCTCTGTAGTGGATGCAATTTTATTTCTGGAAGAGTCCCTGGTTTGCATGATTTCTTTCTTCAGCTTTGGCATAAAGGATTTTGTGCATATCCTGGGCTAGAGGATTTTATGTCCTATCTCAGACATACATTGCAGCTGGCCCTGCTATTGTCTGAATGGGTCGTGCAGCCTGATACCCTGAAAAAAGATCCTCTCTGGGCAAACTTGCCCCTGGGGAGATCTGGGTTGCTGCTGCTGCTGCCTGGCAGTCTCTTTTCCCACTCATTAAGAGCTTTTGGGCTAATCATTTGGTAGCATCATTAAAAGGGAAATACTGAGGCTGCCTGCCATGACAGAGCAATTCAGCAGTGCGTGCACACCCACGCACACGTGCACACCCCCAGATCATGGGCCCAGTAGCACAGGACAAGCTATAATTAACTAGATGAACAAGTCTATCTTCCTTTGTTGCTGCAATCACTTGTCACTCTCAGCTGTGTTTTGTGCTATCCTCACCTTCTTATGTTTTGTAGCTTTATTTTCCATTTTAAGTGCAAAGTAGTAATGGGGTGGGAGGGAGCAGGATTCAAACTGTTTCCAAGGTTTCTCTTATTTTCTCCTCCACACTGAAAATTGCCCCTAGCAAGCCCTTAAAGATGAGGACTGCTGTTTAACTACACTGCTCTTTCATATCATTGTACTCTGAAGCTACTTTTAAAAATGTTCTTCTGGCTTCATCAGTATCCAGTGTTAGCCCTTGGTACTTTGTACAATTAGAGCCATTTAATTTTACTATTTTGATATAGAAAGCAGATGGTTTACAGTCTTTTAAAAAAAGTGGTTTGAAATGTTTCTTTGAAATCAAGGGAGCTTAATTTTGAACTTTAAGAAAATAATACTGATTGGGTAGTAGGTTAAAGAAATATTAAAAAACCCTCCCAGACTGAAATAGGAAAAGTCAGTTGTGGCAGGCATAAATCATGGCCAGAGAGCAGAGTTTGGGTCTATCTGCCCTCAGCAATGGACATATTATTTTAATAACAAACTGATGTTCTGAAGAAACAGACTGCTTTCTCTTCACATTAGTGCTGAATGTTCAAAGAAGCTGGGCCTTGAGAGGCTGAGTACAAGCAGATGTTTATCTAAAAAACCTGTCAAGGGTTTTCTTCTGAAGCCATGCGCTTGTCCTTAATGCCACTCGTGTTTGAAGTTCAGGATTAGAAAATCACCATATTCTTGACTTGGACATAAAATTTCTTTACAGGCAGATGAGCCATTTATTCTGAGGTTTTCCTAAACCTTTTCCAGACTACTTAGTACACACCATTTTTGTTGGGCAGCACTTCTGTCCAGCCAGTAAATTATTATAAGGATGACTAGATTGGTTTAGAAAAAGCATGAAACCCCTTGGCTACTAGAGCTCATGCAGATTTTTATCAACCTTTTCCAAGTTCTGCACTGGCTGGGTTTCCATATAGCTGAGGCTATAATCAAAGTTTCTTGTTGAAAAAAATCCCAAGATTCAAAGGAAAACATGTTTCACCTGGGTTTAGGTGGAAAATCAGATTTTCTTATAGAATTCTTCTGAAATGGGATGTCTGTGACACAAACATTCTGATGGTAGAATATGTGAATAATGTGCATTGGGGCCTAATGAGTTCATTTTTATCCTGAGCCTGCTGAAAAATTTGCTTGTCTTTATGACTGCTGCCCAAATAGCATGGTGATAGGTGTCCCCATTGATCTGGAAAAAGCTGGTCTAGTTTGCAGGTCTGAACAATTTGTACATCTCTTGCATTGGTTTGTTGGATGCCACATTAGTTTCTTACAGTCCAATAGCAAGTGTTACTGCTTTCCACCTCGAGGTGGCTTTGACTTTTATGATTTGAAAATTGTTTTACTATCTTGTCATGTCTTGAAACTGATGTAAAGGTGAGACAACTATGTCAGTTCATATTTTCCACGTTGATTTTACCCTGACTGATTTGAGGCCTTTGTTACACATGTTGCAAATGTCACAGATTTTATATCTCAATGGTTGAAGGTTTTGGTTGTTAATGACATTTACCTGGAGATAAATACACTCATTTTCACTCTTACTTAAAATGCAAGGCAGGAATATTTTCAGATGAGAAAATCTGATATTTTATTTCATTATTTATATTTTTATTTTATCTAATAATGAGTCTGGAATTCTGTTGGTATTCTTTGTTAAAATAAGGGTCTCTATCTATGGACAATGTATGATACAATACTGTTTTTTTTGTTCTGTCTCCAAGTCCACCTTCCTTTTTCTTCCTATTTTAAAAAAGGAAAAAAAAATAGCCATTGAGGGGGAGAGGGCATTATTTTTCATTAATCTCCCTGCTTTTATGGTCGAGTTGGGACTAGAAGATCAAGAGGTACATACAATACCAGTACCATGGCTGCTGTGGTATTTCACATCTGTGAAGAAGCAGAAAATGCCAGAATATTTCTTAGGGATACTTTCTTCTACAGGTATTTGAACCAAGGCCAAATTAGGGGCCACAGCATTGTGTTACTTTGGGTGTGCTCACTGCTCAGCTCAGGCAGAGGGCTTGTGGGGATGCATCTGGCTGATGTGCCTGACAGATAGGGCACGTGGCATTGGCCTTCTGGGGATAAGGACGCAAAGAAAGGGGTGTTGACTTCCCTGACCTTTTGAGATTTTTAAAGCTCCTCTGTGGCTGGTGGAGAGAAAATGGATCTTTTTCTGGTGTGATTTATGGTGTTTAATGTAGACTCTTGCTTTCAACCTTCTCTGGGGGTTTCTCTTTGTGTCCAACTGGACAAAACCCCTGCCATCCCCAGTAGCTGCACCTGTTGTTGCTGGGCCTCTTAGGTGTGACTTTCCTTTCCCACAATGTACAAGGCCTCAGGATCCCCATCTCCACTTGGGATCTGATGTCCCCTCCCTGTTCAGCCAGCTTCTGCTGCGTGTCATACTGACACCTTCTACCCTTTTCACTTTTTTTGGCATTGGTACAGGGATTCTGTGCATTATAGGTCCTAACAATTGTACTTTTGTCTTCCTGCCTTTTATGGTGACTTTCAAGTGTCCCTTTGATCAGACCTAAGATTTGCCTGTCAAGAATGATGGGGTCAGTAGCCATAAATAGAGACAAAAATTTAACACACTCTCCTAGCAGAGCAAATGATTCACTGAATTATATCTTGTAAATTAAACCAGAAGTGTCCTACAGTATCAAATCTGCTATGTTTATTTATAGCTAAAAGACCTAAAAGAATCTAAACCTATGTTATGTTTCTGATTATTTTTCTAAATCCACAATAATCTTCAAGAACATTAAGGTATTTGCATTCCTTAGACTGTACAATTATTAATCCCCTTATCTGGCTTGAAGTTCTCTGTGGGTGAACATACTCTTAGGATGATCTGGATTTTAGATTTCTTCAGCCAACGCAAAGGAAAACCACAAAAGAGAAAGGAATAAACAAATTCAAACTCAGCATGCTGCTTGTTGAAAATTCTCATTCTAATAAATTCATTTGACCTCTCAGCCTCTGTGAAATTAAAAAGTGACAGCCCTGTTTGATTAAGAAACTGACTTAAAATATGGGGTGTGTGGTATGTATGTGCATCGAGGGCCCTGCCATATTAAGTGCTATGAGAGGTAGGAGATGTGAGAAGCAATCAAGCTAAGAGAAGTTGGTCAGGGAACAAAGTATGAAGGGGGTCCCTCATGGCTTGAGTGTGCAGGACTTGATTTTTGTTATGTTAGTTCTGTGATGTCTGGTGTCACAAAATTGATTAATGGGTCACTTCATGCTTGATGTCTTGGGCGTGGATATATATACAGAAATGCCTAAACAATATTTGTATGAATACAGTACAGTAAACCTATTTGAATATTGGCCTAGACATAGAATTTGATTGGAACAAATTTGATTGGAACAAGGTCTGTGCCAGAAAGAATTATCAGAGAGTGGAGCAGCCCAAGTAAACACTACAGCCTCATCTGCAGAGCTGACAATGACTGTCTCTGCTCAGAGGAACTGTGCTGCTTTCTGGCTTTACCTTCAGTTATGAAACTGAAGAGTAGCTTTAGCTATTGAGCCATAAAGTAGCACACTGTCTGAGGAAACTGAAGTTCTTCCCAGAAAGGGTGTGAAGGTGTATTTAAATAGGTTACAGGTGATTTTTTTTTTTAGTCCTTGCTGTGTACTGGTGTCTAATTAGTAAGTGTGAGCAGTGTTGATAGGCTCCTAAAAATACATTATGAAGCCACACGTTTAATAATGATAGTTTTGTGTGTGTGTATGCATTTAGACCAGAGGATTCATCTGAAGCAGGTGTGGTGTGATCATGGCATCCCTTTTACTGACCACTGCAATCTTGATTTTAAAGTCTTTAGCTGAGGAGAAGTTATTTCTGTATATCTCTCCAGAGGAACAGCAGCTCACTGCAGACTGTCATTGCAGACCTTGGCTTCCATAGCCCATTTAGCTATAGTGGTGTGCAGTGCCTATGGAGCCACCCCCCAGGGATGTGCTGAACCTCAGACACAATTCTGCAATGAGCAGCAGGTTTTTTCTACCAGTGACAGATGCTTTCCTGCTCCGTGCGGGAAGCAGTGCCTGCTAATGTTTGTGCCCTGTGTGCTACAACCATACTTGGTCTAGTTCAAGTATGGGAGCTCCAATCCTGACAGGTATTGGACTGTGACCAGTGTGCATGGATATTACTGCTTCTTTTGCAGTTTTGTTCTTTTTCTCTTACTTCTTCTCTCTGTCTCTCTCTCTCTCTCAGGCCTCTCACACCTGATGATGGGTGAACAAGGTAAGTCCTTCCACTTTTTCTTTCCTTCTGTCACTGATCATGGAGGAGCTTTGTCCCTGCTGCATTTCTGGGCTGGGCTTTGCAAAACAAAAAGCAGCTAAATTTATAGAGTGCCAGTCAAGCCATTTGCATTTTTGCCTCTGTGTCCCATGAGCCACGGCTTCTTGTCCACCTGGGACTCAGTGGCCCAGGAGGGAGCATGAAATGGTTCCATGGAAGGTAAAAAGGTATGCATCCCTCTTCCATGCAGCCCACCAGCTACTTTATCTTGCCATTTCTTTCTTCTTGTGCCAGCTGTAATGACTCCCACTTCTGCTTACTAAATGTAGATCTCAACGTTGGTCTTTATTTTAAGAGTACAATTATTACAAAAAGTATGTTAATAATCCTTGTGGCATGATCCTAACTCATTATAAATCCTGAGGAAATTTGCATATAATGGCCTCCAAGTCCTGTGTCTGCAATTTAAATTACTCAAATACATACAGAACAAAATGGTTGAGAAGAACAACAGGGCTAACCCCATATTGAGCTACAAATGGGATCTAGGCCCCGATCAGAGATCACATTTTAATATGTCAGCCTGCACAGAGGTACAGATCTGTTGTCTGTGACAGGATGGAGTAATTAGTCCCATTTTGCACTGTGAGGGTGGGGAGTAAGAAGCTGGTGAGAACAGGTAAAGCAAGGAGAATTGTAGTCCTGTTTGCCTCTGACAGTGCCAGTGTCTTACTGACACAGGTGCACAGGAGTTAGCAGCACTCCTAATGCCTTCTAGGCTTGTCAATGCAGGAGTGAAATGACTTAATGCAAGGTGTGTGCAAGTGGTACACTGGGAAGACCAGACCAAGTGTTTGGCCTAGGGGAAGAAAATGTAAGTTTTCACTCTAAAGCCTGATGAGGCTTTCCTAGACTAGATGTATGCAAAAGCTTTTTTGGCATTAAGTAAGTGTGTATCTGAGGATAGACAGTCCAAGGAATAAGACAGTGCACAGTGCCACTGTAGGCTAAAGATTAATTAGGTGCTTGAGTGAAACAGATGTAATTTCTATGCATCTCAGTGAAATGTAGAAAGACTTGAGACATAATCAGTTTTTATTCTTTTTTTCAAGGCAGATATCTGCTCTGATGTCATGAAAGGTTAGGTAACAACCAGCAGTGAAGTAGGGGCTTACTTAACAGTTCTGTACTGCGTAACATCCTTGTGTGGTAGGAAAAGTAGGAAAATCAGGCTCTTTATAGATGTGTGTCAAGTCCACGGTGTTTGGCATGTGAAGCATTTCAATTAACTCTGGAAAGAGTTGAGCTCCTGTGTCCCCACTTACTGTTCACCTGGGCTCATGGCTCAGAGGTTGTGCTTATTGAAGGATCATCCAGCAGACAGGTCCCTTCAGCATGTCCTAGTTGCTCAGGATTCAGTTGAGTATGGCAAGCTCTTTTGGCAGAGGAAGACATGTTGGAAAGTGATCAGAACAGTTGATGGCCACTTTCATTCTCAAAAACACTGAATATTTCTTTGTAGTAGTCTGTGATTTAGCACTGGATTATGTAAACAGTTGCACTTGGACATTTAAATTACAAGTTGCAACGCAGCTGGCTCATGAAGATTTGCATGACCTATTCAGGCCAGTCATCAGCACTTTCTATACTCCCTCATCTGGCAAAAATGTGAAAACTATTGGTTTCTGGCAACTTCAGCCACCCTTGTTTATCTATAACACGTCAGGGAACAGTGGCTTCTCTTTTCTTGCCAACAAACTCACAGATATTGCCTTTTGATAAATATTTACCCTCTATAAAAATATGATGGATATAAAATATGTAAATGTATATGTGTGAGTAAATATGCAATGTCAACATTATATACAAATACATTAGCTCTGGTAGGTGAGATGTGTTTAGCAAATATATTACCATGAGATTTATTTTTTTCTTGTCCTAGTGTGTTGTTGCCTTTGCTGTTTTGAATTTGACGTGGATTGAGGCATATCACTGGCGTGGTGTTGCATGAGCAGTTTGCATTTCTCAGTAGAAAATCAAATTAAAGCTTAACCAGGCAGCTGCTGATTGTACTGTCAGTGGTTTAAGCTTTGCTTTGTGCTTTAGTTGTGGTGTGTCTCTTGTTTTTCCCTTGACATTTTGTTTTGCTGGGTTTGGCTGCTAGATAAATTTGATCGTTTCCTTGTTTTTCTAAGTATGGCTGGTGATGTATTTTTCTGGTTTTTTTTTTTCATGTTTCCTCCTTTTCTTCTCTTTTGCCTCCTCCGTGGTGGACACCTCTCTTGTTCCTCCTCTTAACTGGATGCACACCTTCCTGTCTGTAGGTAGAAGTAAAGGTAGAGATCACATTCTTTCTAAGACTTCATTGCTTGTAAAACATTTGTTGATGGGCAAAGTGTATTTTTATGAATGCATTTCATATTGGAACTTTATCTTTTATTTTTAAAAGTCTCTTAACAATCTTCTGTATTGAATTATGGAGGAAATATTTATTAAGATTAATGCTTTGAGGCCTTGCTAAGAGATGTTATTTTCTCCCTATTCACACTAAATGTGGGCTGTGCAGTGTTAGGTCATCTGTAGCTGGTGATGCTGGGGTGCAAAGAGTTCATCAGTTCAGCCAAGGATAGAGCCATAGGCCAGTGAGCTCATCCTGCTGACACTTCCTCTAGAGTGATGCCACTGCTGATAGCTTTTCTACTGGTGTTGGTGGCAGCAGAACCTGGGCATGTCCAGTACCACTCAACAGTGGAGGTTTTCTGAGCTGTTGTTTCTTCCCCTGGCTCTGCTTCCCATAATTCCTGTTAGTGCAAAGGTGTTTTTCAAAGAGAAATTGAGTTTCAAAAAAGCTCCAGAGGAAGCAGAAGTAATCAGCACTGCTAAGCAGAGAGGTCCATTTCCTCTGCAGCCCAGTAAAGCACAGGGCATGCTAGTCTGCTCTGGGGCTCCAACTTGCTCTTCAGCAGCTCACACCTATCTTAGGCATACTGAGGGCAGTCATCCATCCCTTATCAAAACTGCCAAAAGGGCAAAACACTGCAAACTTGCTATGGGCCTTCAGTTGAACTGGAAGGAAAAGTACAGATTGATTGATAAGTTATAAACATGGCTTGAGAAAAATCTTGGTTTTGATCCTATTTTCCAGTGAGAAAGATTAAAAGGTTTTATTATGCTGAGGCTTACCCTGTTCTAATGAATACACTGCTGAAAAATCTGATATATTTATTAGCATGATTTGAACATGTTGGATGATGTTGCTTGTGTCCATGCCAGTAAGACACTGGGAAATGAAATGAGGAGTTGTGCAGCTATGAATCTGGGAGGGATATGAGCTCAGAGGATTTGTTCATAATAACTTTCCTTTGAGGCACAAACAGTCTCTGCTCAATAGTTACTACGCCTGTAATATCTGAATTCTAGGGAGCACAAAGGCATATTAAACAACTTAATTTGTATGATTCCTTTTTCTGATGCCCGGCTTTCTTCTAACAATATTGTATTGTTGAATTCCCTGTGATGGACTACATTATGTAATCAATATTGTTTGTTCTATTTTGAGGTTGGAAAATTATTCCAATAATTAATTTCATAGTTTTTCTGTTCTCTCTTGGGTGATGGAGAGTAATACCTAAGTTGTACTCAGAGCTATCTTCTCAGTGAGAGGTGAACGTCAGAACATAATAATCACATATATACACTGTAAAAAATATGAGAACCTGAAGCTCTAAGCAGACCATATAAAATGTCAGCGCCTCCACACAGCTGCCAATAATTCAGTTAGCTGATATATGGCTTAGTGTGGTTTAAGGGTCAGTGTGGATCAGGGCAAGTCTTGTGTGATGTTAGTTCATGTTCTTTTCTTGGGTGGTATTTATGCTTCAGGCCAGCCTGTGTAGGGCTAAGCTCAAAGTCTTCTCCAAGGCAAATCTCCTAACTGAGCTGGAAGGCATGAGGATTATAACTTCTAGTCTACAATTAATTAATATGTTCTGAAACTTAATTTATTGTGTCATTGAGTGACAATATCATTTCACTTCCCAGCTATGTGTAGTTTTTAGCTCTAGTGATAGCAAGTGACTTTGTCAGAGAACCATCAGTCTGTGTGAAAAATTACATTCCTTTCAGAGGGCTCAAACTGTAATTTTGAACCCACACATGGCTTTCAGCTCACAGAGAAAGTGGCACCAGATGCCTTTAGTGCTTGCATGGAAGGTTCATATTTTTTGGCATTCTTGTAGTTTTTAGTAAAAACTGGCAGCAACTCTGTCTCATGTCATATATGTAGCCAAAAGATACGATGTATTTGATTTCATAAAACTTCTTCACAGCATATAGCGGTGTGTGACCTTGCATTCATCATTTAAAGCAAGTGTTTGATTAGTTGTTTCCACTGCAGTAAATAGGCTTTCTCTCCATCTATCCTTTTTAAAAAGTTCAGGAAATTTTAATTTTTTTTTTTAATAAGTTCCCAGAAAATTGAAGAAGATCAAGTGTAGGTGTTCTGGGGTAATGGCTGGAGTAGTTGAGATACAGACAAGCATGTGGATTTCACTTGCATTTTAACCTGAGCTGAGGTTTCAGGTTAAATGCATTGAGTTCTTATTTGAGGTACGGAACTGGTCATGGAGGTGAGGTAAATATGTGATGAGCAAGGACTTTTATTTAGTTTGGCAAGAATTGCTCAATATGACTTCTCTTTTGGAAAGGTACTGGCAATTAAGGAACAATTATATTAAGTTTACTTCCTTAATGGTTCCCCACAAGTAAATGATATCAAAGGAAATTAATAATATCCAACTTTATTTGCTACTGGAGCTAATATGTTATCACCTTCTTCCATAGAATTTGTTCTCTTGAAAGTCTTTGTTAAGGAAATGGTTATTTGCCATTTTGCTACCTTCCACCATGTGGGTTTTGTTTTACCATCATTCTTGGTCTGGATCTGACTTCTACTGAGGCTCATGTCCCCTTTGAAAATTTTCTGTATTCTTGGTGGGAATCTGCTATTTTCAGTGAAATAAGTCCTTTGTCTTCTTGAAGGCAGTAGCAACATTCACATTGACTCCAGTGGGCCAATAACCCAAAGAACTGAAGATGCCCTCTCTGACACAGGGAATGACCAATGAGGTGGTTTCTGGGTGTGCACGGAATGCCCTGTAACACCTGTGCAGTCTACAGACTGCTGGCTCTTCTCCAAGGCACGTGGCTCCCTCCCTCCTTCCTTCCTTCCATCAATAGTTGTGCTTGGTGTGAACTACACAGCTGCCTTCTCATTTTCAGTATGAAGCAGGTTTTTTCTTAATTGTCAGAGAGAAGTGAAAGAGTGGGATCTTTTAAAATGCATGTTGTATGGACCAAAGGCTACTGCCAATTCTGCTGTTTAATAATCAGCATTGCAAAATCAGATTATCTGTTTTGGTCCTACCTGCTCTTAACTGAAGTTGAACTTGAAGACCTTTCAAGTCTTGGAAGGTTTAGCATTGCTCTCAAAGAATGAAGTTCTTATTTCATTGAGATGTTCAATAATATTGACCTGAAGGTAATGACACAGGAAAAATGAAATAGCATTTGTGGGCTTGAATAGAAGGAAATGACTGCACCTTACTGATCAGGAAAATATTTTTAAGTTCTTTTTCACCAGTAATACCGTTAGGATTTGTATTGGCTTGCTTCAGAAAGAGTGTAGCCAGCAGGACCAGGGCAGTGGTCATTCCCTGTACTTGGTGAGGTGGCACCTTGGGGTGCATTGAGGTGTTGAGGTGCAGAGAAGGGCAACAGAGCTGGTGAAGGCTTTGGAGCACAAGTCTGATGAGGAGCAGCTGAGGGAGCTGGGGGTGTTTAGTCTGGGGAAAAAAAGGCTCAGGGGAGACCTCCTTGCCCCCTACAACTACCTGAAAGGCCAGCCTAGCAAAGCTGAGGTCAGCCTCTTCGTCCCAGTAAGAAGAGATGGAATGAAGGGAAATGGCCTTAGGTTGCACCAGAGATGGATTTAGATGGGACATTAGTAAAAATTTCTTTATGGAAAGAGTTGTCAAACATGGGAACAGGCTGCCCAGGGCAGTGGTTGACTTGCCAGTCCTGGAGATGTTTAAAAGATGTGTACATGGGGTACTCATGGACACAGTTTAGTGATGGACTTGGCAGTGCTGGGGGTTGGACTTGATGACCTTAAATGTCTTTTCCAGTCTAAATGGTTCTATGGTTGTATGTGAATAAGTCCAGCTGAATGGCCAAGAGTTTATGCAAATGTTGAAGTGAAACATCAGTAACAAATTAAATCGTTTGTGCTCTCTAAATGTCTAATTATACAAGGGGAAAAACAACACTACGTTTGTCTTGCCAGCCTTGGCAGTGGTTTTTAGGCTCTGCTTTGCCCTGTAAAGTATCTTGATATTTGGATTTTAAATGTGAATATTGTATGGTTTTGGTTTCTATAATTAAAAGTATTAATGAAAGGACTCTAAAATATGTGTCGTAGTGGGTTTGTTTTCCTCTGGTGAGAAAAAAAACTTGCATTATTATAAGAATAGTGACTTTCAATTCTAACTTTACTCTTAATGACTACTTAAAAAAATAAAGCATTTTATTTTATGATTAGCAAATGCCAAATATGCAAAACCTCTTTGATAGAATCAAAGCCCCTTGAATGAAGATGTTATTCTTCTGGAATAAATTTTTTGTAAGTGAATTTTTGCTGCTGGTTTCATATTTTGTTTAGGGAAGAAAGAAATATTTTAATGCAATTTGTTGAAGTCTAATTAGAGGTGATTGATAGTTGATGATTTTAAATGTAAAGTGTTTGGTGGCATTTCTGCAAGGCATTCATCGTATTTCTTTATATTCTAGTAGTGATGACATTTTCTAAATTTTGGGGAATGAAGTCACTTAAATGTTCAATATCAGCTAATGCAAAGGAATAGATGTCTTATTCTTCTTTTTATACCTCTTTTGTAATAGTTTTTGAGCGCAAACATAATAGGACAGTTCTGGTAAATTATTTTTGTGTTTATGAGCATGTCAGTTTACAAATATTGTGTATGCATAAGATATTAAATAATGCTTTAAGTATTTTTTAGTTTATAGGTAATTAATTTTTTCTCATATGTTTTCTTTCTGCCTTGTTTCAAAACTGTCTTTCTGATGTGTGAATAAGCAGCTGATTCTTTGCCGGCTTTCATTTTTATTAAGAATAATGATTCCTGTGAGAGTTAAAGGCATTGTGGTTTTGTTGTGTGTAAACAGTAGCTAAAATGTTGTCTTCTTAGGCTGTATTGTAGTCATCTGTTTTCAACGAAGCTCAGGTTTCTCTCTACCCAGAGAGAGTATTTAATTGATATAATTGAAAGTCTTTTCCCCTACCCCCCGCCCTCTTTTTTTCATTGGAGGCATTCAGTGGTATGTGGAGATGCAGAGGCAGCAAAACAGGCCATGTGCTTTGTAAAAGGCAGGCTAATAGCGCTTTTGATGGATGTCTGATTTTTAAAGTGCTGTATGTTTCATTAAAATTTACATGTAAAGTAAGGGCAAGCACAGTGACATGAAAGCTAATGCAAGTTGCACATCTTGACATAATAACAATCACAAGAAACTGGAGATCCCAGATGGCAGCTTGGCCTTTGCCATCCATTTAATAAGCTACTAACTGCTAATTATTGCACTGTTATGGGCAAGTTAATTTACTGTTGACTCTTAAAGAGGCACTGTGCATTTTCCTGACATTTAGGTTTTTCAGTTTAGATTTGAAAGTGTTTTTCCTCTGCAGATTGAAGCCCTTCCAATGGATGGTAACAAAGAGACAAAGAAACAGAACAGGAAATGGAACATAATAATCTGTGGGGGTTTTTTTGATAATAAGAGTTGTGGTTTGGGCCTTTCTAGGGCATGAGTTTTTAGCTGAAAAGAACACTGGCATATATATTAAATCTAGAATTTAAGTTTTGCATTTAACAGCAGAGGCAGAGTTAGTATTGTTAAAAATAAATAGAACATCTTTCCCTTAAATAACTGAAGCTTGAGATTGATTCTGAAAATAAGAGAAACTAGAAATAGAAAATGAAAATTACAGGTTCATTTCTTTTGCCAGAGAGGATTTGAAGGCAAAATTTAAACTCACAAATTTGAAAGCTAAAATGTCCACTGTATTTTTTGAAAAATTCTTCACTTTAATGTTACTTACCTGGTTGTCAGGGAAGGAATCTTATCTGTAAAACATAAAATTTTTTAAAGTGGTCTTTTTTTTTTTCCCAGTTGAAATGGACATTCAGTAATGAGACCAGTCAGGGAGAAGTTTTGATCTAAGAACCTACCTAGGAATGAAGGAACAGCTGCAGTTTAAATGGACTCTAATTCTCACAGTCAATGCTGTTTTGTGAGTGCATGATTGTTTCTGATAACGTTTGGGAGGAGCGTGGTGGGTAATAGCTTATTTCCTGGGCTTTATGGTAATGCAGCAAAGTGAAGATAATGCCATCAGGAACTAAAATAGACCCTGTCACACACATCAGACAGTTGCAAAAATAGGAAACTCTGTGAAAGAGGGGAGTTTCCTGCTTTAAGGCTCCTTGTGGCCTTCTGTGGACTAGACAGATAACGTTATGGTATTGAACAGTTTAGAAAATATGTGCTGTGTAAGCTGGATCTTGTACATTAAAAATAAGAGCGTACAAACAGCAGCCTTATTTGCTGTGCTTTACCAGCTGGTAAATATTTTGACTAGAGATCAGGGAATAACATGCCATGCAAATGGTTGTAAAACCATTACTGTGAAGAAGGTCATGTGTGTCAGTTACTAATTCAAGCCTAATGGTGTGTGATTTTCCCCACATCAGTATTGTGGGTTTTGATTCTGATTTTGGCAAAGCATATCTTCCTGTGACATGCAGAACTCTTCATTTATTTGTCTGTACTAATTTTTTCATGGAGCTAGAGCTTCTTCTCATGCTGGTTTGCATTTCCTCGTTTGTTTCAAGAGCCTTGATAGTCTGGAGTGCATGTATAGAAATCAGTGCTGATAGGCTATGAAATAAGGGAAGATAATAGAAAATACCACTGCAGAGAGCAAGGAATCAGGTGTGAACCCAGCCATCGCAGGTTGTGGCATATACATTTGTTTTGAAAGCCTTTTTGTTTTGAAATTTTGGTTCCTGATAACCTACCCTGCAAGTTGCTGTGCTGAGTCTACTGCATTCCCTAAACAGCTGGAGAACCCTATAGAAATTAATGGTGTTTTGCACTTGGGAATGTGTTGTGTACCTGCAGGGATAAAGTCCCCAGAGTCTGTTACAGAAGATTTTCTGTGAGATACTGGTCTCATACTAGATGAGCTTATTATACTGAGAGGTTTCATGCACTGATATCAAGAGCCATATTCTTCACTGTTTTGGAAGCATTTTATTGTGGCGTACCTGACACTGAAGCAGAGGAAATGCACTGATGTAAAAGAAATAGTGCAGGGAGGAATCTGACTCTAAAACTGTTCCAACACTATTCTGAGGGACTCTGGATAATTCTCATTAAATTATGGCCTTAGTTCTCTTGTTAAACACTGCAAAGCATTTAGTAGAAATGGTTCTTTACCAGCATTGCTTTGTGGGGAAAGGCTTTAAACAGAACTGGTACTTTTAGGATTTGTGTACACAGTTGTCACCATTAAAAAGTCAGTAGCATTTGCCAAGCAGTACCACACAGTGGTGCCTGAGAAATCACCTCCTCTCCTACAGTAGAGCAAGAAGATGGTATGTAATATTTGTAGGTAAGTGTTTACAATTTGATTCTGTCAATTGCATGTATTTTCTCTCATATCAATCTGTTTGATTGGGGAACTGCTTATGGGTCAGATTATTTCTAAAACAACACATGATTCCTTTTAATTGACTAAATCCTTTTTATTGAAGACTTAAAAAAATTCAGTATTTGCTCTAAAATACGATATCTTTGTGATTTTTCATTGTTAGTAGTAGTAAGAAAAAGGCATAATATGTTAAAATAATTGTATTTTAAAAGGATCTGGGGTCTTATTAGGTATAGTGAATTGTATTAAGCCAGCATTATGAAGCATACACCTTTATTCCCTTAATTACTGGTATATTAATAATGACCAGGTTGATGATGAATGTTCTGATCACCAGCTGGGATCAGATAATTACATTTGATTATGTAAAGAGTTAGTTGCTATAAGCCTTGAAATATTAAAACTTGGCTAGAATAAATATCACTGAAGAACCTTTGTCTTTTACATGTGTATTCAGCTGCCTGTTCTCTGAGCAATTCTTGTTTCACTCGCTGATGTTGGGAAGCAAACTGTGAACAGTTATTTTCCAACCCTGTGAATGTTGATAAAAGGATCTTGCATGGCTGTTGGCTTGTCCTGTGAGGGGAGAGCACATTGCTGCATCGCAGCACAGGGATTACAGGCTCTCGTTTAGCTCTGCATTAAAGATGTTGCAAGCTTTTGTAAAACCTAGGGCAGCCCTAGCATCACTGAGCATTTGCATTTCCCAGCTCTCACAAAGGGCACACACCTCTCAGGCACCAGTGCCTTGCAGGACTGGCCAACTCCATCATCCAAATAACACTTATCTGACCATTTTCATATTTATTTTGGATAGTCTTACTCTGCAGACAGTCTCAGAGAAGTCTGTAGGCATGTGTGCAAGCTGCATTCTTCATGTGTTTTTTCTCTTTCAGTTTACTGTATTCTTTTTTCCCCAGAATTTTTTCACTTCTTAAATATGCATTGATTTTTCTTACCCCCATTGTTAAACTGCTGAAAAGAAACATAACTTTTGTTACTTGTCTCATTAAATACTGTTATAAAGAAGGCTTTATGTCACTGATTATTGACAGTTTGAACAGAATATCATTTTTGCCACACTGTGACAGACCATTTGTGCCAGATTGTGGAAAAAATCTTTGCCTAAAGTTGGAAAAATCAGAATGTTTAGATTGTAAGGCTCTCTTTAGAAATTACTTGCTATATTTAAAGCACTCAATTCCAGGCTGAGCATTTCAATTTATCAGTAAATTTTATAATAAGATATTATACTAGAGAGAAGATATTATACTATACACACTAGTAATTTTTCTTTGCTGCATTCTTGTACTTTATTTGTTCTCTCTGTTGACTCCGTCTGTTAAAACAGATGTATTTCAAGAGAAATCTGTGGACGCTTAATTTCCTGCTATGCTGCACTGTACATCCATAATGGTATGAAAGTATTATGTGGTGGATGCACTCATTGTATTATCAGGCAGAAGTATGAGAGTTCCCTTTGATTTCCCAAATGCTGGTTTGTTGTTTTTTTTGTTTTGTTTTGTTTTTTTGTTTTTTTTTGTGTCGGGGAAGAGAAGAGTGGAGAGAGAATCTCTGATTTTCTTTCTTTTTGTCTTCTAAGGTATTTTTATTTAAACCAGTGCAGTTTTCTTACTAATTTTCTCCTTCAGGTGTTTGCTATCAATCTGCTGGGTTAAACTTTGTGCTATTCCATCAGGCAAGTTTTGTAAATGTTGATCAGTGCATGAAATCAGTTCTTAAATGGTTGCAAAATTGCCTTCCTTCAAACTGTTTTGATCACAAGGGCTTTCAAGTGTCAAAGTCATTTGGAGAAACTAGATAGATAAAATGCATGAGCACTAAGCTTTTTCCAGGATAGAATAAATAAATTTTCTACAGTATTTTCTACTGTGTGCTCTGCCTTTGGTAGTGGTTTGTTAAAAGGGAAAAAAAAAAGAAAGGCAATGATATTAAATATTTACAAGAGTGATTTAGTTGTGTAATCTTGTGCTATGCATCCCTGTTTAATAGTGAAATCAGCTACTGCTGAAATAAATGCCATTAAACTGGTAGTGCTGTGAAGGTCATTGCATATACAATGTCAAAGCAATTTATAGAGAATAATGATTTTTGTCAGCTTTCCAATGTACCAATGTCCCTCCTTTTTGTCTTCCAAAAATAACTGAAAATAAATTTATTTTAGAAATTATTTTGTCTTTGACTCTCCTCCCATCTGACTGATTTTGGAGCTTGAAACCTCTTTACAAGTTTTCACATTGATGAGCTCAGTGGATAAACACTGATTCCCTTTTTTCTGGCCTTGAGCTTGTTACAGCTCTATTTGCTGGGATTTCCAGTTGGCCATTTCTCAGCAGTTCATTTTAAGAGATACTGAATCATGGCCTCCACTCTTATGAGGGATTGCTTTTCGTCCCTTGTGCTATTTCCAGCCATATCTATCTGTGAATCTCATGAAAACTCTTTTTTTGTGTGTGTGCTGATTGTTTGTCATCAGCAGAGCACATGTAGCATGTTGACAATTCACCAGCCTCCTGAACTGGTGTCTAATAAATACTTGGAGTACATTCCTGCAGAGCATCATACTTAGTGAAGAGGCCTCAGAAGTGAGAGCTGTGTTCCTGGCTCTGCAGCTGACTTTGCCTGTGAATTTCTGGGGTCTTTGTGCCTCTGCAGCAATGGAGTGGGGACAGAAGCCCTTCACCACTGCACAAGGAGCTGCTGCATTGACACCTAGAGCGTGTCCTGAAAACAATACACAGCCAGTACAGAGCATTATCATTCAGCTTCACATCCGTCCAGCAAGAAGGTTAATTATTTGTTTTCCTAGTTTTACAGTTGAATGAGCAGAAGCACACAGAGATGGAGAGAGCTGGAGGAGAACAGGCAATAAATGCCAGAGTTCTCGTGTCCATTCCTGTTTCTCTAAGCACCAGTGCAATCTATTTTCTAAACCACCAAATAACTTGCTTCCTATACCAAGGACTTTCCCAATTAGATTCCATTTGCTAAAGCAATACTCTAAAAAGATTAAAACTGTATTTACCTGTTGATAACCATGTACATGACCACAGAACTAGCAATCATATTTTACAAAGGGAAATGACACACATTCTCTGTAAAAACATTATGCAGAAGGAAATAACCTATCCTAATGCAAAGGTGCCCTGAGTGTGCTGTCTGAGGATTTTGTTGGGAAAGTACATGTGAGCACACAGAGACAATGAGGGTTTCTCTTCGAAGGCATCAAATTTAAGGGCAAGTGGAAAAGAACTAAGGCAACAACTTAAATTGTTCAAGGAGTGGAAGTGTTTTTTCAGTGAAAGAAAGTGCATCAGCAGTGGAAAAAGGGAAGGGAAGCGGAAGGAAGAGTAGTAGAAACATACATACTCTTATTTGGGAGTCCCAGCTGAAGTGGTGCAAGTGCTGTGAATATTGGTCTTCTGGACAGAATAAGATGGGAAGATACCTGACAGATTTTTGCTGAGTATTTCGGCAACTAGATATTAATATTTGTAGCTTATTTTGGTATTTGATTTTTCTGATGTCTCATTCCACAATGCAGTAGGAGAAAACTAAATCCTCTATTTACTGACATAGCTTTTTATGGCCTTCTCCTCCAGACCCATTAGCAGACCTTTCATCTGTTGTGAAAGAGGCTAGTTCAGCAGGGTGTCTGGAATGGATATGTGTGCACGGTTAAATCAGGCCTTGTGATTTCCTTTAGACTGTTTTATCTGGTTTTTTGTCTCTTTTTATGCAAGTCTATGATTAGCATTGACTTCTTCTCAGAATGCTGGCAATTATCTCACAGGTGAAAGGATTAAGAAAAAGCAGTGGGAATTACAGTGGGATTAAATAAGACTGCCTTTGGAGTGTGTTTGTGGATATGGTTTCTTTTCTTTTTTTTTTTTTTTTTTTTTCCTCAAATCAAGGAGAAAGAAGAGAAGCCAGCTCAGCCTTCAGGTCTCTCTAGGGAGGAAAGTAATACCTTTGAATATGGAAAAGTAGCATCTCAGCTTGGGAGGAGGTCATGCTGAAAAAGGAAAGGTAGTGTTAAGGCACAAGATTTACAGTCTTCAGTTCAGTTCTTGGTTGCTCTGATTTTGCTTCAGGCTGTTCTGATTGCCCACAGTGAACCTTAGCTTGTCCATGTGTGAAATGGAAGTGGTGATAAGTTTCTTGTCTAATGTTGCATGAAACTAAATTAATTACTCTGTAAGTGTACCAGGTTTTTTGGGTAGTAAGTACAAAAGAAAAAGATTCTGTGTATTCTTATGCTCCACACTGTGGTCACAAATGATTTCAGATGTTTTGAGTAATTTCTGTCCCTCTATTACTTCTCCCTCTGTGTAATGGGCAGGCACAATGCTGGTAGAAAAGGGGGGCCCAGCCCCTCTTGATGAAAAGAGAAACTGCCCCATGGGATTGACATGCCCAGCCTGTAGGGGCAGCACAGTTTGCAAGGCTGGGTCATGCTGTACCTTGCCTGCAAACTGGCCTGGAGTCTGGCTTGTGCTTCCACAGGGCCTGGCAAGTCACCCCTGATGGGAGCCTGGACTTTGGGCAGTAGCACTAGGCAAAGAGTTCAGTTCATCTTCAGTTCTGTTATTCACATCTTCTGGCTCTGGTACTGCGTGGGTTTACAGTGCAGCACTGCCTGTAGATCCTGAGAGAAACTGTGCTGGGGTGTTGAGAAAGCAACTAGTGCTGGAAAACAGGAGATCTTCAACCAGATCAGGTTGCTCAGAGCCTTATTCAGCCTGACCTTGAATGTTTCCAGGGGTGGGGCATCCAGCACCTTTCTGGGCAACCTGTTCCAGTGTTTCATCACCCGCATTATGAAAAATTTCTTCCTCATATCTTAACTAAATCTACCCTCCTTTGATTTAAAACCATTACTCCCTGTCCTGTCAATACAGGCCCTACTAAATTGTCTGTCCCTGAGACTAATTAACTGCAGTTTGTACTGTTCGAAGGAACATACTTTCCAGGAAAGAAATGGACGTTCTCTTTGCAAAAGGAAGTATGTTCTCTATTTCTATACTGGGTATTTGAAGCCAGAGACAGGCAAGTTAATACTGGTGGTGCCGGTTTCCCACCTTGGGGCTGTATCTCTACCTCTGAACCTGCTGCTTGCTCTCCTCTGCAGTTTGCAGATTTTGGAAGTCACTGCTGGCTGCTCCCCAGGCAGCAGCTGTGACTGACAGACACCTAACATGTCATCCTAGTGTGAGATCTTCTGCACAGATGTGACCCAGGCAGAGACATTTTTTGTCCTACCCTTGCTACTGTTCTCACTTTGTGTTTTACCACTGTGTGTGCTGCCCCCATTCACTCAAATCTTTCAACTCTGTTCTTAGGGACCACAGTCAAAACAGTGGCTATGACTGTATGGTCTTTACCATTCTATGTTACATGTACCAAAAAAGAGCCAGTTAATATTTGTTGTCATGGCTTTTGTGATAAGGATCAGATATATCCTGACTTTACTCCTCTTATTGTGGTTCTGAGTTGGAGCAGATGTGCCCTCCTGTCAGTTGACAGTCGGGCATCACTAAGATGGGGTAGAAGTGGAAATGAGGAGATAGTGACCTGTTAAGTCCACACAAAGAATTTGGGTGGAGTTATTGCATGGGCATTGCTGAATGCTTTTTTGAGAGCTCTGATATTTTTTGTTATGTCTTCACATAATTCATTTAACGCTACTCTTTCTCTCTTATAATGCATTTGTTGCCTTTGATTGGAGTCTCTTTGGCTCATGGGTCACCCTGGGGACAGGAACAGTGAGTTCCCAGAGCTTTGACCATGTAGAATATGAATTTTCAGAAGTTTTATTACAAGTTTTCCACGATAATTCCAGTATTCTCCTTCAGTAGTTCCATAATGATGATTGCCAAAGCATCTGTTCTCTTTTTATCGGGTGATCATTATTTCTCTTGTATATTTTATTTTGATTTTTTTCTTAGTGTGTCAGTTTGCTTTATCTTGTTTGTATTGATGGATAGCTATGATTAAAAAAAAATCTATTTTGTTCCAAGTATATTCTTATCAGAATAACTGTCAGTATCTTTCCATCTATGCCAAACACATTTTAAAGTGTCTCCTTATGTTACCCTGCCTGCCTGACTAAATTTGGAGCTGTAGTACAGCTGTTTTCTTTCTTTCTTTCTTTCTTTCTTTCTTTCACCACTCCACCACTCAAGCCCCAGTTCTGCCTTGCTTTGACTTGCCATGCAGTGCTGGGTCCCTCTGGTGCCCTGGTCTAGGGCACTGATGCCATCCTGCTGCTCAGGCTCAGCGTTAGGTTAGTGCACATTGCTCTGGACCTTCAGCAAGCAGAGGGGCAGTTAGCAGCACTCTGGGCTTCAGCAAGTCATGGGGTAGCAGAGCTAGAAACAAGATACACTGGTAGAGCTGTGAGCAGGAGGTACTGTGTGGTCACTCAGAGCATTTGGTATTTTCCATTTAACAGAAGACAGTGAAGGACAGAGACTACCTGATTTTCCACAGAGATAGGGTAAACTACTAAGGCTGGGAACAAAGCCCAGAGACTCAGATTCCTGTTGGCACAGAGCTATTGAGCTAAGCAAACTTTCAGCTGAACACACTAGGTACAGCAAGTCACATCAAAGCCCCATTTAGAAGTTGGCCTAAGCAATGATATTGTTCTTAGGCAATGTAGGATTTGCTACTGTTGCATTTCCCTCATCTTTCACAGGCATATAATATTAATGAAAAAGTCCCTGCTGCATTTGAGACACTGGTTTGCCAGGAAGTGGGGAGATTAACTTCATTGTATGTAGAGATTTCACTTGGTTAAGAGAGTGCTTTGAAGAAAGGAAGGAAACGCTGAAACAAGATTGATTCATGAGTCTCTTATTACAAGATTATCTGTCTTTTTATTGAGCAGTATATTTATTACATGGCCAGTCTCTAGTTACAAGACAGTGATTCCCTAGGTTCAGGTGTTTACCTGGTGGTGGCTGGGATGCCACATGAACAGCTGTAAACAGAGCCAGTTATTCAATCCACTCCTAAAGAGGTTTGATTGTGGATCCCAGTTTTCCCAGGGTGTGATGTCTGAGCCAAAGCAGGCAGGAGGCTGTTCTGCTATGTGGCAGAGCTCTCTGCTGGTGCCACTGCTGGAAATGGTTAGAAATGTTCATATGAATTTTCAGCAGGAGCACTTGGCACCCTGGGGATGGGGCAGGGAGTGTCAGAGTCTCTAATCCATTCCTAGCACCTCTTGCTGTCACGTGTTGGCATGGTGGATTGCTTAGAGCAGGAAAGTGAAAATTCCTCTTGTTCTATCACAAGGCATTGGGGATTCGTATTTCCCCCTTCTAACTCTTTCCCTGCCACCTTTCAGGCATTTCTTCAAAGAAAAACATTTAAGTACACCTTTCCTATTATGATTTCTAGTGTATGAGACCGTGAAGTCCATGAGATACGTTTGTGCTGTATAGGATGATAATAAAATACATAAAAATTAGGCAAACCCACAGACAGTGGGATCATCAGTCTTTTGTTCTGTGAGGCTGTTAAACCTTTCTGGATTTTTCTGCAAGTTCTGGTACATTGTATGTATGCCTTAACTGTACCGCAATAGCATAATGATCATAATATAACCTCTAGTTGTTGTCTGCTTCTGTTTCTTCTGGTCCTTTATATTACACTCTTAGGAGAATCAAAAACTATGGCAGCTTTTCAACAGTTAGATTCTGTGCATGGCCTAATTTGAGTTGTTCCCCAAACAAAGAATTAACAAATGAATTAACTTGCAAACTGTTTCTTAAAAGCATTATCAGCCTTTAATAAAATAATGGAAACAATATTAAAAATAATGACTTTATAAGGAATAACAGAACCATGAGCAATTATCAGTAGCATTTAATAAACAAAACTCATAAAGGACACTTGATTGCTTTTGGACTCAGTTACAGAATTAGTGGATGAAAAGAAGATCGTGATTGTTTAAACTCCAATGTGTTATTTGACAAAATTCCCTACTTTAAAAAACCCCACAATTAAAATTTGGCTTTAACATGAGTTTTCTAAAATAAATTAGTAATTCAAAATGCAACAGCATTTTCATGAGCTGAGAAGGCTAGGCAATTTGGAAGTTACTGTCATTTCTGTCTAGTGCTTTTCTTAGTGATCACAAAGAGGGGAAGGAATGACATATTAATGAAATGTGTAGATTTGAGTAGAATGGGAAGAATTGCAATCATCAGTGTGGATAGGCAACATTTATGCTGTTTTCTAAGTGCCATGACATCCTTCATAAAGCAGTAGGTAGATAATTCATCTGTAAAGAGACCTGATAAACTGCACCTAGACTAAACCTCTAAGGACCTCAAATACTGTAAGGTGGAGATATGTCAAGCAAATTGTAAGTGTTTTAAAGGATTGATGATTAAGATTGTGCATGACTTGATTAAGAGGGAGCAGAAAAGGGCCTTGTACGTATGTTAGGTCTTCATGCTGAGAAAGTGGCAAGATATGAAAGCTATCTCCAAACACTAAGGAGCATAAATACATAGGAGAAGAAGGAATTATGCTGGGGTTGTCACAAAGAAATTATGTAGAAAGGTTACTGTTCAATTGGTTAAAGCTCTTCTAGGTCCAGTAGCAAGAGAGAACATCTTAGCAATGAGCACTACAGCAACAGCTTATAGAGTATTTTAGCAAGTGAAAAGATGCAAGCCACTGACTTCTGACAATTTTATTGAAAGTAAGCCATTCTGGGGAGTCTTTCTCTTCCACACCTAGTGAACATGAGATGGCAACTTAGAGGAGGATAACTTAAATTTTTTCCCTTCTCCAAAGCTCAGCTGTATCACAATATTATAGATTTCCATAATTTTCCAGAGGTTCTTCATCTGCTCCATGTTGAAATCCTGTGTGTGTTGCTCTAGGTGACATCTGTATCTCTAAGGGAGCAATAAACTGTTGTTGTATCAGCTAGCAATTAAAAAATAGTCCACCAAATGCAAACAAAATGCTTTCATAAAGGAAACTGGATGGTTTGCCATAACTACATTAGTGTTAATGCACTACCAGGTCTCTTTTTTCTTTTTCTGTGTGTTAATTTTGTTCTTCAGTCACTCCATCTCTTCTAGCTTAATTACCCTCCCCAGACTAGAGACTGCTGCTGCCTTTTGGCTTCATTACCAGCTTTCATTTTCATTAAGAACTTTGTGCTAATGGACTGTTATAAAACAGAGTCATCACTGGCAGGTGTTGCCAAACGACTCTCAGCATGATGGCATTTCTGTGCAGTGGAGCAAACAGTCTGGACATTGGATTCATGGAGCATCCAAGGGCTTGCAATGGCAGGCGAAGAGAGATAAGTTTGGTGGATCAGTACAAAGAAGCTCTTAAATATTTACAATGATAAAAAAGAACAATGATGGGAAAAGAGCATTATGACCAAGTGACCTTGTTCTGAGACCACCAAAAGTGCCAGCAGCTCTTCTGGTTGCAAATACCACAGAACTGCTTTCCAAAGAGCTCTCTAGTAGTCACAAAAAACTAATCCTTATACTCTTCTGGTCTAGAAAGGAATAAATATCCGAAAACCTCCTCACTGATGAAGTGAAATCATATATCAAAATAAACTTTGTGGCTCATGTCATCCAACATTACTAATGGGAATGCATTTTTCTGCTGTAGTGATACTGGTCATAGCTGCCTTTGTGTGCCTTCTGACCTGTTCAGTGGTTGTTACCAACACTCATCAGGAAAAAGGGCTTCCTGTATTGTCCTTCAAGAAGCTGATTGTTCCAGTCAAATAACTAGAGATATGTCCCAGAAGAAATATTATCAGATTTTGTCTCTTAAGAGGGGAATAAGAGGGATTTACCACTGATGAACTGTAATGAAAAAATCATAATTCTATGTTGATCTGAAATCTGTTAACTTTTGTTATTGTTTCCAGAAGACCATAAAAGCTGCCTAGGTAAGTACCACAGCAAGTACTGAGCAGGGGGACATGATGGGTCCACTTGCAAATAAGCAAATAGTATGTATTGCATATTCTTTCCTGGCCACTTTTGGATTTGATTATGCTTCCCATTTGTTCTTTTCATTCTTACCAAATGCAAGCTTCACATCAGCCAAGTGGTCTATGTATGCTCAAACAGAGTGACAGCATGGCATCACTTGCCTAGAAAAGTGATTTTCTTCTATCAGATATTTTTTGTCTGTTCTCAAGACACTGCTTCCCTGAAATAAGGTCTTTTTTTGCAGGTGGATTTATCTCACAGAGTAATCAAAGAACTCTTGATATGACTGGCTGCAGGATATGCATTTTGGCCAAGTGTAAGAAGGTGTGCTTTCCTCTACTTCTTGACCTTTTGGCAATCATCAGGCCACTTCTGATACAGAATGGCTTTTCACAGGCTAGTGCAGTTAGTCTTTAGCTGTTCCTAGAAGAGAGTGGTGTCCATAGTGACATGTGATACCCAGCCAAATGCAGTTGCTCTTCCTTAAGCAGAATTTTTAATGATTGCATGGAAGATAGGATGTTTCTTATTGCTTACAATGCCACTGTCTCCTTAAATTAATTCTCTCCTTCAACGGATGAGTGCAGACAAGACACTTCAGACCAAAGGAAAATGTGTTCCACTGGGAGACCTGGATCATAAGGCTGAGGAAGAAGACTTCTGGAGTGTGCAGGGGGGCTTGAAGAATGGTTTTAGTAGAGAGAGGTTTTGCAGCACAGTGTGGCCATGGGAGTATACTGACAGGAGTAACCAAAGAACCAGATCTTAGACACTGTGAAAAGGACAGACCTTTTTCCCAGGGATGCTGCTGGGAGTGTGCATGGTGTACTGCAACCCAGAAGATTATGAGACTCCATGTTCAAAGTATGAGGTAGGAGGGAGAAAAGGCCACCAGTAAAGGCAGGGCAGGGAACTTGAAACTTTTATTTTCCCTAGTCTATCCTGTGTCCTTGTTTTTCATTTTGTCCATCCCAAAAATATATTTGGCTTAATTTTGAGTAAAGTAGTTGTGGTGCTGCACCCACATATACAAGCACAGACTGATGTACCTTGAAGCTCTGATCACATCAGGATCCCATAACTTTAAGGAAACTTTTGTAGTGACTGCAGGGTGTACATGCTGGCTCTCAAGCACCATTGCTGCAGGTGAGAATATTTGACTTCAGGCTCTCCTGGTCTTGTATGACTCTTGCTCTTTGCAGCAGTGAATAATGCCAGGAAATTTCTGGACACCCAAGTTCCCTTGTAGAGGTACAACTACTGGACTCCCCTTTGGCGTTTAATCCTGTCTGAGAGAGGGTTTATTAGTAATAATAAAACAAGGCATCATTAATGCTGTATTGTCGTTTTCTAGGCTTAAGGGGTTGCAGCTGAAGTTTCATTTTGCATCTTTTATATGAGCAAATCTCATAGGAAATGTGAGTGTTTTAGAGTAAGGGGAAATTGCTCCTGGTTTGAAAGGATAATGTAAATAGGTATAAATCTTTCTCTCCTTTCCTCTGGTAATTCTGTCTAGGTCACACTTTAGAGCTTTTCCAGTACATGCTTAACTGTGACCTTGTGTTTCTTCTGTGTCTTTTCTTGTACTTACATAGATGTTGTGTATATCTGGAGGATTCCACTTGTAAGTGATCAAAGTTAAACCTGTGCAGAAACTGGAGCTCAAATCGCTTCAAAGTGGATTAGGCTAAATAATGAGAATACATCACTGGAGAATAATCTTATAGTGAATAGCAGGCAGTTTGGGGCAGAACATAAGTTGTTGTAACCTGATAAGACATGGGGAGAGGTGTTAAAGAGCATTCTAATAGTGAATATAATTTATTAATACTGTTGCATTTATGTTCTTTTTTTCCATTTTTTTTCTTCTGTCAGGCTCTGTAGTGCTAGGAAGAATTTTGTGCTAGGAAGTTTCTCAGTACAGATCAGTCTGTTCTCCTGATCCTGGCTCTTCTATTATGTTTCTATTGGAGTAGTAGAAAAGTGAGAGGCTGCTACTCCTTACTCTCCCAATGGCACTTCCAATCTGTGAGTCAGATTTCTTTGTCAGTATTGGCTGTGTTCCCACAATTACTGTGTGGGCTAGGGAATGATTAGTGTCTTGTCTTCCAAGGGGAAGAGGAGGAAGAGGGTCCCGTAGGGAATTAGTAGCAGAGGAGGGTATAAATCTGAGATATTCTTGAGATATTTTTGGGCATTAATACCATACATACTCTAAATATGAAATTTAAGTATTCATCAAGAATGGGGTAGAGTTTTGTCTGATAAATTTTAGAAAGCCCTATGGTAGGCAGAGCCATTATCTTCCTCCAGAAGGTGATTTACTTGTTATTGCTGAGCTGTGACTCAGGCCTTTCCTTCTGAAGGGATAAATCATTCCTCGCAGAGTAAATGTCACACAGAGATGTATCGGTGACTCCAGAAAAAGCTGCCCTTTAACAGCTTCCTGGTAACATTTCCCTTGCAGTGCTTGGGTAAATGCAATGACAAAATAAAGGGAGCATCTATCCCCTTCTTCTGTCCCTCTTCATCACAGTCTGTCAGTCCCACCTCGGGGCTGTTGCATCTTACAGGGAATGACTCAGACCATTGGCAGAGCAGATAATGCCAAGCAAAAGGAGACTGGGCATGTATAAATCTCAGGTCTTGAGACAGGAGCTGACTGGGGCCTCCCTGTGTAATCACAGAGGGCCACACTGTAGGGTACCTCAAGACAACAGCCTTGGAGTTCAGGGGACTAAGGCTAATTAATATCAAAGAAGAGTCTTGATAAATGAATGGTGCAGGAAGCAGGTAGTTCAGAGAAGGTTGGAAAGTCAGAAGGTGGAAGGCCACAAGTACTGATGAATCTTATGTTTAGGTTTATGGTTGTGAGCCAGTAGAGACATTATCTCTTCAAAAAAGATGGAATTATTTATTGTTAATCAAAAGAGGTGTGGACAGCAGGTCACGGGAGATTATTCTTTCCCTCTGTTCAGCTCTGATGAGACCCCACCTGGAGAACTGCATCCAGTTCCAGGGTCCCGAGCACAGAAAGGACATGGACATGTTGAAGCAAGTCCAGAGGAGGCCACTGAGATGTTTAGAGGGATGAAGCACCTTTCCTTTGAAGAAATTCTGCGAGAATTGGGATGGTTGAGCATGGAGAGGAGAGGCTTTGGGGTGATCTAATTGCAGCTTCCTAAAACCTGAAGGGAGCCTAGGAGAAAGATGGAGGGACTTTTTACAAGGGCATGTAGTGATAGGACAAGAAAGGGAGAATGATTTCAAACTGAGAGTAGGTTTAGGTTGGATATTAGGAAAAAAATTCTTTACTTTGAGGGTGGTGAGGCACTGGAACAGTGGTTGCCCAGAGAAATGGTGGATGCCCCATCTCTGGAAATGTTCACAGCCAGGTTGGATGGGTTTTGGAAGGTCTATTGGAAGGTGTCCTTGTCCATGGCAGAGAGGTTGAACTAAATGATCTTTAACGTCCCTTCCAACCTAAGCCATTCTATGATTCTTTGATGTACCATCCTCATCACTGTAATAATTCCTGATGCTTTAATGGCAGCAGATTTATATGGAAGGATCTGTTTAGGCTGGGGAGTTGAAAATTGTGTCTTTACATTTTCTCATGTAGGTCATCACTATGAATATAGTTACCTTAGCTGGCAATGACTGATTACTCTTTTCTTCTGACAGCAAAATTAAGTGGTGGATTTCAGTCCTGCTGTGAATAGGAAGGGATAGGTGGTCTCATTAGAGGTCCTTGCCTCTGGTTACTTCAAAGGGGCTCAGGCACTGCATGGCTGACTGTTTCTCCTTAATTTCTTTAGATCTCTAAGAAAGCAAGTGTAGGAGTATTAAATACAGGCAAGTTTCAGCTTGAGGATGCAACCTCAGTTATTTTCTCTGAAATCTGCAAAAATAAGCAACTAAAGGCTTAATATTAAGAATGAGCATCTGTAGGTGAGTTGTGCAAATATGTTGACAGGTACTACGGTGACAGACATTGCTGCAGAACTCCAGAGTTCATCTGTACAGAGGCCATGACTTATCTTTCAAGGAGCAGACCAAAACTGGATCACATGAAGCTGTAGAGTAATGTAAATAAGTTAAGGCCAAATATGGTGGAGCATATTAATACGCTTAGTGAGATTGATCATCAGTGGGATTTTGCAGGAAGAAGGGAGAATGGAGAATTCAGAGCTGTGAGAAAATGCTGCTGAATTACTGTCCAAAGAAAAGAGACTTTCTTGATTTACTGATAAGAGGAACAAGACTTCATGGGTGTGGGTACTGCCACATGACTCTTGAGATAAAAGTGTTTTAATAGAATTAAAAGTAGTAATATGAGTATATTGTCAGACTACACTTCAGTTTCCAAAAACTGAACAAATTTCTAATTGTGATATTAAACGCCTTTCTTAACAGCAAATGGAGTGTACAGCCAAAATGCTGCGGGCATAGCTGCTGGAACAATAACTTGGATACAGAAATGTTTTACATTGGAGCATGCCCCAAAGTACCCCTTTTAAACACTGCAAGACCAACCCTACAAGAAATGGAAGAATTAACACTGTCCCTACAAAATATTCTTTCCTTGGATCTGAATGCTATCTTCTAGTTTTGTGCAGGTCTAGTGATTTCAGCTGGTAACTTCTAGAATTGAACATTACACCCTGTATTGTCAAAATTTCTCAGAGTTTTGATACCAGGGACTCATAGAGATCAGTGAAAGAGAACAGTGAGCAGTTTTTCTCAGGAATCTTGAATAATAACTCTTTAAGGTCATGTTATTGCTGCAGTATTTCCAAGGTTCAAAATTTCTCTCATCTTTAAAATGCTTCATGATGTCCCAGCTGAATTAGTAGGCCTATTAGAGGCCTATATCTTTCTGTTTCCTCTGCTGAGATAGCTTAGTTTTTCCCTTTCTCTTTTTCCACAGCTGGAACTACTGGCATAAGAGTGTTTCCCTGATCACCACCAGTGGCTGGAACAGCCCTAAGTGTTTCAACTTCCTATTTCCTTACTCTTCAGCTGTTTTATTTTATTGCTCAAAACTCTGAAGAAAAGTAGATGTGGTGTAAAAGAGAGGACAGAAAGTTTTGTTGCATTCGTAGAATGTTAGACACAGTCTCCTCTTCTTGCTGTCATTGGTAAGAATCCAGGAAAAAACCAGAACCATTTAATAAATAAGCTAGATACTAAAGTTAGTTTGTAAAGAGAAATGTGAATCAGGAGTTAAGGATCTGTGAAAGCACCTCATCCATTTCCCTGCTGGTGCTTTGTATGGCATGAAGCTAAAATAGCAGTGTCCTTATGATACATTTTCTGCTGGTGTATGCACCAGGTGAAGAAAAAATGCTTCAGTGTGTGTGCATATGCGTGGGCAGCTGGCTCATTTGTTCCTTAGGTATTCATTGGAGATTGCTGTCATTGTTCCTCATTTTATTAGCTTTTGCCAAGTACTTCCACTTTTACTAAGGACTGCAGGGTTTATGGCAGTGATATTTCTCCCAGTGTCAGAGATAAAATATCAGGCTAATCACAGACTCTCTGGTAATATAAGTTGCAAGGGAGAAGCAGTCTTGTTTTGAAGAAGTCCTGTTTGGGAGTGTTAAGTTTCCTGTTGGATAAGCAGCCTGGAGAATTTAGTACACTTTATGTTCTCTAGGAAGGTAAATAATTTGTCTTAAATGATGGGGCAGATAGGGGAGAGGTCTAATATCAGTTATTATTTATCTTCCTAAACAATAAATCAGGTTCTCTCATATTTAGGGTTTTAACTTAAAAGGAGCTAAGCACCCTGACCTCCACTGGTGTTCAGAAAGAGTTTGAGGTGTTTGGTCTCCTGTTGAATGAAACCACTGCAAACAAATGTTTTCCAAACAGACTTTTTCCCATGCAAGGCGGAGGTAGGGAAAGGAAACAAAGACAAAACTATTCTCCCTACTCCACTTCCTTTCCCTTTTTGTTATTTCTAATTTTTTTCCCCCCCAAGATTAAGAAAATCTCCTCCCTTGGGCCTCATGCGGAGCATGATCTCCCAAAGGGAAGTGAAGAAGGTAAAGGGATGGTAATATATTTGTTTTTCTGGGGGAAAAGACACTGATTCTACCCTAAAGTAAGGCATGTCCCCAGTGTTAGAGGTAGGCTGCTCGACAAAATCTCTTTGGAGGAACAGAGGTCTAGGTTCATTTCTGCTAGGACATCTGAGTGCTGCATCCAACCCTATCTCAGTTATAACAAGGTCTTACAACTTGATTATTCTGAAGACTTGTGTAGGATAACATATATATCTTTGGGATAACATATAAATACATAGCATACAGTATTTAGCATGTGCTTTACATGTACATACACATATTCTGGGGCACTTGGAGAAGCTGCTGTCGGTCACTGTTAGAATGAAATTAGTGTAGAACCTCAATTCTGATATTCCAGGAAAAACAGTGCCTGAATGCACAAAAAATAAAGGCAAGAGTGTCTTTTGGCAGCATAGAAGTAATTATAACCTAATGGGCTGGTCACCTTAATTTAGAAACAATGATGAGTTTGAGAGGGAGAAGAAGGGAAAATACATTGCAGAAGGCAGTCTGAAGAGCAGTCTGTCTCATTTTGGCAGGAGCACAGGCTCTGAGTTTTTAGAACATTAGAACAATAATGAAATTAGGTCACAGATTCCACTAATTCAGCCCTGATCAGCTTCCCCACTTCTAGTAACAATTAAATGCTTATCTTTTCCTTTCACATACATTAAATTGATCAGCCATGAGCTAAAAGCAATACAGGGCTTTGGCTTAAGACCCACCACATTTTTCTTGTAGCTTGCACCTCTGCTGGCTCAGTACATGTGCAGAGAACCAAGAATATCTGTACCAAAAGCCAGTGTAGTGTTTCTGAACAAATGTAACACTATAGTACTCAATCGAGCCATTTCAGTGAGGGGTCACTAGAGGAGGGGGGATGTTTTGGTATAATATTCAGCTAGGGAAATGATAATGATGTGTGTTTCAGCAGCACTTGTGTGCTAAGCCTGGTGCTATCCATCTGCTCAGTAAGAGACAATCCTTGAGCTAAAAAATGTAAACCTGCAGAGCAAATAGGCATTAGAGGAGGAGGAAGACAGGTCATTAGGAGATACAGAAAAAGAAGGGACTTGTCTGTCCCAGTGTATATCCCAACCACTTGTTAACCTTGTGTCTCAGAATCACTGAAAAAATATCTCCTGAAGTCAGATTTGAGGGTAAATGTGTTACAGGACTAAGATTTTCTAGTGCATAGCTGTATGTTCTGGCAGAGGCAAGCATATTGACACCCACTTGCTAATCTAAGTCATCCAGATGTGAGGATTTTCTTCAGGATGGTTAACAGAACTTGACACTTGATGCTCAGGAGTTTAATTTGACTTCTGTTAGAGTAGCACCACACCCGAGATAAGGTGACCACACTGCTTCTTGGCAGAACTAGCTCACATCTAGCCAGCTTGCAACTTCGGATTGCTCTTGATGACCAGGTAAATGTATCCTGAGTTTCTATAAGCTTTGTTCCACTTTGTGAGGCTGAACACACCATTTGAGAGTAGTTGGGTGTACATGCCAGATCAAGACTTGCAAGAGTAATAGTACCAGGTCTATCACTTTCTGTATAGCTTTGGGCATGCCTTACAATCCACCCTCTAGATTTTTTTGCATTGTTTGGTCTATGAAGTTGAACTGACACATGCACTCTGGGATCCTTTGAGGATTAATTTGCTTGCAAAACCCACTATGTAGAGCTATGAAGATCTGTACATAAAGAAGAACAATTAGTAAATTGTTTTCTTGGTGAAGCACCTTGGTCCTTCAAAAGACCAACATGTTTTGAGGCATCTTGATAGTTTTAAATTACAGTATTTGTTATTCTTTGTCATCCTTTTCCTAAAGAAAGGCCTTCACTAGAAATTCAGGGTGTGAAGTGCTGCAATTAAGATGTATCAAAATATTGTTATGACATCTAAGCCTGGAAGCTGCAGGTCAAATCACAGACCTTCTGCAAGGGATAAGTGTGGGACTCAAAAGTAAAGCCAAAAGAGGCCATGTTGAAGAAGGCCCACTATTTTATTTACTGTGTCTTTACACAGCACAGAGATTTCTGCTGCATATCTGAGTCAAGCTTGAGTATTGCTTGCCCCAGGACACAGCCTCTCCTTACTATTAGTGTAGTCTATCTCATTTAAAATGCTTTTGGGAAGTCTTCAGACTACATACACTCCTATGCATCTGAGGAAAAAAAACTAACTTCGAATGCTATAAAATTAATGACAAAGATAAAAACATGTACTACTAGAAAGTCTTGAAGTGTACTACTCAGGAGTATGGGCTAGGGAAGATTACTTAGCTTTGTCTGCCTTTGTCTGCCTATTGTCCTTTAAATTTTTTGTGCCTTACAACTGCTGTGAAGATTCAGTTTTGCTTAGTGCTTTTTCCTGATTGGAAAGAACATTACTACCCCCTTTGACAGTATGTTGCTATTTGTACTCCCAGGCCAAGGAAGCAGTGACTTACATCTGTGAAATATGGAGTTAGGCTGATGGAACTGCTGTTTGAATGAGAGGAAACTTGGCCTTTGAGTTTTCCAGGGGAGAAAAGGTGGGGAAAAAAGCTTCTTTTCCGTGTGTAACATATATATGTCTGTTGGAAGTACTTGCTGAAGTGTTGATTTGTAAGCAATGGACTGAGTTGGATTTGAGGATAAAAGAAATTTGAAATGCTAGATGCAGGATAGAGTCAGCTGTGGCTGGAGGGTGTCAGCTGAGGTTGGGCACAAGCCCACATGTGTTAGAGGCACCCTGGCTGCCATCACTGGGCAAGAACAAGGACTCTGCTGGTAGGCAGGGGTGATGGATGGCCCCAGGGAGTACGTGTAACAGAAGTAGTTATGTGATATAGGGTGCACACTGCAAGCAATTACAATTTGAATAAGTTATCAAAGGAAGGAGCTAGGGGACTGGAAAGCAGTTTTATTAACCCCCTGAAGCTATGTTCACAGTGCTTTTAAAAAGTTTATGTATTGCTGTGAATTGCAATCATGGTGACAAATGCTGGTGCCCAGAGAGTTTGTGATCACAGCCTCTCTAGCAGGCAGTGCTTTACCAGAACAATTCAGAGCAACAATCCACTTATATTCAAAATAAAATGAATGAGGAAGATGAAGTGTGAAACCCTGGACAAGGACAAACCTTGTAATAAATCCTGCCTCAGGTTTTCTTACTGTGTTCTTTGGCTTTGCTGTCTTATGAAACAAATATTTCTGGTGCTATCTATCCCTTTTTGGAATATGATATGGTCATATAATTCTAACTAAGCTGAATGAACAGGGGAAAAAAGCTGGGGGAAAAGATTACTGACAAAATACTGGTCCAGATTGGGGTTAGATATTCAGGAGAACCAACAGGTAAAACAGTAATGATGGCTTTGCACTGCCTTTGTGCCTCCAGATTTTAAAAGACCTCAGTGGAGGGGTGGCAAGACTGCCTTGTGTATTTTGATCTAGCAGCTCACAGCTGCCCAGTTTGGGGGGTCTGTTGATTATGGTTTGACCCAGGAGCCATGCCCTCTCTGTTCATCTGCACCTCCTTTGGTGTATCACTTGCTGCAGCTTGCGAAAGGGCAGCGAGTGACACATGCATTATTGATACCTCCCAGGGTTCTCTATTGTAAGAAGTCCATAGCAGGGCTAAAGTAGAGCTTATCAAAACATTCAGCAAAATATATTTTTGACAAATTTCTTTAATGAAATATAGTTTCTCTCAAGGGGAGGTGAGCAAACCAGAAAAAAAAATTCTAATTTTGGATGTCTAAATTCAAATGCTTAGTTTTATTTTTCTAGTAGCAGCCTCAAAATGGCACTTGATACATTTCGGTGATGAAAAAATTTCTCTGAAGTTTTGACCTTTCTCAAAATCTCAAACAATAAAATAAAGGCAGAAAAATCACTGTCTTTATAACGAGATCATGCTCTAAAATAGCGGAATCTGCCCTGATGATTTAGTAGGATCATAGAATAGCCCAGGCTGGAAGGGATCTTGAAAGATCATCTGATCTTTGTCAGGCTTTTTCCTTCCCCAAGTTTACTCAAAACTAATGTCCACTGCCACTGCTAAATGTACCATGACTGGTGGTTGAATATTTCAAAGGAGGCCCTTTTTACTTTTAATCTTTAAAAATCCAGTGATATTTTTTTCTGGAAGTCTTGGAGTTTTCACCCCAGAGTCTTAATTCCCAACTCAGGAGATTCAATTCCAGTTCTGCATTTCCCTTGCTGTTTGAATTGATTACAGTTCAGTCTGTATGCCTGTCTTATATAATCTGCAGAGTGCATTTAAGCAGCCTCTATACTATAAAAAAGGTGGCTATGTATCTGGGATGGGAATAGTGTTTTAATAGTTTTAAAGTAACATGCTTGGAGACTCCTGGCATGGAAGTTGATAGGTAAACACAGTTCTGTGTAATTATTGCCTAGTAGCAAAACCTTATCAAGTTTATCTAAGTTTAGACTTATATAATCTCAAGATTTGTTTATCTCTGTTTCCTCAGTTTCCTGAATCTCTTTTTCTCTCTTTGGCATCTTAAGTAGTTATACTTGCGAAGAGTGTGGCTGAGAACCTTAAATGATACATTTTTTTATTTGTAAAATAGTGTATTTACATTTATTTGGAATCTGGTTTCTTTTTCTTGCTGTCTAAGGGGAAGAGGTGAAGAAGTAACTCCTTTATCTTCCTTCTTCTCCTTTCCCAACCAGCTCCCAGGAGTCACTGCACAAAGTGTGCCTGGGGGAGACGCAGGCCTGTTTGCATACCAACACGGGGAGATTTTTCTCTGTGATAATTTCTATCTTGCTGTGGACAGACTAGATCTGAATTTATCCTTCTATAAAAGAGATATGGCAATAGCTACCTTATGGGGATTTTTATATTTGTTATCATGTATTGTTTCTACAACACTGCGGCTGTTTAACCCGCTTTTCTTACAATTAGAAAATACAATCAGTGACTTGAAACATACAGATCTGCTGATATGATGCACAGAAAAGATAGCATATTTGTTTTCAATGACATTAAGCAGTATGTGAATGTAAAGCTTCATTTTTCCCATTTGTGAAGAGATTGGTGTGGATTTCTGAGGGACTCGCTGCTGAGGCGGTGCCTGTGGGGCTCCCCCGGCTCGCTCGGCGCTCGGAGGCCGCGGCTCCAGCCCGGGGAGACAGCGCTGCCGTGAGACAGCATTTGCAGTGCGGCATTGCGTGCCAGGCCCTCGGTCTGTGACACTAGCTGAGGAAACACTGAGCAACACTTCTTGCCTGAAAATGGCTTCCGAGGCCTCTGAGATTCTGGAGCCCAGAGCGGAGCGGGGAGGCTGCTCGTCTGGCGGCGACACCTCCCGAGCGAGCCGCCTCAGGTCCCGCAGCAGGAGAGGCGGAGGCGCCGCCATTGGGCCCGCTCTGGGGGCGGTCAGCGGGCAGAGGACAAACCAGCGGCCCGTGCGTGTACTGAGAACAAGTTCATTTCGATTAAAAAAAATGTTAATGAGCACTTTGGAGCACTGAGAGCCTATGAGGGACCGCCTGCCTGGAATGGGCATTTACCGTATGGTGCCTTTGGAAGCTAATACTGATTCTCATTATTTTAAACAATTACAAACATTGCAGGTGTTTTGTAATAATATCTGTTGTCTAATTAGAACACTCTCAAAACTGGCTTGTTCTGCCTGCTAACGAATATTGTTTTGAGCAGCTGAGTTTGTCTCGTATGAGTGATGTGATTGTGCTAGCTGCCATTTTGTGGTCTCTTTGCTGAGTAATTAATCCAGGAAAAAGAGACTAGAACTGAATAGATGTCCTGATTCACCTCGAGGTGTGATTAGCCTTGCTAGGAGGACGTACAGCTTGCACCAGAATTTTCCATTGCATGACATACTTAGGAAATTTTTCTGGTGGTGGTCTTTTGGGCATTGAAAAAAAAACCCTGAAATTCTTTGCAGAAACGTTAAGCAGAAATATTTGTATAGGAGTGGGATACTTGAGTTTGTACATTTCTGTTGTTGCTGACACAGAGTTATTATTTCTGTCACTGCTGATGCACAGTCATTCCTTGGAAAGTACTGGGTAAACTTCCTGATCAGATAGCCCTGGTCAAGGCCACTAACAGGGGCAATGAAAGTGCCTTCCTTCCCTTTTGTAGTTGATGCTGATACCAAAATCGTCCAGATAGAAACTTTCTAACAGAGTTTTGAGTATGAGAGGGCAAGCATTCTTTATTACAGTGTGCCAGTCACTCAGAGGATCCTTCCTCTAGTCGAGTGGCCCAAGCATTGGGTAAGCAGAGTGTATATCATGCACACTGATTACATATTCATTAGCTATCCCCCCATACTTGATGTATTTGTATCACTTTATTTTACATAGTTGCACCTTTTGTTGGAAGTTCTTATGTGGCTCTCTGGGGGTCTGTCTGCCGTGTCTGGTGTCCTTAGGTGGCTCTCTTCCTTGACCAGTGCTTTGGAGTAAGCTCAATACTTTTGTTTGCATAACTTCTGCTTTGTGGGCCTTGCAGAGCTGAGCTGGCATCCTGCTTGCATTTTGCATGACTTCTGTTTGCCCAGGTTACATCCTTTATCTGCTTCTCCAAGGCTGTGCTCTTCTGTTCTACTGTCCTTATCAGAGTAAAATGCTGTTCTGTTCTACTGCCCTTATCAATACTGCTTCTGACAACATGGATTCAAAGGATCAACATAGACTAGAAGAAAGGCTTAAAAGACTAGTTGATAAACTGGACTTTTTTTTTTTATTTTTATGAAATTTAAGTGTGTAAATGTGAGACGCATGTTGGAATAACCTGAAGAGGCTCCTTTATCTATTTTCAGTACGTAAATTTGCTGTGTGTTAATGTGGCAGTTTCATTCCACAAATGCATGTACTGTGAGCCCTTTGACTTTTTGACCTCTCTAGTTCATAAGCAGTTAGAAATGAAGCTTTCCTACATCTTAAAAAGATTTCTGATAAAGATGAATGTAGCTGACCATTAGTGTTCATGGGCTTCTGAAACTTCATAATGAAAATTCTAACCTTAAATGTCAAACATAAATAGATAAGAGAGCCACATTTGGTTGTGACCTTTCTTTTTCTGCAAGTTTATGTATTTCAGTGATTATTATAGTATGAGAAAGCAGCGTAGACTGTTGTTGCTTTTTGAGGTCTTGGAGTGTAATAGACATATATTCTCCCCCACACCTTACTTTGAGAGGCTCATTTTCACAGCTTGGTAGAACATATACAAAACAATGATTGATGTTCATATTTTCAGAGCTGCCAAGTGTTGTTCATATGCCTGCTTTGATACATGCATTTTTGATGGGTCTTTCATGGTTTCCTCTGTGTCAGAGAAGATACCAAGACAAAAAATGAGGCACTGTTCCATAAATTAGCAGGTTGCCTAGGGTTTGGGGCATTGTCCAGATGTGTCTATACCGCTTTTCTTACCTAATTTTGATAACCATTTCTGAGTCCCTAATAACCATCATTATATTTATGCAGGAGTTTGTATTTCATTGGGAAAAACTAGATGCAAGGCTGCTGACTTGCAGATTACAGAAGGGAATTTTGTTCTCTGATAAAAATTGATCAGCAGTTCATTACTTTACCAGTTTCCTTTTTGAGGGAGGAAAGCTCTGTGTACTGAGACAACCTTCAGGGAGGATTGCCTATGTACTGGGACATCTAATATCTCATGTTGATAGACAGAAGGTGCACTGAGACCCAAGTCAGTCAGGGCTGACTTGCCAACAGCAGTAAAAAAGTTGGTATCCTGGTATCAGTTGCTGGTGTTTCATGTGTTTTAAGCAATTCAGCAGTAACTGAAGTAGTTACAGAGAAAGATGGGTGGAAATCACAAGGATGTGTGTTTAAATTAAGTAGAGGCAACTGATAAGGGAGAAAAGTAAATCATGTTTTTCTTCTTGGTTAGGATAAATGCTTATTTTTAGTTATTTTTTTAGTGGTTTTCATTAATGAAATGGGGTTAAGCAATTGATTGGAGGGAGTTTGAAGGACTTGAAGAATGAGGAAGACTTTTTTCTCTGTCCTAGAGAGCAGAACAACATGCCTTAAGCTCCAAGAAGTTTGAAACACAGTTTGGTAAATTTACCTCTCTGAACAAGCAGCTTTATTCCCCAGGTGCATGATGTTGGCACACCTAAGAGAGCAGAGGCTGCAGGACATTGCTCTTGGTGCCATTCATCTCCATGTCATTGTTTCAATCCAGATTAGGTGAATAGGAAATAGAGGATGGTTCTCACTGATGAATGCTTGGTGACATCCTTTAAGTTAGTCATCTGTGTTTCAGTTCTTAGTTTTGAGCTGCAGATTCATTAAAGTTTTTTTCAGACTGCTGGGGCCAAGATGAGCCTGAGAAAATACTCAACTGTTCATGTTTTGCTGAAATTAAATCATGTTTGCTCCTACTATTTTAAAGACTTCTGGGAGAATGGAATGCATCTGAAACAGTATTTGTAGCTACTATACCACTTAATTTACAGCCTTGGCTAAATCAGACAGTATTTTTAAATTTTATGTTTATAGTTACATTGAGCTTATTAGCAAAATAATTATTTCATTCATATAATGAAAATTCCTTAATACTGCTTATAGAGCTGTACAAAACTTAATAGCTGTATCTTCTCTAGAAGTTTTGTGTTCTGTGTCTTTTCCCTCTTATTGCAGCAATGACGACAAATTCTGTTTTTCTGAGAAATGAATAAACAACCAAATCAGAACTTAGTTTGAAATTTGCTTCAGACTTGTCCTAAGGTTGGTAAAGTAAAAATGCTTTTCTTCTATTATCTTGAGTTTTTGTATGAATGGATACTAGCCAAAAAGGCTTTTCATGTGGTATTTTTAAACTGAATTGATATAGCGAGTTCGGGGAATTCCCCTTCTATTTTATTCAGGACTGTTCTCAGGAAATTCCCAACCTGATTTTTGCACAGTGTGGAGGATTTCAGCTGAACAAGTGGAAAAAATTATCTTTTTCTCTCTTATTTTGTTGCTTCAAAAGTGTCAGTCTTGTTTCAGAACAGGGAAATTTAAAACTGACACTTGATTATTTCCCACATTGTTTTAATAACTGTCATGATTCTCCTGTTAATCAAAGCATTGTAGTTGAGAGCTCCAAATATGACTCTGTCATGAAGTCCTAAAAGATACCTACTTCTCAAGTTTGGCAGTAGCATACTACTTAAGAGGTATATGAAATTATGTAGGTGAAAATGTTGGACAGTGTTTTACGCCCTGAACTGACTCTGAGAATGTATCTGATAGAGCCAGAGACTGCTCTTCTTTTTGCTTGGGTGTAAGGGTGTTGCTAATTTTTCCTTGGTTTGGGAGGTGGAGGTGTCTAGGTTTGGAAAGACAGGAGTCTGCTAAGGAAGGCAGGAGCCTCCCCTGAAATGGAGAATGTAAACCCTCCCTACCCATCCGAATTGCTATAAATTTTAAATTTAGGGGCTCTCAGGCAAAAATATGGGAGCAGGAAATAACAGTTCTTTAATAGGGAAAAGAGGAAAAAGGAGGGGGAAAAATGATAAAATAAACAATGCAGTACACTAGAACAACACTGACAGAGTCAGAACCCAACCTGACACCCTGGGGGTCAGAGTGTTGGTAGCAGTCCAACTGGAAATGTGGCTGCAGTGTTCTTGAAGTATCAGGTGTGGTTCTGTTGGAGCAAGGGGAATCTGCAGAGAAGGATGTATTCTTCCTCTGAAGATCCAGTGGAAGGAGAGGCAGCTGCTGTTCCTCTGGGGAATCCCGTGGAGAAAGCCGGGCTGGTGTCTCAAAAACTTCTGGATTATATCTTAATATAATGCTTGGCCTCTCCCTCTGGGCAGAGCATCTCACAATGGGATGTTATAGTTCTTATCAGTCATGCAGTGACATTCAATAGTCTGTTATCAGCAGATGTCCCCTCCCCAGGGAGGTGTGAATGTGGTCACTCAGAGAGAGAAAGCAAACTGCCCACTTGACAAAGGTAATCTGAGGTACAGATGGTAATGGAAAACAACTTGCATTGCAATCTTCAACAGGAGGAAAGGACTGTGAAAATCAAAGTGTAGGTGTATTTAGAAGTTGAAATGCAAAAAGGCCAGATTTTTTTGTTCTGTTTTGTTTTAGTGTTTCCATTGAAAAAAATGATATTTTATATATATATATATATTCTTAGATTTTACTCTTAACCCAGATGGTCAAGAGCACTTTTTAAGCTGCTATTTGGGGTTAGTTGCAGAACCAGGCAAGGCCCTTGGAGCTGGTGGCTTCAAAGAGGCAAAAGCATTTCAAGATATGTGGTCTTGAAATAGGAATTGATAGGAATCAGTGTGAGGTGAACCTGACAGTGACTCTTGGGAAGGGAGATTCTCAGACCACAAACGTGGAGTACAACATTTCTTTATTCCTATGTAACAAACAAGGAAGAGCTTTTGCTGTGGATAATGATTTTTTTTGTAAACAACTGTGTAAGAAATGTGAGGAGCATGGGAAAAATGATTGCCCATGAGCCACCACTTTCATTGCTTCAAGAAAAAAGCCAACTGAAAGGGATCAGCACTGTAAAATGGAGCTTTTCTCACAGTAGCACTATTGGAATACTACATAAGAATACCTAGGAGTATTCTCTTGCCCAAGACAACATGTAAATGTGGAACAGCACCGAGTGGAAAGATTGGGACACATTCTGGTCCTGTGTTTGTGGCTGTGTAATTTAAATCTCTCTCTCTCTATATATATATATGTCTGTCTGTCTGTCTGTCTATCTATCTATCTATCTATCTATCTATCTATCTCTATCCATTTTGCTCTGGCTTCTGAGACACAATCCTCTTCATCTCCTTGTCATCCTCCTCCATTTTCCCTTCTCTTCCTTTGTTGCTTAACTAAAGTCAATAAGAAAGTGTCTGTAAAAATAAGCTCCCAGTTGGAAAAAAGTATCAAATAATGCCTCTCATATCTCTCCTCTAAATCCCAAATTAGGGGAGCCTTATCTGTCTTGGTTCAGATTAGGTTTCAGTTCTGGACATTTGATAAACACCATCATGATGTTTGTTGTGGTGTGGGACCTTGCTATGGAAGAACGCGTTTAATTTTTTTTCAAAGAAGAGAGGGATGAATTACCATATTTTGGGTGAGAGGCAGCAAATGGGCTTTGATGGAGTGCGGCTGCTGCAGGCAGGGCTTGCCAGGAGTGCCAGGGCCATGTGAGGGCTCCCAGCATTGGCACTGCCCTGACAGAGTGGCCAGCAGCAAGCTTGGCTCCACATCTGTGTCTGCATTTCAGTCTGCTTTGGAGCCACAGACTTTTACAGAACACTCAGCTTAAAGGGGGGAATTAGTGTCATGGGGGCTATTTTCTTTATGGGAAAAGACTTGGTTGGATGGAGAAGCCAATAAAGATTTTAATATATTTTCTCAGTGCATAACCCACATATTTCAGCTCCCTGGATGGGGTCTTTATTTCTGAAGTGAATAGCTGAGGAACACTTCCAGGGGGTTGAGAAAGTGCAAGGTTTTCTGGAAGGTGAGGTATTTGATTTTTAAAATCTATTATTAACTTTTTAGGGCATGACTGTGGCTGGGTGAATAAAAAGGCATTAGTTTTGCAGACAGGAAGATTTTCCCCTGCCTGAGCTGTGGAGCCTATTGATACAGCACTCAGTTGTAATGCTGTCAAGGGACATTTACCATTGTAACTTGTCTACCGTTACTTTGACCTTGATATTCAACCTTTTGTTTTAATGTTGTTAATATTATTATTTTTATGTGGACTAGGCACTGGTGACCTGTCTGTGATGAACATAACTGGAGATGGAAGTCTTTCTGTCTAGAGTTCATAAGAAGCGTAGCCTCCATCCCCTGCCAACCTCTGCTGTTCCCCACTGTGAGGAGCAGAGGCTCCACTGCTATTGCTGAGTTGCAAGCTGATTCTGCATCTGAATTCTGCAGATATTTCGGTAGAATATTCCCTGCTTATTACTGGAGAAAATGAAGTGTCACCCTGTGAAACTACCTTGTAGTTTTCCCCTGCCTTCCCTAGGTACTCACCATATTTATGGCAAGTGATTTCTAAAATTTTTGGACCTGTTAGTTTGTACTGAAGTCATTACAATGGCTATACCCTGTACACTCAGCTGAGGAGTCTGGGGATGTTCTCATGAAATGGAAAATAACTGCTTATTACATAGCTTGGTTTCTGTGCCTATAGTTAAAGCTGTAAAAGGTATCTTAGCTAAGGATTGAGAGTCAACAGTAGAAGTATGTTTGGTTAAGAATGCCCAGTGACCTAACTCCTATTGGGTTGCCCCACCCTCTCAAAAAAATGGTGTATGAGCTCAGTCATGTGCTACCTAGACTGACTCCTGCTACAGGGCAGGGCCTAAGACCCCTGGTGATGGGACTTTGCTCTCTGGAGCAGGAACACACCACTGGACAAGGCTACCAGAGCTGTGAAAAGAGATTATCTTCCTTTTTGGCTGATTTGTAGTGTGGGAGGACAGCCATAGCTGGGACTTGTAGGTGGTTAGGTTGGGGATTTATAAGTCTCTTAGCTAAGATTACACAGGATTCAAGGGGTTCTCCCACATTTAAGTCGAGTTTTGGAGCTTTTGGGGTCCTCCTAGGGTTGAACACTGGTACTGGGGTTCTATTTTGTTTTTCAGACTTCCTCAGGCTGGAGACTGCAGGTGGGTTCGAGCTCTAAGTACACTAATAACCCCTTATAGCCCTGATGAGCTCACACTTGTGGGCCCAGGAATTCTATTTAAACTCAGCACTGGAGCTTCAATCTTTTTTTCTGAGCTATGATGGAGAAGGGTTACTGATTTTTGATTAGCTGCAGCAATGCCAGTGCCTAGCCCTAGAATAGTGTCATCTGGATTTTGGCCTGTGGCCTTTGACTACCTGGCTTGATTTTTGGCCAAGCTTCATCACCATGGTTGTGTCTGGCAATTGCAAGACCTCATCTTAGCTTTTAATATTTGGATTGATTTCCCAGTTTGGCTTTGGAACTGCCTTGTCATTATGATACAACTTTAAGATCTGGACTCTTGGTTGGATGTGGCTGCCGTTTCCAGGTTTGTCTTCCTTGTGTGCTGCGGACAGACCCGGGCCAGTAAGGCTCTGCTCTTGCTGGCCACATTATTCCCCTCAGTTCCCACCCCTGAGGAAAGGCAGTCCTGTAGTGTCCCCTGACACTGGACGAGAATCAACAGGAGTTCCTGGTTTTCTGTTAAAATTGTTATTGTTAGGTTTCTTGGGAAAAGGTGGGAGTTATGATTCTTAGAAGGTAGGATTTAGAGTTGAAACCTATAAGGCTTTCCTGAGCCATGGGAATGTGATGGATCTGCAGGGTTTTGAAGCTGCAGATAGCATTACAGTCTTGTGTAAAACCCATGCTGGAGTGAAGAAGTGCTGTGGAGGACCTGTCTGCTCCCTTCCCCAAAGGGCTGTACAGGATGTTTGGAGACTTTGGTCTGAAGGGTGTCAGGGTAGAATTAGTTGCCTGCTTTTATTGTCTGGGTACTCTTACATTTAGACTAAGAGTGTAGAAGTCCAGCCAGGCTACCTGCCACACTATTTATTCAATGATTTAAATTCCAGACTGGATTTAAGCTTGAGGCCAGGAAGTATTGTTAGAGTCCCTAGGTCAAGTATGTTCAATTATGTTCTATTGTGTGCAACTAAGGTGAGGTATCTTGACTCCTGAGCTCTTTTCCTGCTGCTGTAGTTACCTACTAAGTAACAAAACTAGGGAATTGAAGTATAGCTCGTGTTTGGCTACCAGTTTGGTATTTGATCAGAAGTTTCTTATCTCAAAGTTTTGTGAATTCCATCTCTCTAGATAGCAAACTAATGGTTTGGTAGATCGGTCACTGTTGTTTTCATACTGCACATTTCTCTAGTGAGATGGAGATTATCGTGGATAGCTGTAAGTTACTGTCCACAATATATATATATATATATGTAAGAAAAGAATAAAGTATTAATAGAGGAACCAGAAATACTGCTTCTGTATTGCTATGGAGACTTGGTGTCTAAGAATCTGACTATAATAAACTGATTTATTTTATGGTACTGGATGGGGGCTAGATTTCAATTGGTAACTATATGATAAAAAGTATACGAATAATGTAACTGGCTACCGAGTTGGATAGTCCAAAGACTGAATGTCCTATCTCCTTGAGCATCCATCTTATTTTTTGACTCTCTTTGGAGTAGAAAAAATCTGTCTGAGCTGCACAGGGGTAGGAGCAGGCTGAATTTGGCTCATCCACAGCTGCTTCAACATTTTTCTTCCTGTCATCAGTATGTTTGGCCCTCCTGCTGTTAGCCGTACTTGATCTGTACATATACAAGCTCCCAGGGAAACTATTGAGAAGATCTTATTTACTCTTAGAGAGACTGAAAGCACATAAAATGTATCACTGGCCTTTGCTCATTTAGTGGGAGGCAGCAGCCACTCTGTCCATTTCTTATTGATGGGTGAGAGGGCTTGCTTGCGGAATAGAAACACGTAATCACAGATTTGTCCCCAGATCTGTCTACAAAGACAAGTGTAGATAGAACTTCTGTAATGAATGAAATTAATATGGTGTGCATCTCCTAATTCTTGTTGATTTTCATTTTTTATTTCATACTATCATCTCTTTGTTTACTAGCACAGTAACCTACAACCTGCGTGACTCTCTGCTGTTAGATATAATTATTGATAAATGTTTACTGTGTTAAAAAAGTGTATAAATCGCTATTGTCTAACTATAGATAGTTTGTATACATAACCTCTCAGAGCATAGCTCAGTTACTATACTAATACTTGGTATCTATTCATCTCTACCTATATTTCTTTAATAATTTTATCCATCCAGTCTATTATGTGGTCCTTTTAGAACTGACATGAGTCACAGTCTTGGACAAGCAGCAGCAAGATTTGTCCCAGTAAAAAACTTTCATTGTTTCCTGAGCAGGATTTGTAGTAATTGAGGATTCAAAGTGCAGTAGTCATGGGTAATGTTTGAATGGGAAGCAGACAAGGAGTTACTTTTTAATGTTTTTCAGAAGTGTTGCTTCTCTGAATGGCCAGTGTGAACAGACTATGTATTGCCTGAATACAAAATTCAGCAGTGAAATTCCTTTTTCAGAGAGGGACAAAATCATTTGGTTACTTTTTAATGCACAGAATAAGATAACAAAAATAGTTAATGGAGAAGGAGTCTACATTGTGTTTCCTCTTGGAAGATCACTCAAGATAAATACTATTCATTTGACAATCCAGTTTTGAAAGAATTGCAGTGCAAGAGAATGTGAGAAAGAATGTGCAGGAATCAGAAAATGAGATAGTCCTCAGTTCCTGCAGAACTGGCTGAATAGGAGTGATAAGAGAAAGGAAGGGACTACCTACCTGTATTGTATTGCCTGTGTGAAAAACTAAAGAAAGCAAGCTAGGCTGTCCTTGATAGAATCAAGATTGACAGCTTGCAGAGACAGAATGATGTTTGTAGCCTAAAAAAAGTCAATATATTTCTGAAATCTGCCTGCATTAAATTTGGTTATATTTTTGGGTTTTTTTTGGGGGGGGTTGTTATTTCTGAATGAAATTGAATTAATCAGTGAAAATCTTTAATGTGGTGACAGCTAGAGAAGATTTGCAGGAGTGACGATAGAACTGGATGGACATCCCTGAGCATCTGCCCTCTTCCAGCCACTTGCAATTCAGTCATAGCTGAAGTTCAGAGGGTTAGGGATTTTTAACTTGATTTTTAGGTGTGGTGTTCTTGGGCCAGTAAAATGGGCATGGAAGTCTCTTGAGAAATATGTTTGAAAGTTTTGTGGTAGATTCTCTGGAAAGTGCTTTGTAAGACCTGATTACAAAGGAAAGAAGAGTGCCTAGATTACTACATTTCCATCTCCATACTGAATTAAAATTTAATTTCCTAGTCATAAGGTCTTGGTACCATTCTCAAGCTCTGAATGTAGCATGAGATTGCTGAGAATGATAGTAGAGTGAGTCTCTGATGTAAGCAGGTAGGAGAAGTCAGGAAGAGAGACTTAGTGAAGTAGCTAGGGATAGATTTAGAAGTGAAAAAAAGGAGAACATGGATGGACAGGAAAAGAAATGAAGTGATCAGGTGAGAGAATAAAAAAGACTCAGAAAAGAAAATGGAGAAATGTACAGTATTATTTTTCAGTGAAGAAAAGTCAGAATTAAATAGGGCCAGAAGTAAAACAGAAGCAGGAGTAGTTGTAAATTTACTAAATGGAAAGCTGAATGATGTTATAATTGTGTATAGTTCTAGTTTGTTTCACTTTAATTAGAAGAATGACTTGAGATAAGGCTTGTCAGAATTATTCTGAATTAGTAGATACTTTTGGCCCTGGATTATTCTTTAGTATATGAATAGGAGAGAAAGACTTGGTTCTTCTGCTCCTTTAAGAAAAAGCAATTTGATGAGTTCAACAGGGACTGTGTGTCACTGGCCTTTCTGGAGGTGGGAATCCAAAGTATGGGAAGATTAAAGAGAGCTGTCAAAAATAACTACTGACTTGCATCTTCACTGTGATTTTGTTTGGTTTGTTTTTCTTTTTTGCACAGTAACCAAGAAATCATGCTTTCACTCTTACTTGCTGGATTACATACATAATTTAATAAATACCTCTAAGGTTCAGGACTAGTGTGGTTCAAATCAGAAATACAAGTTAAGCCACTTTGAGAATAGTAAAAAATTTAAATATTGCACTTAGCTACTTGCCTGTTGTCCCAACCAGCTGTGGTAGAGTTTGGAGCTGAACAGAGAAATCCCAGCTCCTTTTGCTTTGCTTTGGCTTCTGTATGCATTTTGATCTGCTTGCATTATTGCAATAGAGAAGGTCTTGGGAGGAGCAGATTTTGGGGGGCATTGATGTACTTTGTATGTCTACAACCCTTCTTTTATTGTCCTTGGGCGTGGAAAGTTTGTACAGTTCTTTTTGATAAAGCATGCAGACAACCCTTTCTGCCTCCCGTCTTGGCCTTTTTGGGATCAAAAAGGAAAATTAGTTGAGTGGGAGAGAATACAGTCATATTCTGGTCAACAATAATAGAACTGGAAGCTAAAAAAATACTTATTTTCTGGTAACTTTGAATATTCAGTTGCCTTAACAACACACTGAGATATGGCATATTTAACTTCACAATGCTTTTAAAGAACTTTGATCCGTGACCAGAAAATTTCATCAGGATTAATAACAAATAAAACTGAAAATACACTGTTATTATGTTCCTAGCAGCCCACAGCTTATGTAAAACCTAGGAAATGGAGGGTATTTGTTCTGTGCCCAGATGGAGATGACTGTGTGCCAGAGGAAAACCACCTCTTTTGTGGAAGCCCTCATCTCTTTGTTTTGGCTAACTAGGGAAAAATGTGACTGCCTAAATCTGAGTGACTTCTGGATTTCATCCCACCGTGAAATTCTGCTGATTTGAGAGCAGGACCTCCAGCCCTGCTGCCAGCTGGACCAGACTGAAGGCTTTATATGCTGGCTTTTGTGTTGGAAGGGCAGTTACCACTGTGGAGAGGTAGGATATATTACAAGAACATAAGTCTAGACATGGTGTCTCATACCTTGAACACAGAATTTGTGCTCTTGCACTAGTAAAACTGCCTTGCTAAGAATCTTATGTGAATTGTTTTAACCTGGTCTTCCTTGATTTCATCAGCTGAAAATTTAGCTGATGTTTTTTTAGATCTTTGGAGATGCTGACCTTACAAAAACTACCTGAAGAGAAGCAACAGAATGATGCCTGCCTATATCTGCAAGGTGGTTGAAGGGGCTGTTTTCAAAAGAATGGGACTGCTTGTCTCATATGACCAGTGGTTGAACCTAAAATTATTCATTTTGGCCTTCCCCCTGTTGACCATTGTAGCAGAAAGAGCTGCTGTGAAGAAGCATATCCCACAATCTGAACTTGTCTTCCTGACTCCTCACTGTCAAAAAATGCTATTGTCAGCTGCCAAAGCATAGTTGGTTTCCTTGCATTTTCTTTGATGGATTTGCTTAGCTCAGAAGTTTGTGACACATGGAAAATATTTGGACAGAATAAAAGAGTGGATTTATAGAAAAATAAATAGCACAGAACAACCATTGTGACATCTGTATGTGTGGTCTCCTTTTTTTTAATATTTCAAAGAAATTAATTTTTTCTCAAAACTTCTGTGACACGTTAAATCACCTTTTTAGTGGAGTGATATTTAGAATTTTCTATCCTCAGAAGCAGTGTGTTTGTTTTCAAGTTTTCTTGAGGTCTTGAATTTTGTTCTGAAGTTTATAGGTAAGTACTACTAATCTGAATTTTTATTTAATTTTCTTTGGAAAGAAATACATTTAAATTTGCATAGCTTAAACCATAATGCAATGAAATATTGTGAAGAATGAGGCAAGATTTAATTAAGACCATTTTGTTTATTGTTAAAGTGAATGTAATTCAGTGCCCATTGGCATCATTACCTTGGCTTGGCTTTGTGCTGGGCTCTTATTACACACAGAAAAAAGTCTTTAGTTATTTTACTCCTTCCTGTATCTGGATAATCTAACAGGCAAGATTAGCTAGAGAATATCAAACAGCACAGCATGTTAGGAGTAAATTCTGTACATTCTGTGCTGTTGTTCTGAGTGTTACAGATTTCTTATGCTTGTTGGTTCACTGGTCTGGCACTTCTATTATGCAACATTTTATATAAATATTTTACAAGCTGAGACTGTTTGAATTTTGGTTTGTCTTGGCCTGAAGACTATCTTAGGTTATGTAAACAGCCCAATGAAATGTTTTAAGTTAAGAATACTTGGTCATGATATTATCTTGGCCAGCAGATTATCTATGCAGTTTTCCAAATGCTATGTGAATGCTGGTGTTTTGGTGGTGGTGTGTGTGTTTGTTTGGTTTTTTTTTTTAGGGATAGAGTTAAACACTTTTAGTTGCAAGAATTGTTACCAGTCCTGTTTTAAATTTGGGCAGTCCTTTCATAATCAGACAGTGCTTTTATCAGATAAATTGTTTGCCTATTTTTTTTCCTTCACAAATGAATGCTATCTTCAGTTGAATTGATAAGGTTTGGGGTGGGTGGGGAAAGGAACTTGGCTACACTCACATAGTAAATATATGTATCCTTATTTTACCTGTTTCAGTGAGTCAGATGTATTCCTGACACAAAGAAACTGTTAATGGTAAGAATGCTGATGTCAAGGATTGCTAAAGTTGTGCTGCCCTGCTGCCTCTGGCTCTTCTAGCCAGTGCCCACCTGGCTGGCTTCTCACTTCTAGCATGAGTACGAGCTACAACAGGAGATCAGAAACTTTTTTTTAAAGGTCTGGGCATTTTAGATGAAATATTTTTTGGTACTGCAAGTGCACATGAAGGTGTCATGTATGGATGAGAGGTCAGTGCTGCACATAACCAGACTGAGAAAGTTATTCCATAAGGAGCAGAAAGTGGGAATTAGAAATAAACCTGATACCCACAGGAAGAATCTGGAGGTGGGGGGTATGATATTTGGATGGGGGTTTGGCTGTGCTTCTCGTCTTTGCCTTTTTGATGGAAACCACACACCTTTTCTCTTCTGGAATTGGTTAGGATGCAAATCCCATTTTTACTGATAATGAACTAGTAAAGCTGCTGCTTTGTGTGCTTGTCAATGAAAAAAATGAACAGAAACTGAAAAGAAGCCAGTATGGTATAGGCAGCTGGGTATTGGTAATATGCTATTAAAGGTATTGCCATGCAATTTCCTATTCCCTTGTTTCACATTTTGTTGCTGCCACCTTTGCCACAAAGTCCATGACTAATACAAATTGGTCCTTCCTTTTCTGATACATCCTCTAAATTAGTGCCATTCCTACCTCTGGTGAGATGCCAAGGCCTGACTTGCCAGGCCTTGGAGTGTGCTGGTGTCTGGGACCAGCTTTTCCATGACCATTAGGAGTTCAGCCTGCCTTCTTGGGCACAACAAGAAAGGTGGTCAAATCCTATATTTGGGTAAATCACTTAATAGCTTTCCATTCTGTCTGTAACTCATTTTAGGGTTACATGCTTTTTATGTTAAAATCCTCCTGCTATTGCTTTCTTTAACTAGCAAAACAGCTGCAGAGCTTTCATATAATCTGCTCATTGTGTGATCAAAAGCCAAGCAAGATCTCTGTTTTATCTAGAACTGTTTTTCTGCATGATGAAATCTTCCCTTGTGCTATCAAAATCTCTTCTGATATCAGCTCTCTTTTAAACTTATTTTCCTACTTTTTTGGTGTGCAGACCAGTAATTGCATCTTCAGATCCAGAGATACTTTAAAGATTTAGAATTTAAGGAAGTACAGGATTTGGATCACATGTATGTTGCCTATATACTCCTCATTATTTGAGAAGAACAGAACAACTGATGGATCAATAATTTGGAATAGCTTTGGAAGAGAATTTTTTTCCTCTTTCCCTATGCTAAAATTACAAGAAACAGAAGAGAAGCAAAAAGAGAGGGGGGGTGAGGCGAAAAGGCCAATATTCAGGCAAATTATTCCATTTGTGGCAGTGGATTCATGGGGTTATGACCACTGTCTCTGTCTTCCTCCATTTTGTTTTCCAACCATCATACATTTGCCTTTCTTTGAGTCATTTTTTTATCAGAAATTGAGATTTTCCTCATCTTGAAGAAAAATATGATTATCCTACTTTATCCTGCCTAGATCAAAGGAGAGGAGGAAAGGTGATGTAGAGACCGTGTTTCATATAAAATACTTTAAAGAAGGAAGGGAAAGTGTTGGTTGCAGTACAAGAGATCTGTGAACCAGATTCAAGACCCTTCACTCAAACTGACTTCAGTCCAGCTCTCATCTGAGGGAACTCAACAACTCTGAAGAATTGGTAGTGGAGATATGCAGCATTTATATACCAGCCTGACCCTTGTTTAAGCACATGTCTGGCTGTGAGGAATTAGAATGTGGTTTATAAGCTCTTAAAGTCACAGAGTCCAATTTGAAACAAGGCCCAAAGCAGCTCTGTGGTCACAGAATGATCATGGGTGCTGAATGGGCTCTTGGATTTATTGGGTTTATTGTACACGCTCCAAGCTGAGTTTTTGCGCAGTATCAGATCCCAGGCTGCCATCTGGGTGAGACCATGAGATCTGAGCAGGACCAGCAGCACTGACATAGCAACATTGCTCAGAGGGAAGTTATTGCCATCCAGGGCAGTGTTGGGCTGGGAGGAGGGAGTGTATCATCTGTCCATGATGTGAATTAGGTGACTTGAGACTTTTGGATTGACTCTTCCCATAGTTGTATCAAGAACCTGATTTAGAAGCTTGTTCATGACTGGTTAATTGTCTGTTGGTTTGGCCACCTCTTTGGGTGCTGCTGAGTCCTCTCACTGGTATTCCCTCTTCCAAAGCATTTGTCTTAGCCTGTCAGAGCTCTGAGATCAGTCTAATGGCTGCTACATAAAAAAAAAAGAGGAACTGCCTTTTTTGTTTCAGTTACTTTGGTTTTCCTCCACGTAACTTAGTCTTCTCATCTCAAGATTCCTTACAGGTGAGAAGATCCTCCTCCTAATATTTCTCTTAAGCAATTGTCTTATATGTAAGATCATGTAAGCTGATATGTAGGACCAGTTTTACTAAATAGTGCCTCTGCTTAGTGGAGACTGCAGGGATGCACTTGGGGTATGCTGTAACTGCATAGCAAAGGAAATGCTCACTGAATTTTTTAGTCTGCAGGATGAGACTGGTGCCTTGTTCTAGATTTGATGGATGCTGGAGGACTGGGGGAGTGCAATTGTGTGCCAGTGTACCAAACCAGTAAATCCTATTAATTGTTCTCTTTTGTTTTTGTTCTTTCCTCACTCATAGCCAGGCTTTCAGCTTCTTCTAGGAATATTTGCTTTGCATGAATGGAATCAAGGTCATAGTAGGAAAAAATAAGCATACGTCTGATTTTTCTTGGTTTTATGGTGTGACTCATTGACTTAATTTGACCACAGTGTATTGCTCAAGATGGTTCTCTATGCAGAAAGATTCCTCCCTTCCCTGTGCTGCTTGGGGGAAGACAGATGCTTCATACTGCTGTGGATGCAAACAGGAGACACATAGTAAGGCTGAACTTGCCATTCACACAGTTATGCCTTCTGTGCATGTGGGCTTCCTGATCCTGTGTCTGGCCTTCAGCAGTGGAATTTCTACTCTATTCTGTAGAATGGCTTTCCATTACAATAGGTCTTTCTGTAGCAAAGATATGCTTATTTTGAAAGAGCTTTTGATATTTTATGCTTTTGATATTTTTATTTGTTTGTTTATTTTTCTATTTATTTTTTCTCTCCTTGCAGGAAAACTAGTTATATGTGGCACAAAAGCCTACCAATTTATGTAGCCTTGTTTTTTGGAAGAGCTGGACACAACATGTTTGTTTTGGTTTTAAGGAGACTCTTTTTAGAATGGAAGTGAAAGTTTGGTTATGACTGTGGGCCTTGAAACACATAAATCTTTGATTAGCTGTGTAAAAAACAACGTTAAGAAATTACAGTTATGGTATTGAAAAAATCTGTATGTTTGACATTAACTGAAATATATACATATAGCTTTAAAAATATCCTCTGTAATATTAAGAAAATAATCTGCAGAGTTACGTTTTCATTTAAGGAACAAATGACAAATGTTTTAAGCCTCTGTGAGGGTTTTTTGGTGCATGTCAGACATGATGACATGTAAACAAGATGTTTTAAATTGAGATTTTTAAGAAGACTGGCTTTCAAGTGTGCTCTCTGAAGAAATTTTACTTGCAGCCCTCTTCTGACTTTCAGGATATTTGAAAAAAATTAACATTATAATACTGTGGCTAGTTGTTTTCCTTTTGGAGCTCTACACAGGCTAAATTTACAACTTTTCTTTGATTAAAGATTAGTATTACTCAGTGTTTGTATTTCAGATTTTTTCCTTTAAAAATATATTCAGAGGCATAATGTTGTCTGTTTTGGCAGAGATCCTTTTTTTAAAAATAATTTCTAATGTTTGCTCTCATATTTTTTCTCCTTACCTCTTGTGGGCACTTTAACTGTGAGCCTGGAGGCATTTTCCAGCTGTCAGGTCTGGATGTGACCACAGGGTGCTTGCTGACTCTGCACTGGGCTGAGGCCAGGATGAGCAGCCTTCTCCATGTGTTTGCTTTCCACCAAGTAAAAACTCATAGGAATATAGACTAAGGCTGTTTATGTGTACATATTAATGCATAGTTCTCAAACATCATGGGTTTTCATCTATGCACTTGTGTAGAGAAAGATGTGTGTATGTATCTATAAATACAGGTCTCTAGATGTAGGGGGATAGAATATAAGAAAATAAAGGTAGTATAGAAAGTAATCTTACCCCTAAGGAGTTGCAGCTGGGCCAATTATCAAAGATTAGGAACAGGCCAGGCTTTAACAGGCCACAGCTGTAGCTAATGAGAAGAAGAGTGCTATAAAAGAGTGGGTTGGCTAGTTAAGAAAGGAACTGGAGTTGGTTGGCCACGTTGTGAAGAAGAAAGAGTTAGTACTCTGAGGAGCTGCCCCTGAGAAAACACCGAGAAGGTATGAAATTTTTGCAATGAGGAGAAAATAGTATGGAGTTCCTGCAATAAGATGACAACATATAGACTCATAGAATTGTTTAGATTGTGAAAGACCTTCAAGATCATTGAATTCAGCTGTTAGCCTTTTTCTATATACATACACACAAAAGCTTAATGCTTTTCTCTGTGTTTTCTTTCTCAAATCAAGTATAGCTTTTTAACAACGCAGGATTGTCCACAAGGAGGGAAGCTTAAAGCAATAGAAAATAAAGGGGACAGGAGAAAGAAAAGGATAGAGGAAAAAGTCAAATGCTTGGAGAAATGTCTATATAATTTTTTTCTCTTTGACTTGAAAAGAAATGGGAACAAAGTTCATACCAGTCCTTTTGTGGCTTGGAATTACATGGGTATTGCCCTTCCAACGTATTTTGGCTTATTGCTTCATTTCAGTCCTTGGATCCCCCTTTCCATAAAAATGCAACTATTATATCTGGGTTAGCATATTTAGTCATGTAAACAGTGTCAGTAAGTATACTTCCTACATTAGGAGAACAGAGAGAAGACTGGAGCAAGAAATGTAATGGAGAACAAATTGGTGAAAGTGTAAATTAATGGGAGAATGGAGATTAATCTCTCCTGAAGATAGATGTCCTCTTAATTCCATACCCAGCTCTGGAGGTTAGTGGCATCCTTGGTATACAGGCTCTATAAGGTTATCTCCTCTCCTCTCTTTTCTCCAGGGCTGGACTGATCAAGGTATTTTGGGATATTTTAGGCATTTATGTAAATCAAGTAAAATCTATTAAATGATTTTTATTAATATTGAATTAGCTCACGGGCTTCTCATGAAGGTAAATGATTTTTGTGCTGTGTATTTCCTCATTGGTCCCTCTTCATCCCTCTCAGCAAGACACAGTGCTGAAGATCCCCACAGTAATTCAGTGCTTCCCTTTCTTCCCACTCCTCTCATGTTGTATTGGTAGCTACTTCAATGGAAGAGAAAGCAGACAGCTGCAAATGGTCGATGGAGGCAGCAGAAGTCAATAAGACAGTCAGGGAGTGAGATTGAGGAAGGCAGCTATAGATTTCTTATTTCTTGTGAGTTTTTCAGAACTTGTGTGATTCACTCTTGTCAGATACTATTTTAAGCCAAGCAGAGATGAACACATTCTCGTAGTGAATGAGAAAAGCTGTCTAGATTCTTGCTTTTTTCCTTGATTTTTAGCAGATTCTTTAGTGATATGGTATGAATGGGAGATGGCAGAGGTGGGAGAGATGATCTTTGCTCTTCCTACACTCAGGTGCTCCACTGCAAGACTGTGAAACATGGAAAGCCAAACAGGCATCCTAAGCATGCATAAACTGGGGAAGAGGGTTTCAGTGAAACTGAAAATTAAGTAGTGGTAGCAGAAATGCCTGGACAAGGAAGAATTCATCTGACCATTGGTTAGAATTCATGTTTATACTGATTGAATAGAATGTATATTGGAAAGGAATCAATAAAATTTGTTAGATGCCTTTGAAAGCAAGCCTAGAAAAAAGCATTGGTTGGCAACTTATATCAGCCGATCTTGTCCTAGCCCTGATATGAGCTGGAGTAACTTTATGGACATTTTCTGGCTTTAATTCCCAGCTGTCTAGTATTACTGCCTGTTTTAACTTCCTAAAAGCTACCTGAGAACTTGTTTTACTGCAAGTGTTTGATTTGGATCTGATTTGTTTCTATTGTGCAGAAGCTTTGTTGATCTGTCTGTTTTAATTTGCTGTGTGTGGGAGCAGTTGTTTTTGTTAACTTGCTTTACAGAAAGCGAGGAGGAGATGAAGAGAAATCAAGGTTTCATTTGTGCTTTATCACTGTTAAAATCTTGGAAATGAGAAGTCAGCCTTTTATGTCATACTTACAGAGGAGCAATAAAATAAGCTGGAGCTGGAGAAGGTCTGTTCAGCCATCCTCAGGGCAGGAAGCCCAAAAGCTTTTTTCTTGGAATACAGGGCCTGTAGGGGCAGGCAGTGCCAAAGAGCAGTAGGGTAACACAGTTGTGTGGGAGAATTGGCTCATTGCTTTGCTCCTGCCCAATTGGATTACCTGCTTACTCATCCGTTCTCCTGAGCAGATGTCAGAGTGAGGAGGTGAGAGGAATTCATTAATACTGCAAGAGGTCAGTAAGCTTGCACAGTAGAAGCTGAAAGGAGTAAGAGATCCTCTGTGTGAGTATGTACAGGCACGTGCCAGTCTCTGCCCTCCCCTGGGCCCAGTGGAATTTGCTTTAAGAAGCAATTACAGCGAGCCTGCTCTGTCCATGGATAGCGCTGGCGTTACTCCCTCCTCTGCTCTGGGATCGTGTGGCTGACAGTTTGTGTTGCCCCAAGAGCTTGACAAGAGCACAGGGAACCAGAGGCCATGTGTATCCTGTAGGCACCTCAAAGGTGCTTATTTTGGAGTTGCAAGACAAGCTTGTAGAGAACATAAGTGTTAATCCTCCCGGTGGGAAGGGAGGAAGCTGTATTCCTGTAGGGACTGAAATCCCCTGCTGCTAATGCAAAGAGGCACCTGCTATAAGGAGGAACAGTCTTGCTCTGCTGCTCTCTGTCTGAGCAGCAAGGATGTGAAAGCTCTGTACAGCTAGGCAAAATCTGATTTTTACAGAGAGCTGGTGTGGAGGTTTTGAATGGAGTGTTCACCTCTGTGGCTACCTGAACTGGTTCATTTTAACCACTCACAAGGTGAATTGGGTTATCATCTGAGACCAAATGTGTTGCCTTTTCCATTTTGTCTGTCTCCTAGTGGCATGGTCTCTGGGAAGAAGACAGCATCATTAGTTCACTCTTCTTAGACCTTTGTGTGGTACTGCCAGTTTCTTATTTACAGTGGCAATAGAATGAAAAATTTGTTTTGACTGTTTTTCAATGGATTTCAGCCCAGAAGTTTACAAGTGAGCCATCTCTTTCTGGAGGAAGAGAGTGTATGTATTGCACTCCTACAGGAATTGGTTTCCCTTTGCCAGATCACCAGAGGATATGGAACTGTTAGATCCTGTAGGCAAAAAAGGAGACTGTCTGTTGGGAGACCTTTAAGAAATTCTAAATACTTCAAAAAGCTGCTTCAATAGAATTGCTGAAGGCTTGGAAGGATGTTATGAGAGGTAATAATAGGAAACAGAGCATAGCACTATACATTTAACTACTAAAAAGCCCTTTGTAAGCTGTGAGACCCTTTACATTACTAAGGAGTCAGGTGCTTATCTGAGACAGCAAGGAAATAACTGGCAAAGCCAATGAGATTAGGCTGGAGGGGCTGGTACAGAGAAAATCAGCGAAGTGGTCAAATAAGTCTTCTCCAATTATTTGCATGGGTCTAGGAGTTACCTGAAGTGCTCCACTGAATTACTCAGAGCATTTTGATTTTACAGTGTTGATTCCAGTGCTCAGGTATGGGAATACAGACATGTGCTGCTGAGGCTGTCAGATGATTCAGTGTATGTGTATGTTTGTCAAGAGGCAAGGGTCAGATAGCTACTTAATTGCCTGTTTGTTGCTCTGTTGACTTGAATGCAATGTATGCCACACTCGTGCAACATTACCCCTCCAAAGAGCCAGCCCAACTGGGTTCAAAACAGATTTAGCTGAGGTGGAAGACTACAGCAATGCCACAGTTTGTTTCCAGTCCCAGTTTGATATCTCCACAAAACGTCAACATCTACAAGTCCCGTCCTTTTCAGAGATTATTTAGAGTTCTCTATTGTATTCTAGTGCAGGCTGTAGTAGGCTACTACTTTCATGGTAGCCAGCTAGAGAAATTTGCTGTATGTTGAGAAATGAGGTGTTTAGACCCCTTCTGAGGCATCAGTAGCTCAACAAGGCAAAACATTCTTCAGGAGCTGTCAAGAGGGTAATTTAGCCCTTCTTCTTCTCCCCTTCCCTGGTAACACTCATTTACCACGTGTCAAATCCAAATAGCAGCGTAAGTCAAACTCCAATTCTTTTAAATCACTACTAATAGATATTTTAGGTGACAATGTTGTATTTTATTGAGGAAGGGCCTCTTCACAGTACTTGTTAATGTATGTTCTTGGTTTTGGTTCCCTTGCTAAACCTGGGACAGCTGTATAGATGTGATCATCCTGTAGGTCCATGCTGGCCTTGTGTTTCCCAAAATGAGGAGTGCACTGCCTGAGAAGTAAACTGAGATTGGAGCCTTTCATTACACTGCCTAGGGGACCAGATGGAGTAGCTGATGAGAAGTTTAAATGGTGAAGTGTGTGCAGCTTGGTTAAGCATTAGCTGAGGGGTGGGTATGTGAATTTGCCCAGGTAATTCAAGGGCACTAGCACCAACTAACCTGTCATAGCTTATAGGCGCGAAACTCCTTGTCAGGAAGCCTGTTGGGAATTTGGGAGAGCAGATGTGCTGTTGTCTGTGTGCCCTGTAGGAACACAAGGGCAGAAGGAGACACTGCTGCTTTCTGTGTTTTGCACAATTTAAAATCAGGAGTAGTTTTGTGGCTGCCTTCTATACACAAGATGCTCAGCAGTTTTCCTGTCTTGGCAAAGTTTTATGGACCGAGAGGACTTTTTTGAAGGAAAAGGATGCTATTTTAAGTGAGATAAAAATATGGGCAATTTGACCATCAGTGCTGCAACACAAGCATTACTGCCTAGAAGAGTAGCTGCTTTGGGCTGGGTTTCTTCCTCACCACTACCCCTTTCTCTTTACTGGTCTCATTCATCCTCTTCTAAGTGCTCATCTTGGGTTTAAAGTGTCATTCCCTTGTACTCAGTGTGACTTCCTTTCCTAGTGTTCAGTGCTTGCAAACCAGAAGCTTGCAGAAGGAGTGGCACAGCCGAGGCTGTGCTCAGCCCTGGTGCAGCTGAGTGAAGTGTGCAGCCCATCCTGCAGTGGGTGATGGGTCATTGCTCCACGTGGCAGCTGGATCTCAGACGTGCTTTTCTTAGGTGTCTGACTGCCTGCACAACAGACTGTACTAGAGAACAAGCACCTTGTTCAATATAAATATAAATATAAATATAAATATAAATGACTTCTTTAATGGCTGTAAGCTGTGCCCAGGACCTGCCTCTTGCTTCTTGAAGGACTCCCCTGGGTCTCTGTGCATCTACTGTGCAGGGGTGCATGCTGACAGTTGCACCCAAAATAAGAGGGCATAGCCTGTGAAGGAGCCCTTTCTGGGAATCTGAGTTTAAGAACTAGGAGGGAAGAAAGCCCAGAAAAACTAGTGTATTTTGGAGTTCTCAGGAAGGGATTGGAAGGAGGTTGCTATTGTACAGGGTCAAGGAGGGTGAAAAATTCCTTCCATTGCTGTATTTGAATTCCTTTAAGCTTCAGAGTTCTTTCTTGTGTTGAAATAAGGTGGATGTGATAATGGTACTTCCTTTTGTGTTTATTGGTTCACAATTTATCAGTACATCATAGCTATTAGATGAACCTCCACTCACCAGTGGAGACCTGAGAATTCTCTGCGGCCCCCTGAGATGTTAAAAGAAATAGGAAGTTACTTCTGGAGCTGAACTAAGGGAGTGCAGTCTCAGGACTTCACCAGTTGAACAGATGTTACAAAAGACCAACTATTGAACCAAATGATAAAATAGTAAAGTCTGATCCTTGGAGAACTTGTGTGCCTGGGAATTTAGCCCCAGGAGCAATTTAATCTTTTACTGCTACATCAAGGAAGGATATAGGAGACTGGCACAAGGGAAAAATCAGCTCTAGGGAAGAAATCAATTTATTATTGAATAAATGAAAAGACTGCAGTACTCGTTGCAAGATACCATGGTTGTTCTTGAGCATTTTTCATCCTGAAGGATCCCAAAGTACTTTCAGAATTGTGGAGACAGGAGGATTTATTTAGCTTGCAACTGATGTTTGTCATTTAACAGCATGCTAATTCAACTTGCATTGTTAAGTACAGGAATGAAGAAAAATTTCCCATCTGATTGTAACTTCAAAGGAGACACTTACTGATGTTGGAAAGCAGCCAAGATAACTGACTTTGTTGCTCATGAGATCTTTAAAAAGCATGTTAGGAAAGCCTTCATTTTTTCTCTGTTTCAGGTATGTCCTCTCCAGGGATACTGCAGCCTCTAGTAATTACAATCACCATAGTTTAAGGTTAGAGAACTGATACCACGTTACCCTGTTTCCTTACTGCAGCAGGATATTTCCATGCAAAAGTATTAGATTATTACAAATTCAGAGACAAATGCTTCTAGAAATGTTCAGTTCTTTTCATGTCAGAGCTCTGGTGGTTATCCATCCCAGAATAACAAGAACATCTGCAGATGTGTTGGTCTAGCCAATGCTTCCAACATTATTTTGAGAGGAAATTGGGTAAAGCAAGATATTTTCCCATTTTAAGTGTTACCTTGTATTCCATTTAAGTGTAATGTGAATGAGAGAAATAATGTGTCAAAAAGGAAACCTGGAATACCAAAAAGATGTGGCATTTGTTGCACATAAATCTGGCAAGTATGGTAGTTGGTTAACGGATCTGATGAGGATGATCTTTGGAGGCAGAGTTTCCAATGATCAGTTGTTTATGAGGATAGAGCTGTTAGTGATTTGGCACCACTTTGGTGCTGCTGAAATTTACAGCTGAAGCTTGAGGGGAGTATGATTGGTCTATGGTCCCAAGGAGGGTCCCTATTTGAAACCACTCTGTTGTCTCTGACTTCTCTTAGGGATCCGGATAGCTTCCACTAGACCAGGTGACCCAAAACCCCATACATCCAGTCCTTGAACCTTTCCAGGAGTGTGGCATCCATCACTTCCCTGAGGAACCTCTTCCTGTGCTTCACTACATTCTGAATAAAGAACTTCTTCCTAACATCTGACCTTAATCCCTAAGTCTCTCCTCTTTTAGTTTAAAAACACAGCTGGTTGTCCTATCACTCTATACTAGTGTAAAAACCTGCTCTTGCTCTCTTTTTATAAGCCCCTTTTTTGTACTGGAAGGCTCCCTGGAGACCTCTCTAAGATGAAGGTGCTCTAGCCCTTGGATCATCTTTGTGCCCCTCCTGGAATTCCTCTAAGACTCCACATCCTTCTGATGTTTGGGACTCCAGAGCTGGATGCAGAACTCCAGGTAGAGTAGAGGGGCAGGCCCGGCTGGCCATGCTGCTCTTGATGCAGCCCAGGATGTGGTTGTGCAGGGGGGATGGAAAACATCCCAGCAGAAAAGGACCTGGGGGTGCTGGTGGACAGCTGCTGAACATGAGCCAGCGTGTGCCCAGGTGGCCAAAAAGGCCAATGTCACCTTGGCCTGTAAGGAAATAGTGTGTCCAACAGGACAAGGGCACTGATTGTCCCCCTCTACTCTGCACCTCAAGTGTGATGTGTCCAGTTCTGGATCTCTCAATTCAGGAAGGACATTGAGGTGCTGGAGTGAGTCCAGAGAAAGACAACAGACCTGATAAAGAGTCCAGAGGGCAGGATTTTTTTAAATAGGCAGTAGCTCCTCTGTGGGTTCTTCTAATCTGTTGGTTATGAGAAATATTATGTGTGAGCAAAAAATAACCTTGGTGATGATTTTTTTTTTTTTTTGTGTTTACTTAAAGCACTGAGATCCTGATTTGGATAAGCTCAAAGGATATGTGTCTTCTGTATTCTTGACTGTCTGCTCTGTGGCCATCTAAGCTGGCCATGTTCTAAGACAACTTTTTACCAAAAAGTCTTCATCTTACTTTCAACCCCAAATTGGGGAATGAATCCTAAGGAGTTTGTAAATTAAGTTCAAAAAGTTCTTTGATTATTATTTTGATTTGTTTCTGAAGAAAATTAATTCGTGAAAGCATTTTTTGGGGGTAGGGAACATTAGCAGTCTTAGCAGGGAACTTATGGAATTAGGTTGGTTAGTCTCTCTGCTCTTGAAACTTTTCCACAGATGAGAAAAATCTTCCTTTGCTCCTTGAAAACAGCTAGTTCAGCTATAAAGACACGCTGTACTTTATTTTCAGGATGATATTTATTCTGCAGAAGGAATAAATGTAGGTAAGATAAAACATGAGAATGGGATGACATATGGGAAATAAGCCGAACAATGCTGTGAAAGGAATAATATCTTAGCACTGAGATCAAGATGTGGTTCAGGAAGAGTAATGATTTCAAAATGCTTTGCTTGGGTGTGATTAAAATGTTGACAATAATTAACATTATTTTGGTGATGTTTTGGCCCCATTTTCCTTTGTACTTTGCTTTAGAGAGAACTTGGTTCATGCATTTTTAAGTTGCTTGTTCTCACTTCTGGTAAAAGTTTCAGATATGTGAATAGTAAAGTCTCCCAACTCCACTTCTCTGCCCTTGTCTCAGGGGTTTTTCTGTGGGAAGGTGAATGTACTATGTGACTTTTCAAACAGAGTGGGATTCACTGTTATCAAGCGTAACCTGAGCTCAAGACAACCTGACATATGCATGCTCTAGTGGCTACACACAATGGTGGCATATATTTTGTAAATATCTGTAGATACATGGATTCTGTTTTTGGTTGTGCCTCATTTTTGCATTAAAAAAGCATCCAAAAATGTTTTCACTCTTTTTATAGATAAAAAAGTCATGTTGGATGATTACTCAAAAGCAGTTTTTCCCTGGAGAGTTTTAATAGTATGAAAAATAAAAACTCTACACTAGCTGTTATTTCATGTCTTCAGAGCATTTAGAGGGATTCTGCATCCATTTCTGAGCAAAATTATGCAGAGAAGAACTTGAAAGAAGATTTTTTTACTTTACCAGATTTTTTTTTTCACTTTAATAAACTTTTCCAAGAAAAGAGAGAAATCCCATTACTGTTACTTTTTAAAGTGAGCCTTGACAAGGCATTAGTAGAGCAAATATTGGTGAGGATGGAGTCCTCTGCTTGAAAACTAGAGCTGAGTAAGCTTTTCCATGGTTGTTTCTGCACCTTTTGATCTAAATGCTTATTTGAGAGTCTCCCTTTCTCCTGCCCATGTATTATCTGGTAAATTTACAGGATCCAGAACTATTCATGTCAACTGAAGTGACCCTTCCTTATCCTCACCACACTGGCAGGCATAAGCATCACAGAAAATGCTTTCTAGCCTGCATCCTGAAGAAATGAAAATGTGAAAAGCAGGTGTCTGATACCATGATTTTATCACAGCCAGTAGTTAAGGATATGCCCAGCCAGAAATTAGGCAAAAAGCTTCAGCAGAAATGCTGCTTATGCAGTGCTATGGACTATAGTTCACTGGGAATCTGGACCTTGTTTAGCTGTTGATTTGGGTACAAAAGAACACGCTACATAGCCAGGTGTCTTACAACAACAGAGGCAGCAGGGTTTGGTGCAGCTTACGAGATGGGTCTTAGCTGCACTGGTAGTGTAGGGTGCAGAGATTTTCTTTTCTTGCTGTGCCAGGGATTTTTGTCTTCCCGTATGAATCAGTGATATCCAAACTGAGGGCCAGTGTTTAGGCAGTGAGAGGCTGCTGTCCAGATACGCCAGGTGGTAGCAGTAGTAGCAAGGAAGGGAAAGAAAAGCAATGACTTTGGGTTTTTATTTTGCGTAGTTTTGAGAACAGGAGTTTTTTAAAAAATTGATCCAGTAGATGTGACTTGGAGTCCCAACACTGGCAGGGTTTGTTCACATCTCTTTAACTAGCTTGCAATGCATCTTGAAACAAGCTTTTCCTACATCTTTCTGTTTGTAAATCACTTTCGCTAGAACAGAGATAATGGTTGTATAAGATGCTTAGGCCATTCAGTTTTGCAGTCACATCACTGATTTTTCCCCCCAGTGCAACTGCTAAAAGCATTAGGCTTACATTAGAATCAGACTGAAGTAATGCTCTGATGATTCAGGCCATTAAGGTTTTAACCTTTCTGTAAAAAACTAAATATGGTGATTATCTGGCACTTGGATCTGGACACTGAATAAAATGCAAATATAATATCTGGGCAGTGCTGCTCTTTCCTTCAGAGAAGGGGGAGCTGGAGAGGGAGATGCAAGGATGGGTTGCTTGTGATTTGATTTGTAGCCTTGAATTATATGCCTTTCTGAACCCACATAACAGAAACTTCCTTAAAATAATAATCTGTTCATTGCTACTCTTGCTTGGTTTTGGCCTTATGTTATTGCAGGCTTATGTAGCTTGGTGTACCAAATTGATTGTTTGGGATTTTCTGAATGCTGTAAATGTCATGGCTTTATCACTGTCTAGGACACAGGCTGTGTCTACTGATGATGCATTAGAATCTTAATTACAGGTCTGTATGCTTAACTTCTAGAAAAGCTGTGCTCAGTGTGCTGAGAAAACATGTTTCCATGTGAAGATTGTCTCTGTGTTTACGAGGGCAACAAATGGAATAACGCTTCCCTGTGTGCCCAGTGATGTAGTGGTTCAGTCTATGGCCATAAATTATGTTTTCAAATTAATTTATCTTAAAACACTCTCTGAATAATGTTTTGAGGATTTTTAGTCATAAAATAAAAGGGGCAATCCTTCAGATGCGGGAGGATGTTATCTATTTGTGCACGGGGCTGCTGGAGGTGGTGTGGCTCAGGAGATAAGCTGTCGGCTATTCCCCGAGGCCCATATTGTTTGGGCTCCCTTGTTTCAGAGTGCTGGGGGTTAAGAAGAGCCCTGGCAGTGATGCACCAGGGCTGGAGGATGGCTGCGCCCCATAGGCGGCAGGGGGGATGGGGCAGGAAGGGATCAGAAACCTGGACAAGGAGAGCCCAGGAAGAGCTGATGCTGTCTGAGGGGGCATGGCACTCTTTCTCCCCAGTGCTGCTCCAGAAAGGGCTCAAACGCGCTCGTTCATAGTGCCAGGGGTCCCTCTGATACACTGCCGGTGGTTTTGGTAAAACACACCCACCCAGCCATTTACAAAAGTCCGAGTGGGTGTGTGTCAATTAATGAATTAAAGCCTTTTGTGCTCAGGGGAGTGTAAATGCACGTGTAGGCTGTATCGCTGTTTGGGTTGGTACCTTTTCCACCTGCCGGGAGGCTCAGTGTGGAAGGAGAGGGTTTCCCTTTGAAACACCTATTGCCTTTGTAATCTGACTAATGGCTCCTGGGAAGAGAAGTCCTCCTAGTGGAGGCTCTTGGAAAAGCTGGGCTACGTGCATCAAGTCCTAAGTGTCTTAGAGAGCTAAAAAAAGAAACAAAAAAATGTAGTAGCGCTTCCTCTGATGTGTGGGTGGTAGAGGCACGTACTTTTGGATACGATCCTGAGTTCTCCTCCCTGCTGTTTCTGTGAAGTCTTAACTCACTGTGTTATGTGGCACTGGAACAGCGAGCAAGCCTCATGGTGCAATTACTGTTGCTTTTTTTTTTTTTTTTTTAATTTTAATCTCTACTTCCTTATAAAAAGCTACAATATTTTCTGCCTAGAAACTCCTTTTGCATTTACTTCATTGGTGTTGAATTCCTTTGTTTTCTACACTGCAGCAGGAATAACCACCCTGGACAGACATTGCTGCTGTAGGTGCTTTGCATGGGTGTCAGCGCTGAGAAGTGAAAAGGGTTTCTGGTGCTTTGCAGTCAGCTTGATCCTATAAAGGAGCTTTCCTGGACCAGTTGTCTAGAAAGGGCAGGGAATGTTTTCCACCTTTGTGCAAATAGGCTTCTGACTGATAATTTTTCCATCTTTCTCTGAGCAGTGCAGATTAGATTAAGTTAGAGATAGCCTGCAGGCTGCAGCAAGCCTCTCAGCACTCCCATTGTTACTGCAATTATCCCAGATGCCTGATTTCATGTCCCCTTCACGATGTCAGGATTAAAGCAACGGCCAGATTCCAGGGAAGAGAAAATGCAATTTCTTCTGGTCAGATTGCCAGGCTTTGGTCATTTTTTTATCACCTTCCAGTGTGGAAACAGGCATGGTTTGTTTCAGGAGATTATAGGAGATTTCTCCTTTCATATAGTCTCTGTGTGAGAGAGGTGGGGTGCATTGGGGGTGGGGGGGGATCCTGAATCTCCACTGATCTCCTGTGTTACAGTGACAAGCCTTAGTTTTTTGAAAGTCGGTTTGCTGTAAGGTTTTGAAGGTGTTCTGTGGCGTGAGGAGCTTGGGCATGAAGTGGAATTTGCTGTGAAGCTTCAGCCATACATTTACTGAAGTGTGTGGTTGGGTGTTTTGCAGAACCTACTCAATGACCCAGGTGTTTCCAAACCTATGCTCCAGTATTCCTAAACAAGAAGTATTGTTCATATTTTTCTTAAGGTGATCTTGTTGTAGAGTTATTAGTTCCAGGTTTGTCTCTTGTAATTTTTCAGTGTTCTAAATGAAGGAAAATATTAGTTCAAAATCATTCCTAATGGAATGAATAATGGGAATTTAACCTTTTTCTTTTGCCATTTCACAAGGTAGTGGTATCTGAGCTAGTTTGAGATAATTCAAAGCCTAGGTTTGCCTTCTACTTTCCATCCTTCTGACTTGCTCTGAAATTATATTTCTGAATTTATATTTGGCCTTTGTCTGAAATGGATGCTGGGGCTGGCATGCCTGTTGTATGCATGTGTGTGCATGGATGGGCTTGGGGGAGAGGGTGACACACAGTAACAGCTTGTGGTGATGGGATTTGTGGAGTCTGACTGTGCTACCCTTGTATTCCTGTGTTGTTGACCTCTGATAATGATGCAGCCTCCAGCCCTCTCTGCATGAAGACATGGATTTTGTTTTCAATTGCCACCCTTCTGAAGTTTTTCTGAGTATTTGTACTAACTGTCAGGAATGATTTTTCTACAATATTTGCTATGCTGTCAATGACATAAAATATTCAAAGCCTAGTGTCTGTTGCTTCTGAGTGACAAGACACTAGTGGGACAGGCTCTCTGTAGGAGGGGAGAGCTGCAGATACGCTGATCAGGGCAGTACTGGTCACTGCAGGCATGGGAAATTGCCTTGTAGACACTTGGGCAGACATTGATGTTGAATGAAGGTGACAGTGGGGCATAATTATGTGGGCTGTAATCAGTGGTCAATTTTGGGATGATCCTTTGCCTCACAGACTGTATATTTAATGGCTGAGGGCCTTGCTCAGGAGGCTTACGGCTTTGTTGAGCCTTGGAGATGGCACTTCTCCTTGGACCTGGAGAGATGGGACTGATGCAGGCAGCAGGACTCAGCCTATGGAAACTTGTGCCACGGTACCTGACTGGCACCGTTAGTTATAGGAAGTCCAGAGTGTGATGTGAGGGCTGGGAAATGTGAAGTGGGCCTGGCAGAGTTGAGTACTTAAGCCCACCAACCTCCACCTGAGTATGTGCCTGTGTGCACATTGCTCTTTCTGCTGCAGCTTTATGTAACACATTTGCAGGACTTCATTTTCCAGTAGATTGAAAGCAAAGCCACTGCTGATTTTCTCCAAAAAGATCTATTTGAAAGTGCAATTGCCTGGAATTACATGGTGGCAGTGAGAGGCCAGACCTTGCTGTAAATAACTTTCTTCTCAGCCAAACACAACGAGCTCTGCTGTCTATTGCTTTTTCTCTTTAGATGATTTCAGTTGAAAGGAGGGGTGGTTTTTTTTTTTGGTTTTTTTTTATGCTTTGGTTTTTTTTTTTTGGTCAGGAGCTGATTCTCGTTTTTCTATCTCTCTTGCTAAATGATGTGATTATTGTGGACAGGGCAGCTCCCCATTCACAGTAAAATTTCTGTGTCTTTTTATAGCACAAGGCTATATTAGGACTGATGTACCTTTGCCAGGGAATGTAGCTCTGCTGCTGCCCTCTGATGTGCTGGTGCTTTGTCTGTCACAACCGTACCAGAGGGCAAGAACAGCACGTTGGCTTTGGTTGTGATTATCACCTACAAGCCAGTGAGTGAAGGCATTGTAGCAATGTGTGCTTGTGTTATTAACTGTGAGCATAACACTGTTCACACCACTGTCCACCATCAGTTTTTCAATTTAACCTGAGCTGTGAAGTAGCTGCTCTATCTGTGGAACACGGTCCTAACAAATCTTTATACTGAAACTGATATTCCCTACCAAAGAACCAGCACCAGTTTTGATGTGCCTTTGTCTTTGAAGGCATTAGTCTCCAAAAGTGGATCTTCAGCCTGCCTCAGAAGGCAGTCCTATGTTCTCCCTGTTGTAGTGGCTGAAGGAGAGCAGAGCTGTTTCTACTGTACAGTAAAGCATGGTCATTTTTGGCTTTTAAAAATACTACTTTTATGGGAAATGTGGTCTCTTGTAACAGAGAACCTAATCTCTAACCTGCACTAGAAATCAGTATTGCAAAGAAAGAGGGGAATGAGTGTGAAGGAAGAGATGTGGCGCAGGTAAGATCAAGTATTGATTTAGATGGTAAGTGAAACATGACTCAGTGGCTGTGTGTGGCAGTGGGGAGGCACTGCCTGTAGGGATGGGACAGAAATAGTTGTGAAAGCAGTCCAGAGAGAGGAGAGTGGGAAGTTATTTGCAAGGGAGTATCATGATGTTGGTAAACTGAAGATTTTAAGTATCTAATCTATGCTCCTTTAGCAATGGAGCATACCCTTTCTGGTTCAATGTTCTTTTTCCATCATATCTCCTCATCTTCACTGCTTGCTTTTTTGGTTTGCTTTTTTTAAAGCTAGCTGATTATTAGTACTTACTAATTCCTTATTCCTGCAATTTCCTGATCTTTCCCAGTATTTTTCTTTCTTACCCCCTAAGTTGTGGTATCCGGAATTAAAGTGTTTGAGATAGTACTTGCCACAGATGAATAGTGGGAAGGGATCTTGTGTACCTTGGTCATTCATGTATGCATCATACATTGGCTTTTACTTTCTACTTTATTTCACTAGTTTCCTCTTCACTTTGCTCTCTCCTAGACCATGTGTTAGCTTCCAGTGTCTATTTTTCAATGGAAAGCAAGAAAGTAGACTGTGAACCTGATATACAGTCTCTCTGAAGCTCAGTGTTTGCATTCCTTGCTCACACAAAAATGCTGCTGGTGCTGGGAAAGTGGCATTGTTATCCTCCTGTGCAGCCATGGCTGGCTTACCTGAGTGCAGAAGCAGAGGTTCAAGCAAATTGCCATTTCTGTTCTGTACAAAAGAGTGTCAGGGCACAGAGCCAACTAGACCTGGCTTCATCAGGAAGGTGAGTCATGGAGTTTCCAAAAATAGCAGGTCAGAAAGAGAGGAGACGCAGATGCTGGTGAGGTGGGAGGAAGCAGTGGTGCTTCCAGTATGTGAATAGTTCAGTCTGTGTGTCAGCCTCTGCTGTGCTTGCACTTTCCTTTCCCCATGAATCACTTTGATCTCCACCTGCTGCTTACTGCCTTGGGAGCCCCAAAGGACCAGGGTTCATGCAGAGGAATAGGTAGTGGAAAACTGATTTCCTGTCCTGGGTGGTGCCCCAGCCTCCTGAGCTTTGGTCCCTTGGGAATCCGTTGCCAGTGGTGGTTGGATGTCTGGCAGTGACACCATCTGGCATCAGACAAAGCAAGGGTTGTCTTTGTAAATTGGTTTGTTGTTCTTTTTATACGCATGCAGTTTAATAAAATTTCCAAATAGCCTGCAACAGAAAAAGCTTCCCCCTTGAGCTCTTGTCCAGTAAAAAGTGGAACCAGTTTTTCCTCTATGCCTGTGCATGTGATTTGACGGACAGGTATGCAGATGGTTTTGCAGCTCCCTGTTAAAGCAAGCTGAGGACTTTCTGGTCTTTTCTGCAGCTAAATGTCCCTTGTAAACAGCCAAGCACATGTGTTTAAGAATACCTTCTTTATTTTCTTTCCTGTTACAATCCTTGTTTCTCTATGGCTTTTGTTTGGAATGGCATTATTACCAGCAACCTCCTGGGCTTTCTTTTTTGCAGGGATATGGCAATTTTGCAGATCTTGTGAACCTGAGAGGCCAAGCGTGCTGGAGTAATCAGATTTCCCAGTTCCTCTCAGTGCTCAAGGAGACTGATGCCAAGTCTCCTGACAGGGCATTTTTGACACAGGGCTGCAGAGAAGATCTGGTTATGTGGAGGGCCTGTGGCACTGGGCTGCAAGGGAGGAATGTGCTTTGCAGTAGCACGTCACTCAGTAGCGTGGTCCTTGCTTACAGGGCAGTGTTGTGGCCTTGTCTCTGCTTGCTGACCTCATGAGCTGCCTTGCAGGTCTGTTGGCCTAATCCAGACTGAATATTCTTACTTGTACAAGGATTGAGTGAAGTGAGGTAGAATCTAGTTCAGACAATTTTGTTATGGTGGATCCAAGTTTTTCCCTTGTTCCATCACTGAAAATTGTTTCAGAAAAGCTGCTTAACTAAATTTTTGAATGCCTGCTTTGATGATTAGGATTAATGTCTTTCCCCCCTCTATTAACCCCATCTGATAGAACATAGTCTTATTCTTTTTCTGTTCCTTCCTGTACACTTCCATTAAGTACCTTAATTGTGCATCATTGAAAAGCAACTAAGAGTAAATGTCAAAATGAAGCTCCTAGTTAACATTCCAGAAAATACCAGCCATTGGATGTTTAAACTGTGCCTTCCTTATATGTGCAAACTGTGTAAGTTTTGCCACTTTTGCAGCTCACCTGCCTCCAGATAAGCCAAGGGCAAAGGAATAGACTACACCACATGGATTTTGGGAAGTGAAGTTGATTTTTTTTTTTAAATCTCTTCTTCTTTATAATCTTCTGTGCTACTAATAACATGGGCTGATTTTTTGTTTTAATATCTGATTTCTATCTTGACTGTATTCCCTTAACCTTTCCTCAGAGATTTTATTTTCTAAACCTTTGATGGATTTTGCTGCCCTCCTGCTGATGTTTTTCATTTATTGGAGGAGAATAAAATAATAATTATAATAATAAAACCCACTGTTTTGCTGGAGGCAATTCACTGGTTGAGGTTTTCATGTGAATGCAGCCCTTTTAATCCTAGCAAACAGGATTCTCCTCCTAATCTCTAATCCCTGAGTACTTTAGCTATTAATCTTGAGAAGCGTTTTCCCCTCCCCATCTGAGATTAACCTGAGAGTGGTTACCCATGGTTACTGGCCTCTTTTTTTCCCTTTACTTTCCCATGGGGCTTGGAGACTGAGGGAGGCAAGTGACAAATTCTGGCCCTGTCATCGGTCTGCGTTCAGTTTCTGCACCTTTGGACACCCTCTTTCATCTGAAAGGTTTTATGGATCCTTCAGTAGTAAAAATATAGACACATCCTTGCTTGGCAGCTTCCAACCAATCACAGACAAGGACATCTGAATCTGGTTTTCTTTCAGTGGAATAGGGAGATAGCTTTTTTTTTTTTTTTAAATTTTTCTTTCACGAAGCCAAAAGAATCTAATTGTGTGAGATGAAGGAACCCTTGAGGTGTTTGTCTCCTTCCAGTCTTTCTCCTTTAGACAATAGTTTTCTTCCCCTACATTATCAACTGTGTCCTGGAATGCATCCAAAGATGTGTGTCCAGCAGGCTGAGGGAGATGATTCTCCCCCTCTAGTCTGCCCTTGAGGAGCCCTCCTGGAGTTCTGCATCCACCTCTGGGGCCCCCAGCATGGAAGGGATGCCGCCCTACTGGAATGAGTCCAGAGGAGGGCCACAAAAATGATCAGAAAACTGGAGTACCTCTTTTAAGAAAAAGCTGGGAGAGCTGGGATTGTTCAGCTTGGAAAACAGAAGGGTACAGAGTGACCTTATAGCACTTTCCAGTACTGAAGGGGACCTACAAATAAACTGGAGAGAACTTCTTACAAGGACATGTAGTCATAGGGCAAATGGGAATGGCTTTGAACTGAAAGAGGATAAATGTAGATTAGATATTAGGAAGAAATTCTTTAAGGGTGTTGAGGCACTGGAACAGGTTGCCCAGAGGAATTGAGAATGCCCCGTCCCTGGAAGTGTTTATTCCAGTCGAGTTGGAGCTCTGAGCAACTTGATCTAGTGGAAGGCGCTCCTATCCCTGGCATGGGGTTACAACTTGATGATCTTTAAGGTCCTTTCACACCCAAACCATTCTACGATTCTGTGATTTCCTTTTGGGAGTTGTAAAGTGAATTTTGGTTTCTGCTACCATTTTTTTTCCTTCTGAATGTGTCACATTGTTAATTTATTTCCTGCATGTTACTTGCAGTGTTTGAGTGTGCTTTGCTGTTTTGCTTTTAGGGCCGTGCACATAGAGCTAGCCTATCAGCTTGGGATCCCTGCTGTAGCTTGGGACTCCTAGACTTGTATTTCTATTCTCCTGCGTAGGCTGGGTCACGCATGCTGCTCCCAGATCTGTATGTTTGGAGGTGTTGGATGGGCTGCCCATTGCTCATTTACAGGTGTTGGTGTGCTGAGCTGCATGCTATGGGTTGAATTCCTGTTATGGTGGATCCATGAGTATTTGGTTTGTCCACACCTGACTGTTCCTTACACTGTATTTTGGGGAGAGCAATTTCTGAATATATTCTAATGCTCAAAGCTGCTCCTGGGACCAAACTTGCTGGCTCTGCAAGACAGCAGTTTTGTGAGCAGACATCCAGTGTGTCTTCTCAAGAGCCTCCTAGGTGTCTGTCATGGGTGCAGACAGCATTCACGAAGGCCATGGGCAGTTGTCAAGGCAGCAGTCCTGTGCAGGAGTGAGGGAGTGCTTGATTATGACTGCTGGTGGAGCTGCTGAAACAGCATGCCAAGCCCTAGGGGAGAGGGACGCAAGCCATTAACTGAGGACACTGTTCTCTAGTTCACCATTGGTAAATATTGCCTGATATTTCAGCTTGCACTTTTTTTCTGAACTGAGATTTTTCTAATTATTTCTGGTTTTACTTTCTTTACCCATTAATTCACTGTGTAACAAAAGTCTTTGGTTCCTGAGTTCTTATTTGCCCTTCTGATTAATATAGCTGCTAAACACAGAATTTAGTACAGATGCTTCTGAAAGGTTTATGGGGAATTTCTGTTGCCATATGCTGCCAGGAGAGAAAAGGAAAATTCCTGTTTTTTGCTAGCTGTACAGGAAAGCAAAGGGAAGAATGAATGCAGGAGAATGGGGCAACTTTTGAGGAAGTACCTTAGCTTTGGCATCATGGGTAGCTGGGCATTTTTGGGGGAAAATACAAGAGATCAGAAAAGATGAGTGTATTTCTTCACTACAGGGATAGATTGAGGTTTTAAACTCATTGTGATTCTGGTTTTGGTGATTTTGCTTAGAATCACTGAGTGATGTAACTGTGCATTTTTCCCAAGTTCTTGTGTCCCTTCTTATCTTCTTGTTCCAGGTAGACATATCAAATTAACTGCATATTTTAAAGTAAGAATTCAAGCTTTTCCTCTATGGTACACATAGATCCCAAGTGTTTTATAAGGTATTTATGCAGGTTTCTCTTCATACCTGAAAGAACATGTCACCACCAAGTGGAAAGAACACACTGTGCTCTACAGCAGTATGGAGGGAAAAGAAGCTTTTGTTCATTGTAAATGCTTGAGGACCTTCGTGCTTAAACAGAAGTGCAGAATCCCTTTTGTGTAACATCCTAATGCTCTCTAGAAAGGTGTGGAGGTGATTGGTGGCAACTTCTCAGGAGATGTGCTCTCTCCTGAGTCATCCCAGTTTTGTCCTGATACAAACGCTATTTTCAGAGGCCTCCTGTTTGACTCACTGTTTTGTCCCCTGAATAATTTTACTCTCTTAAAAGGTAATGACAAAATATGGTCCTTCTGATATCAAGGATGCTTGTAATTTGTTTTTGGTGACTGGGAATGATGATGGAATCAATTCTTGTATAAGCAAGCAGGTTTGTCTCATGGTCATCTTCCTGAGGATAGAGAGATTGTCATGTCAAACTTCCCCTAATTTCATTGCTGCTTCTTTTCTCCTCTCTGGTGGTCTGGAACAGGAAACTCCTCTGTTTAGCTTGTTCCTCACTATGAGTCTGTCTGTGTGTGTCTCTTGGTGTGATAAGAACACAGAACCCCAGCAATCCTCTGTGACTGTCACAGGGATAGTGGAATATGGGAAGCCTTCCAGATGGGAATATGGGAAGCCCTCTATGGGCTGCTTTATACTTCCCCCTGTGGGAAGTCAGGTGGTTTCTTTTATCACCTCTCTCAGAGAAGCTGTGCAGCCCAGTGCTGTCCAGCACAGCAGGGCACTGTGACAGAGTATGGAGGTGTCATCTGTGCTGGAGCAGGTGTGTGAGGTTAGAGCTGTAACTTGAGTTTGTTAGCAGGCAGAAGAGGAAAAATGTATGTTGCCCAAAGATCTAAAACTACTTTGAGTCAAAACTGAGTGCTTTCCTATTTTCCTTGCTTTATTTTTGACTTGACTGTACTTTCTAGTTCTAAGAGCTACTCCTGAAAAAAATGAACTGCTGACTGTGGTGGGACTGTTTTCTGCTCTTTCCTGCCACTGACATGGAATATCTGTCCAGCTGTGACTCTTGAAAGGTCCTTTGATTTTGAAGAAGTACTAGCAATAATAGTACAGGCATATGGCTTAAGAAAAATGCTGTTACTTGTCAGCAGTTTTGGCATCGGACACACCCAGATTGCTTCCTCTGGCTCTCCCTATTTTTTGCATTGACTTTTCCGTCTGCTGCTGTTCTAAATAACATAAGTGTTTTTGGTAAATGTGTGTGACAATAAATTTGAAGATGTTAGGTAAGGAATATACACATAAATATTATGTGTCTGGGTGTGTATATATACATGCATGCATATACATGTATATGTATAGCAGCACGTCTGAAACCTGTCTGCATCATGCATGGAGGTGTTGGTGTGGGTGAAAGTCTTAGGCCTGGGAGAGAAGCAGGAGTACTTCAATATCAGAAAAGGTACAAGTCTAGCTTGGCTATTCCTGCTTCCAGCTGGGAGCTAAGGTAGGTGTCAATGACAGGGGCTCATGGGGCTTCCTCAGTGTTACCTTCACTCAGAGGTCAGGCATTACAAACTCTTGCTGTTCCAGATTTCAGGTGACAACCATCCATATGAAGACCAATTCTTGTTTTCTCTTCTGTCTCAGTTGTCTTGGGCAGGCAGGTACAGGTAATTTACCTTTATGACAGTGTGGGACCAAACAGAATGTAGCAGGGGCTGTGTGTGACACTCCAGTGAGCTGTCAGTGTTTAGCAGTGATTAACTTTTTTAAAAGACCCTTTATCTGCTGGTGTTTTTAATTTTTTCCCTTTTACTGCTTTGCTTCTTATTGATTTAAAGAGGAAAAAAGAGCTAAAGCCTTGTTTGATAATAGAATATTGATGAGAATGCTGGGGAAAGAGAGTGAAATGGTGGAAGTCTTTGTTCCTGTTTGACAAAAGATGGAGAATACAGGAGAAGAAATGTAAATGTGTATGGGGAGGGGGTAGAGGGGAGAGAAGAAAGAGTTATTTAAAATCACATCTAGGAAATCATTCTTCCTGTCTACGTGGCCACAGAGAGATCAATTTTCAATTTTGGTTTCCTTGCCTTTTGTGATTTGAGACAATTGCATGCTGATGGAGAATGGGGGCTCTGGCTGCAAGTGTTTGTTTAAAACAAATTGTTGGTAGGTATTCTTTTCAGATGAACTGCTTTCTGGATCAATTTAGCATGCTGCAAGGTGAAAGAGGAGAGAACCACAAGGCCCTGCTGTCTCAAGAGAGCATTTACACCAGTGCAACTCTGACTGTGTCCGTGGCTTTACTTCTTGGTTCAGTGAGGTGCAAGGAGCAAATCCAGCAGGCCCTTGTTCCATAGATTCATGAATTGTCACATGATGTGTTGAGTGTGAAATAGCTCATGTACCAGAGGCAATTGAAAGGCTTGATTTTAAGCAGTGTCTGTAATTTGTACTTCGGTAGGGTCTTGGATTAACAGTAGACCGCCTCTTTCCTCTGTAGTTTAGGGTATGGCAAGAATCAACTGCTATTGATAATTAAACTTGTAGACCAAAGACCCCATTGTGTAAATCAGTATGATTAATTTCATTGAGCCCATACAGATGAAGATTTGGCTCTGAAAATGTAAATCATTGCTTGACACAAATGCTGATCCTGATCATTTTCTACAGAAGGTTTTCTGTTTAAAAACCCCAACTAGTTCTGTTGAAATTGAGAATGAGGGATAACTGTTTCTAGACAAATGGAGTATTTTTTGTTATTATTATTTTTTTTATCTGACATCAATCTAAAACCCCATGGAAAAACCTTGTAAAAATTGTAGTTTGCTCATCACAGTGTGGAGAAGTAGATTAATAGGAGACTGAGTTTACAACACAAAATTATATAGTCTAATAATGTATTATTTTCAGCACTTTTAATGAAAGTTCTTATTGAAACTAAAAATTTGAGTGGAGCTGTTTTAGAATAAAATAACTGGACGTTTTTAGGTCAATATTCTAATTTTTTCATGTGTAGTCTGGGCAAGCAGTTCCTCCTAGTAGTCAGGAAAATTGCCAGCACAAGTCACTTCTGAGCTATTTGACTGTCTTTTGCAGGCAGAACTGTAATAATTTTTCAGGGGCAGCCTTGAAAAGTTTGGGTCTAATTTCAGACACAAAAGTCAGAGTTGACTCTACATTGCTATTGGTTTATGTAATCCTGTTTTTCAAGACAAATTTAAGCAAGAAGCAGAAAAACCACCTCCTGATAATGTTTCTATAAATCAGTCCCTTCAGCTTATTCATCCTTCATATTGCTAATTTCTGAACCCTCGCTTTTGATGTCACATTATCTAATTGGCACATACTTAATGATTGCATTGTGTGAGTGTGGAGCTCGTGACTGTGTGTGGAGAGCTGTCTCTGTCCTGAAGGACTGCTATATTTGTGGCCACAGAGTAGGACTGAGTCTGGCCAGGGTGAGATTTTGTGGGGCTGGGGTGCTGGGAGGCAGCACAGCAGCAGCTCTGTGCCCCTGGCAGTGCCTGGGAAAGCCAGGCTGCCACTCCTGGGGCAGCATTCAGTGCACATGAGCAGACTAAGTGAGATACTGCCACAACTGCTGCCAGCCCTTGCCAGCAGCTGTGTGCTCCCCAGCATCTGCTCCAGTGTGTCTGGCAGCTATGACAGAAGCGGGCTGGTTTTGCAGGGCTCGTGCCTGTCTCTTCATTCTTTCCCTTCTCTTCCCTTGGGCAGGAACTGCTCAACAACTTTGACTTTGTTTTCTCTGTAGTGGAAGGAAGACTTAGATTGGTTCCTGTTACTGCTGTCCATAGGTCTAAGAGAGATTGTCAGTCTTTTTCTGCCTATTATCAGAAACAGGCCATGTGTACCCAGAACGTTACTGAGAGACTAAAGCTGTATGTAGAAAAGACCTTCTTTTTGTTTCACTCTGTTTGATGCCTAGCCTGACAGGTTATGGGCCTAAAAGTGTGATAAATGACATGTGTCCCTCATCCTTTTGTTTTTAATGTCTGGGGGAGTTTGGTGAATTCTTGATGAAAATTTATTTAGCATCTGCCATGGGCCAGGTACAGGTTCTACAAATCCAATTATTTGCATCTTTGTCAACACATGTCAGTCTTTATTTATAACTCCTCTTGATGCTTTGAGTTCAGTGGTATGTGTGTTTCTGCCAGTGTGATACAACCCTGAGCATTTCCTTTCCTACTGTGAGGGGCTCACAGAGCTCTGCTGATGCTTGTCAGTACTATGCAATAGTGAAAAGAGAAGGAAATAGTTATTTGTCAGTTATACCATTGTTCATGTCTGCTATAGGTAAAGGAAAGTGAAGAAACACAGATTTTAGGGATGTGATAATAGATAGCATGGTAAAAAACTTCTAAAGATGCTAGGAGTAAAATCTTGGCTCCATTGACCTCAATAACAAAAATTTTTCTGAATTCACTACTTATGGGATTTTACCCAACCATTATGAAAGGGCACAGGCAAAGTATGTGAGATTTACATTTTCAAGTTCACTTTTTTTGGCAGGTCAGTGATAAGTGTGAAGGGAATAAACTGTTTGAAAATGACAGATGTAGGATCTGTAGTTCTGTTAAGGCCACCTTTCTACAATATGTAATGACTTGGCCAAAAATGTTCAAATACCTGCAGCTGTTTTGACTGCTTTGGTGTCTTAACCTTCTGCTGTCTCTGAATTGCTTTTGGCTGTGTGCCTTCTCCCCAGCTGATGAGGGTGTTCTTGTCTGATTAGGAGAAAAGGTGTTCGACATGGTTGAATTACTCCTTTTTTGAGACTGTCCTTTGTCCATGATAATTTGCAAGTTCTGACTGCCCCTGTTTGTTTCTCTCCCCTTTTCTTACATTTTCATGCCTTTCTTGTGTTGATTTTCATAGGATAAAGTGATTTCAGTGCTGAACTTGAGAACAAAATTTTGCCAGGAGAACTGCTCAGCTAGTTGAAACTGGTGCTGGCCATGAACTTGGCCAGTATATGGTATTATCAGGTATTTGTCCTGAGTAGCAATGCATTTTTGGTCAGCAGCTGGATAGGGAACCTCTAGGAAGAGATGGTGATTCAGGAGACTGGTTTGAGTTACTTCATAAATTTTCAAGAAATTTGGGATAGTTTTGGGAGTTAATAGTTCTGGACTTGTTTTGCTATCTGTGAGAAATCTGTGAGGTCTAGATTATAGCTCACACCTTGTGAGCTCCAGAACATTCTTTTGAAATTGACAGAGTAATGGGATGTGAAAGTTTCACTGATGTGTAGAGCCTGTTATATTGCACTGGAGACAGCGTGGACAGTAAAAATACAGCTGAGACTGAGCTCATGTATCCCACCACTGGCTCTGCTGTTGGTTTGGAGCAGTGAGTGGGTCACTTTGGGCATGGTTTCCAGTAGCAGTCACTGATTCTGTTTGGGTGTGTTTCTGGCCTTCAGCTTAAGACATACTTAATACTGTTCCCGGCCCACCTCTGCCTCCCCTGTCCCCAGTGTATTGAGCACCAGGAGTTTTAATTAAAGCCAAGACAGAACACAATGAATTGGCATCAGAAATTGCCTGAGAGAGAGTAGGAATATACCTGACAGCAGTAGGTGTGCCATGTGGAGGAGCCGTGCAAGCTATTTGCAAGGGAAGGTGATTTTAAGAGTAAATCTATGAGTAGAGGAGGTAATCACATTGCCAGTGAGTTTTTCCATTATTCCAGTTGATTACTATCCATAATGAGGATGAAATAATGAAGGGAAAACAGGCCACTATGCTGGAAATGCATCAGTCTGGTATGCACTGTTCTCTCTGTATTTCTGCAGCATCCTGTTTTATATTTTGGTTACATGTTGTTTGGAACAAGATGTATTTTTATACATTGTTTGTGCAATGCCTGGCTTATAGCTGCATGTCTTGGTAATGTCCTAATGGGAAAGGTGGCTGAGTGTGCCCTTCCACCAGGGACACTGCCAGGTGTGTGTTGGCAGCACAGTGTGCTCAGTTCTTTTCTCAGTAATGGGATAAAGGCTCTGGGAGGGGGGAGACCTGAGCTGACAGGGCCCTTTCTTATCATCCTGTTTCTTTAGGGATATGAGATATTTAAGTGAGACATTTAGCATGTGGTTGGTCTGCCATTCCCATGTTTCATTCTCACTGTCAGCGTGTGCTGGCTGAGAGTTTGACTGTTCCTCCAAATTTATTTTTTTCTCCTTGCTGAGCTTACTCATTCTCTTGGCCCTATTTTAAGGAAGTAGTGGCTTGCAGTGAATATCAGTCCCTCATTCAGAGGCTTTCACAATACCAGTGACAGCTCCAAGTTGGCAGGCAGAGGGGAGGATTCTCTGCTATGACCTTCAGAATGGCTGACTGCAGTGGGTGTGACATATTTTTTCCCCTTCCAGTGTCCACTTGCCTCCCTTCCATGATGTTCCTTAACCTACTGAGGCTTGAGAGCTGAGGCTGCTCCTTGCTGTGGGAGTCTCGGGAGAGCAGCACTGAGGTGGAACTGCTGAGCCTGAGCTGGGAGGAAAATGAAGGCAGGGAGTGGAGTCACAGCGTGCAAAGCAGGCACCACTGCTGCTGTTCGCTTGTTGGAAAGTAAATAAAGGAGAAAAACAAGGGCAATTGCTTTATGAGAGAAGATAAGAGGGAAAGGACAGATGGAAAAAAAACAGAATGGGCAGAGAAGGTGAAGAGAAAAGGTGCAGGAAGGCAGAGAAAAGGTGTAGAAAATAGGAATGATAGGGACCATCACCTCTTTTTTGGCAGACAAGGACTAAAAAAATTTTCAAGAGCTTTTGCAGTAGCTGTCAAATGTGCTGTTATCCCATTTATCCAGTAGCCATTTTCCTCTCCTATATTGCAAAGCTGCCCTTTTGATGCTGCATACCTGGGGTAAATCCACACGAGCATCTGCTTAAGAAGTCTTATCAACATAATCTGCCATGGCAGTATAATATGTTCTGTGGAAAACTTAACAACTGCGAGAAGATCCAGTTATGGGAGTCCATGACTGATGCTCTGATTTGACTAAGTAGGAAAAGTGTGGCAATTTTGTGTCATCATGGTTTAGCCTTTTCTTGATGGGTATTTTGTGGGAGGGGTCAGGGAATTCTATCTTAAGCTAGCTCCTGCCTTTAGTCCTTGTATTATGACCATTTTCTCTACAGACAAGAAGTACATTTTCCTTAGTACTGGACTGGCGAGCTAAGAAATGGTCAGCTAAAAGGATTTTCGTCTTGTGTATGTTGTAGCAGAAAAAGGGCAGATCAATTTGCACTCAAAAAAATGCACATGGGTCAGCTGTTTTGTGTGATGGCCCCCAAAAAAGGACATGAATTTTCTCAGCTATCATGTGCTAGACAACTAGGTTTGTATTTCTATGTGTGAGGCTCAGCTGGACATGTTTAACCTTTATGCTCCTTTTTTGGATGAATAGCTACTTATGTTCTGGTTCTCACTTTACTGCTGAATTTCTGAGAAGAAGGATTATCATATCTTAAACCATTGACTGATTAATTCTATTTCTTCATAAAAGTTCACACGTACATTGTCATTCCTACAGGTTAAATCCCAAAGACAGTGTTGTGTCAATTCAAAGTGTTGGACAGAGTGCAACAAATTTTAGGAGTTTGAGGAAAATTTATATTTTTGGTAGATCAGTCATTAATGAAGACTTCAGCACTTTTCAACTTTATTCCCAGTTTCTCTGCAGAGTTGCTGTCAGATCTCAGACTAGAAGTAGTCAATGACGTTGGCTATTAAGTTTGGGCTTGATCTTTGTTTCCTCTATGGCTTTAATTCTTCTTTTTAATACATTGAGAATGCTGTGAAAATTGAGTTCCACCTGTCTTATATTGAACAGCTCTAAAAGAAAGCAACTAAAGTAAGGAATACATGGGAAAAATTGATTGAAGGTGCTCTGTCCTTGGTTTTTTCATCTGTTTGGTGATAGGAATGACTCTTCAGCTTAATTAATTGTTTTTCAGATGTTTTAAGAAGAGTAGGTAGAATAGCAGAGACATAGCTGCTGTTAGAACTGGGCATGTTGTTTAGTGTGAGAAGTTTGGATGTGGCTTGTGGAGGGCAGAATACGCTTTACTCTTGCCAGATAGCAGTGATACTTCAAAATATCATCCAAGAGTGAAAAAGGCATAGATTGACTGTTACTTAAAAGTCAAGAAAGTGAAAAATGGTGTGTCTAAAGAAAGTTCAAGCATACCATATCTTGCCCTGAGAAAAAAGGGACATGTGCAAACTAGTGCCTGGTAGGTGGTGGGGACTGGATTTGGTTCCTGTTTTCTCAGTTGATACAGTAAATCTGTAACTCAAGACCCTTCTTCATGTGCATGTCTGTTTTCTCACTCATTTGGGATGGCAGAAAAGTTCATGTCAGTAAGTCTGTGTTTCTTTGCTCTCTGTGATAATAGCAAATTAAAGTATTTATTATTTTTTCAGTTAGGTGTCTCATTCTGACAAGCAAAGCATCATTGTGTCTGCTGGGGACATTTTGGGCCCCTATTTTCTACCTTTGTGATTCTAAGTGCAGCAACAGTGCTTGATGATGTAGTGAAAATTGGGTTAACAGTTTTCCAAGTATGTATTATTTTTGTCTTTTGTTTCTTGTCAAAATTTTATGATATACAAGTTGTACTCTGGCTGTTTTGTGAAGATGAACTTTGATTAGGTAATGGTGACTTCAGCTCTGAGGTAGCTTTATATGGATTTCAGTCGCTGACTTGTGTTCAGTCAGCATCACATGGTTACTTCTCTCACCCACCTCAATACTGAGACATGCTGGAGAACTAAAAACAAAGTTACTAAATTTAATAAAATAATACTAACTTAGCAAAGAGACCATAAATAATACTGGCATAGAATAATAACAGAGTAGCAGTTTGCAGAAGGCATGAGAACAAGTGAGTTAAAGGTGGATTTCAGAAAAAAAAAAATCTTTTTCCTAATAAAGAACTTTTAAAGCGGGATCAATTACCTGGTGTTTCCTTTTTTTTAATTTACTGGCCTTGCTGGTATGGGTTAAACTGTCAGTGAGTAAGGGGGAGCAGGAGGGTAGAGTCTGTGCTTTGCTGAGTGACTTGCTAAGCCTCTTAAAACATTTATTCCTTTCCTCACGATCATTAATAAATTCACTGTTTTGACAAGGAGATGGGTGCCAGATGTTTCTCTAGCCAGTTATTCCTTTTTCATCTGGAATAAAGTGTTTTATTAAAAATAATTTTCTGGTGTAGGGGGAAGCCTGTGAGAAGCAACAGACCTAAGCTTGGGCAGGGTATGCAAAGTGAAGAGTGGAGGGTGAGAGAGGCATTGTGACTTAGCAGATGCACCAATTAGATTTTCTTTGCTTAGAAGAAAGGCAACCTCTGGTAGTTGCCCTGTATTTTTATGAGAATGGATTTGCTTTTCATGACTTGCTTGTCAGATAAAATGAATGTGTATGTGGGAAGAGGCTGAAATTAATTACTGTCAGTAAATGAAGCATATGGAAGCTTGTCTTGATGTTACAGTGGCTGTGAATTAGTGCAGAAAACACAGTGGAGAAGCAAACAGTGGAACACTGTATTTGGATCAGAGCTCGCTCTGTACTGGCTTGTTAATGTTCCCCACACCCAAACCTACTTTCTTGGGTATATTGAAGGTCTCTTAATTACACTTGTATTTTTTCTGTGCTCCTCCTGGGATTCATAAGGTAGGGCATCACGGTCCAGATGATCACTGTTGTTTCCACTGACAGTTTCCCAGCTGGGTGAGAGATGTCCCAACATAAATGGTTTGATAGAGAATTTGAGGTACATGCTCAGTTTCACAGTTTTGCAGGAAATAAAAATTCCCAGCAATGTTGTTGGCATTTTTATTGTAACGTACACTTACTGAAACCTTCTCTGTCTCAAAAAGGAGCAGGAGATAAATACAGAAAAATAAAAGCTTAGCTTCCTCTTGTTGGAGTCAATGTCTGAGCACTGCTGCTTTCAGGCAAGTAGAAAAGATGCTAATGGGGTAAAGATCATTAGAGTTAATTTCTGAGAGCTGCTTGGTAACTATGGGCCACCTGAAATCCTTGTCTACTTTAATGTAAGTCGTGCAATCTTAGCAAAACTGCAGGCTTGAATGTTGCACCTGGAGCGACTGTTTGTCCCAGTTAGGAAAATGCTTAACTTATGTAAGCCTGCAGAGATCTTGAGTAAACATTATGCATTGGCAGGTCTTAGTAAGATTTCCTTAACAGATGCATTTTTTCCCCAATGAGCAGAATTCATGTCTCTGTTATATTGTAGTTATTGCCATTAAGTGTTGCTGGCTTATATCAATTCCTTGTGGAATCTGGTAGGTAAACATACTTCCTTGGGGAAGCATGTCCCAGTTAAGTGGATTACAGAGCAAGTTATATCCAGTCTAATGCAGCAGTGAACCTGAAGCGGCTTCTGCTGATGCATTTACAGGGTTTCAGCCTCATGTCTTCTGAACTGAAAAGTCATGAGCTACACTGATCCAGTGGGGATTGTTTTAGTCAAAGGTGTCAGCAGTTGTAAAACAGGCACAGAAGTAAACTTGGATATATGGATTGGTAAAACAATCCAACAAAATTTTGATTTATCTCTTATATTTTGGGTAACCTAAGGTCAGACACTGTTCTGATCATAAATTTTGACATTTCAGAATTGAGGGCTTTGCTGTTACTGAGTCTTGAAAAATTTATCTGCCAGAAGTCAAGGGTGAAACCAATTTCTATGTACAATGTCTGATAAAGTATTGGAAGCAGGATGTCTTCCCGTAATTGCTTTCAGCCTGGGTATAAAACTGAGCTCTTTGACTTAAATATCACATTTTTAATAGTGATTATTAGATTTTCTGTCTTGGTCATTTCTGCACCTTTATCACCTCCCTGTCTCAGTGCTTCTCTGCCTGTGCCCTCCACTCCATGCAGAACCCTTCTCTGCCATGCTCTGAACTCTTGCATATTGTAGCTGATCAGCTGCCATCTCTCAAAGTAGGTGAAGGTTGCATTCTATGATATTGAAGCTTTACACTGATTTCAAAATGCCTCAGAATACACAGGAGTGGATGGGGTTGTAGATGTTACCCTTTTTCCTCAGTGTCAGTGCTAGATGTAGGATGCACTATTGACAGCTGCTGCTCAGCACTGCGTGCCTGGGCTCGAAGAGCTCAACAGTCCTCATCGAGTGCTCGCAGGATCATCCTGCAATCAAACCTCACCATCTTCCTTCTTGTACAAACAGATTTTTGGGTGGAAGGGACGAAGTGGCAAGTTCCTCAAAACACTCCCTGTCTCATGGCTTTATGTTGATTTTGCTTCTGATTATGTGGAGGAAATTATACATGGATTTCTGAAACACACAAGCTTCTGCTATGGGAAACTGTAAGGGAGATGTGGGTGTTGTGTGAGAAGATGTGGAGGAGAGAAGCTGAGCTTCCTCAAACTTCAAAACTGGACACCTTTCATGTATTGGAATCCTAGATGGGGGGACTTAGGGTTGTGTGAGGAGGGAGGAGGCTGGTTGTGCAGGTTTACAGATCCTATGTGAATAGGATGCTGCCGTGGTTTAGAATGATATTATCCAACTTTCTACGCCCACTGAAAAGACCACAAACTCCCTGATTGGGAGACAGAAAAGGCAGAGATTATGGGTTGAGATAAAAACAACTTAATAAAAACAGCAATGAGATAAGAAAATGAACACTAACAGCAACAATATTAATAACTAAAGTATACAAAAAAGAGAGCGATTCACACAAAAAAATGCTCACTGAGCCCGAGACAATGAACAATAGTGGACAGGTTCCCCACTGGAAAAACCACTTCCCTCCTCCCCAAAGCCAGAGAGTTCCTTACCTCTGTCCCTGGTAGTTGGTGTGAGGTGGTATAGAGTGATTTCCTAGCCATGCACACCCAGCTCCAGGCTCTGTCTCCCCACACCTACTGCAAAAATAGCTCTCCAGGATGGGACCAGGACAGATACCTCTTGTAAAGCAGTATTAGGAACCTAAGTATTAAATAAATATTAGATTAAGGGTTCTTTTGAAAACAAACCACTCAGATCTGCTTTCCTGCAGTATAATTTGTGCCATCCATGACAGGGAGACCTGGTTTCAGCAGATATTTTTTCATGTCACCGCTGCCTCTGCACACTAGTGGTCTGGATGAGATCGAGAGGCTGCTCTGGATATGTGGAGTGGGGGCATTGGTGATTTATCTCCCATGGTGTGGTATTTTCTACCTTAGAGAGGGTGGTATTTTTTGTCATTTAAGCATATTATCTTTGAGGAGAAAGTTCCTTCTACACAACAGTGTTTTAAAACTGCAAGCTCTGAGGGAGGTTTTGTATATATCCTCAAGTATAGAGGGAGTGTTGTAGGTGGCAAGAAAAATGACTAACCAGGATCAGGTACGTACTTATCACCTGGTTACCAGCTCTGCTGCAGCTAGAGGAAGGGCTGCTTCCCTACTCTGTGACACAAGCTTCTGCATCTCTGAAGTGGGCATAATAGTGCCAGCTGGCCTACCACAGGAGGTGGAAGTATCTATACCAGATTTTGAACCAAATAAGTGTGAAATACTGGGACTTGCCTGGAAATACTCCATTTGATTCAAGACACACAACATCGAGCTGCATATCTTTAGATGATGACTGCTCAGAAATTAAATGGAGTGTGATACACTGCTGTGAGATGATAAATGCCATGAATTCCTGGGTAGGTGAGGACAGGTATATGAAAGTGGGATAAACTTGCTGATAAAAGTTATGTCTGGAAGTCTTGATGGGGGAGGTTGTTGGATGAGTATGAGTGAATATATTTATCTTTAGCTGAAGCTAAAGGAGCTCTCCCACTTAAAGGAAGATAAACTACAACATATTCTAGAATAAACTGGTGAATAGCAGGTTCCTGATGTACTTGAAAGTAGCATGGGATGGGACCACTCCTGCTCTACTGGAATTCCTTACTGTCCCAGATGCTGCTTCAAGCTCCTCATGTAACTTCTTCTTCAAAGTCCCATTGTCTTTGGGAAAGCAGTGGTTATGCAGTATTGGCTTTGGCTCATCCCGTAGCATGAATCCACTCCTTTACTGTCCTCGTATGAATTTATAAACACCTTCATAAAATATCTTTCCTAGAGTCTTTACTACCTTTCTTACATTCTTTCTGCATTAGAAACATTTAGTCTGGTAATCATGTCCATGTTGCATCAGGAGTGCAGAAGTTTATTAAAAATGCTTGCTGGTCTTTGATGTTTTATTTATGGGTTCTGTGTATTTCCTCTGCCTTAACATCTCCAATAAATTGAACTATATGCTTAATTGACTTAAAACTTAATATTTCAAATAAACCTTAAAGACAGAAATTGAAATGTTACATAGATGGTAGCAAAAGCTTGAGCAGTTCTACACAGAATGTACTTGTTGAGATGATGCATTTTGGGGAAAAAAAAGAACAAAAAACTTTTGTAGAGTAAGGCCTGCAATGGGAAGTGCAGGATGAACAATGTCTGCAGCTTGATCTGAATATGCTTTGAGCATCCCAAGTGCTTGAGTCTCAAGCTTAGCTCAGTGTAAATCCAAAAATCCTTTTTCTCTGCAAAGAGTTTGAGCCAGACTTCCCCTGGAGGAGGGATATTCTGGATGCAATGCTTTAATACTTTCTTTTTTAGTAGGAGACCTGAGGTAGAGAACTGACATAAGGAAAGGGGTGTTAATGATACTTTTCTTAATCTCCTGAAAGCATTGCTTAAGGTTTCCTTTCGCTCTTGGAATGACATGCATTCCCCTCTTTTCTTATCCACTTCAGCAGTTTCTGAGGAGCAAATTGCTTAGGTACTCTATCTCTTTTTGAAATGTTTGCAAACAAACCCCAACTCATATGAGCATCTTGTAGTTTCATGATTTGTTGTTCTTTTTCAGCTGATTGTTGTCTGAATTCAGAAGAGTTTTCTGGGCACTTGGCCTGACTCAGTTTTGCATCCAAATTGGGTGAAATTCTTAGCTGCTTTGTTCTGGTGTGAAACTTGGCTGGTGCAACAGAGTTTTGCAGTGAGTGCTGGAGCCCATGTTGTGTTTTGACTGTAAGGAATTAGTCTGATTAAGCTGATTCTTTATTCACGCAAACACACAAAATTGCCACAGCTCCTACCAATCAATTACTAGTTTGTGTGTCTGCCCATTACCACTCTGTTAGTGTGTGAGTGGTACAGGCTTTGTTCTCCCATCCCTTGAGTGCCACTGCCTACAGCAGTGCCCTGCTCTGCAGCTTCTGCCGCTGCTTTATCCAGATAAAATTGACAGTGCAAGCTCTTCGACAAGGCCAAGAGGAGCTTCTTTCTTCTGCTCTGCTCTCCCTCTAGTGTGTGCAGGTACATAAAACAGCACATCCTTGCTGTCATGCTATTAATGCTGTAGTAGCCACTGGTTTGACCCAGCAAGCTCTTCAATTTTGAGGCTGTGACACCCTTCTCAAATGTATAGTGGACAGCAGTGCCAAACTCTCAGGGTGTGTTTGAAAACGAATAGAGCTTTGAAATACAGCAGCCAAAGCGTTCTGTGTTCCAAGCAACATTTCACCTCCCTTCCTCCCCACTGCAAACAAATTGTATTGACAGACAAAAGCAGGATTATGGTGAGGAGATTTGCAAGACAACAGGATTATGGAAGCTAAAACAAGCAAACATTGTGATTATGTTAGGGGATGGGCAGGATGGAGTTGCAGGAGGAAGGGGACAACACAGAAGCAGTAACTCAGGCTGTGATGCTGGTCTGCCACAGTGGTGGTGGGGCAGCAGGGAAGAGGATTTAAGGTAATTTAGGACAAAAGCAAGCAAAGTAATTTCTCCCTGTAAACTCCAGTGGATGGAAACCTAGTACATTTGCATTATATTTGTCAGTTTTTGCTTTTCAGGAGTCTGAAGACAAAGAAATAGAGCAAAGGGAGAAGGGGAGGTTGGCCTAAACCTGTGAGTCCTGAAAGCCCCCTGCTCACTCAGGCAGGATAGGCACCAGCTGTCAGCTGATCTGAGCAGAGATCAGCTGTGACCTAATTATTGGCCTCTTAAACCTGCATTATTCCTTTCATTTTCCAGCTCATTGACATTGTATAGAGAGAGGGTGAAAGAAAGTAGAAAAAAGAGTTATTGATAATCTACTTCCTATGTGTCTGCCACTCAACCAGGGTCATGGCTGGATGGCCTCCATCAAGGAGAATGAGGATGGGCTTTTAACCCTTCTGCTCCCCTGTGGGATGAAGACAGCTTTGTGCATTTGGGAGAACAGAAGCTTGAAACAATTTGAAATCAAACATTGGTGTGCTCTGGGTCAGAAAGACTTGGTAGTTCTTGCTTGCACTGAGAAGCAGTGAAGTGAGCAGCTGGTAACCTATGAGATGAAAGAATGAACAGAAAATACTCACCACCCTGTTAGCACAGGGGTAGGCAGAGGCATTTCTAACAGGTTTATAACCCTGCCAGTTTGAAAGGCAGGATGCATGCACATTTTGCAGTAATCAGTAGACAAAGCAGGAGGCATGTATTGGTCTTTCTGAGGTTGACATGGGTGTATGAGACTGCTTTGCTTGGGCAGCAGGAAGGTACCAACCCTCTCAGAGTGGTCTTGGATAAAAATAACTCGCAATCCTTCAGCATATCTGGTTGCTGCTGAGAATAGCATGGCAGCCCTGCTTTACCCATCCAGGACATGTTACCCATTGTTACTACCTGCCTTGAGAGTAGTTAAAACAACCAGTTGGAATATTTGGAGAAGCCTGGATATTGGTGGCTAAGATGGTATCCGGCTGGGTGTGTGGCACAGCATGGTGGCAGTGGAAAAACAACAAAGCTCTCCTTTCTGGCAATGGAGGCATGGCCTGGGGAAGGCAAACATCATGGCTCTGGCAGGCCAGTGTAGAAGGCGAGAGAGATTGTAGGAGAAGAACAGACTGCGTGAAATTATCAATTTTTCTGTACAAACTTATTTTCCAACTGCCAAATCTGTGTGTCTTCCTCCAATAAATGATAATCCCCACCAAATTATCTTCTTGACGATTAAAGCATCTCTCTCCTGTTTGCGGATTCGTCACCAACCCAGTCCTTCAAGCTTTTAAATCCTTCTCCAGTGCCTTCTAGTGAACATGTTTTCTAAGTCTGAAATTGCCAAGATTCATGGACAAATGGTTGTTTGATGCTTTATTCCACAGTTATAGGTGCCCTGTGCTTTCTGCTATTTCTGCCATTCAAACCTTCTGCTAAAGAAGGGGAGATAGCGCGATTAGAACTCCCCTATTGTATTATAGTCTCTAATCAAGCCAAATTGTTGAGACTGGCTGCAAATTGCTGGGATAATTGACCTTCAGTCATTTGAAATTCACTTCTGGGAGTGAAATAGATTTTACTTTCTCTTCCTGCCCTCCCCCCGCCCTGTTTGAAGCCTCTTGCAGCCTTTCCAAAGCATCTTCTGACAAATTTTAATCAATAACCTAGTCAGTGGTAAGCCTGTGCCTATCACATCTATTACCTTGATGACAGGGGTACTGGAAGCCCTTATTCCTCTGCTTTTGACATCAAAGCAAGCATCATGGAAAGAAGGAAAAAAACAAACCAGAGGGATTAGAGTTCAAGTTAAATGGGCATGGTTTTAAAGACTGAGCACTTTGAAGCCCGATCAAATCTATTAGTTATTTATTATTGAATAAGTACACATTGCATCTTTGGGGCTGTATGAGACACACAGTATCTATAGCCACTGCCTCTGGAGCCTCAGCTTTTAGGCCAGAGTTACACACTGTATGTCAGGAGTGTGCTCAACATGCAAATGTCACAAACTAACCACCTGGGAGGGAGCCTGTGGCATCAACACTTACTTTTTCTGTCAATATATATGCATCATTATTTACTCTCCTTTTTTGTGGTGTTTCTGTTGTGGCTGTTGCCTATTGCTCTTGCCTTAATGAAAACTGTAAATTTCTTTTATACCTTGGATCTCTGAACAAAAATTATTTTAAAAAGCCCCAAAATAACAAAAAGGCCTTGTATGTAGTGGGATGTGTGGTCTCATTGCTTATCTAGTAAACAAAAAAAAAATTACAGCAGTTAGTTCCTGAGCTTTTTATTGTTAACTGGAATTTTTTGTTTGTAACAGCAAAGGCATCAATGGTGTTACTTACCTTTCTTCAAGTGTTTTCAAACTAAATGACATTAAACAGTTGTGGGATCTCAGCTAAATGAGTTGCCAGTCTTGTGCCTCACTTTCATGGATAAAAGTTTATAAAACTGGATTAAGATGATGGTGTTTAAGTGCTGTGAGATTTTCAGAGTATGCACCTTGACCTCTGCATCCTTCTTGGGCTTGAAACATACTGAAGGATAATCTAAGAAAGATCCTAACTGCAGATAAACTGAAGAAAATTTTTCTCATTCCTATTTTGTGACTTGCACTTTTTTTGGATTTATGTGAATTATTTCCTCATATGAAGCAAGGAAAGCTGTGGATAATGATGCTACTAAAAAGCATTCTGGGGTTCCTAAATTAAAGATGCAGTTTAAGTACCAAAACAGTAATGTTACTGTAACACCTGCTGGAGAAACAGGCAGCCCTGAGCAAGTTCATGTCTTGCTGGGTAAGCCAGTATTTTGCAGCATGGTGAACAGTGTTGCGCAGTTGGAAATACTTGCATGGCTCTCATGGAGCCAGCCAGCCAGACTGGTCATGTGTGACATGGACCCCTCAAGTCAGGAGACTGGCTTGTGACTACAGAACAAAATAGATTTGGCCATGATCCCCAACCTGCAGCATAAGCTTAGAGAGACTTCTGGGAGAGGAGAGGGCTTGGAAGTGAGATCCCACTTCCAAGCTTGTAAGGCCACAGTGCACAGACCTGGTCCTAAAGCAGTGCAGTGCCCTAAAAGGCAAGCTGCATAATGAGGTCTCCTGAGCCTGTTGCATAGGAGGGGCTATTTATCAACCCCAGCTGCAAGCAGCACCAACCTCCAATACAATGGAATGCTGCCTCAGGCCAGCCTATACATTTATGTTAATAAATCATCATAAAAATAAACCCTGTTTGTTGCCATTATAAATTTACATGGAATAGTTGTTATCGGTAGGTCCCTCTCTGGCCATTTCCTTATCCTTTCGTCACCACTGACAGGGATCAGACACCACAGATATGAATATGGGAGAAAGGGTGTGCAGAACAGATAAAGGCTCCAGAGATTAAGACAGGAGGCCAAACTGATGCCCTGGTTTGTCTGTTCATCCATGGGATCAACATGGGATAGTTGGTTACCAGTATCTTGCAGTCAGGGACCCTGCACATCCCAGATGTTTGTGAAAGCCAGAGGGGATGGATGAGGACATCACCATGCTGTTTCTGTTTTAGAGAGTGCTGGGAAAGAGCATTGTGCCCCATGGAGAACATGGGGCAACCAAAACAGTATGGCATTTCTGCTTCGGATCTCTTGCCAAGAGTCTGCTAGCCAGGCTGCAGGGTTACCACAGGAGAAGATGAAGATCTGCTTCTGGATGGTCCTGCTACCTTGAGAGCAGGATGACATTTCCCTGGTTGGCTTGCTCAGCCCCATGGCTGTGCTTTTGGGTCATTTGCCCTAGCCTGCATGCAGTCCCACCAGGACTGGCAGGTCTGCCATGTGCTGTGATAGCTCCCTTAGTGCCCTGAGTTGCTGTGGTTGGTGCAGCAGTCTTAATGTTCTGGCTAGGTGTGTGGTATTGTTACAAGGACTGGGCACTTCTGAAGTGATTGGTAAGCTTTGATGGGTACTGGCTTGCGTTCTGACTTGCTGGACTCTCTTAAAACTTCAGGATTCTCTTAAAATTTCAGGCCTTGAGAGATCAGAGGTGTGAATTGTTAGAGGTCTGAGGTGTGACTGGCTGCTTGGAAAAGAAGGTAAGAGGACTTGTTGTCTGAAATTTCCTGATAGTTTTTTAGCTGATTCTGAGTCTGGTAACTTAGGCTAATGGATTTTTGTTAGGTTTTGAGGCTGTGACTGGCATAGCAAAGGTTTTTTCACTGGCTTTAGCATCACTCTGTCATTTGTTTCCTCATACTGTTGTTATTTTATGAGAGAAGCTGCCTGGGAGTTACAAGTCTCCCAAAGAATCCAGCTGTGATTTATGAATTGGCCATCAACAGTTATTATGCCAGCCACTGCATACGTTCATTCTAATAAATTTCCTGCACCTTCTATAGCAGCTTGTTTTACTCCCATTTATTGATACTGTGGTTTTAACAGAAGCAGCACATCAATTACAGTAATTGTATTCAGCATGGCTGGAGCTATGGTCTGAGGACAGGTGTGGATCCAGGATGGGGGATTAAAGGCTACTGAGAGAACCTAGGGACAAGAGAGCAGATGTGGAGTTGATACCCAGGTGGATTTCCCTTGATGCTATATAACACTGTTTTAATATCTTTCTAGGAAAGAGAAAGAGATGAGGTCATTGCAGATGTGGCCCAAATGATCTTTTTTGCTGGGCTATGCCAGCTCTAAATTATTTTCAAATATTATATATAAGTCAGGATTTTGCACTATTTTTCATTGCCTTTTTTCTTGTTTCAACTTTAAAAGGTTTTTAGTGATTGAAGCAGTAGATATGGATTTAATGGGTGGACTGTTTGCTAGATGACTGCATCCAAAGGGTTGCAGTCAAGACATAGATATCCAAATGCAGATCAGTAAGAAGTAAGAAGTCTGTATTGGGACTGGTACTGTTCAATATTCTTACTGTGTGACAGTCTCTCTGTGGCTGACACAGGTAAGACTGATGTAGTTCCTGTTTCCTCAGCCCTGAGTTCTTTCTTATTCAGTCCTTCAGCTGTAAGAGCTCAGTACTTTTCCCAGATCCCTGTGCATCTTACCTGGCACTTAGCTCTATCTAGCTAGATCACAGTTTTTGCATAGCTCAGCCTTGGTGTAGAATTGCAGGGTCCCTGTAGTAGATCTGTATGTGGAAGTGAGCATTGAATAATAGAAGGCTATAAATGAGGTTCTGATTCACTGGTGGAGGTGTGAGAGGGTGAAGACTAGAGAAGCAGAAGATGCTATGGGAAGTTAAAAACATTATGCACACATGTAGTCATGCTTAAGTATATGTACATACATACTAAGTTGTTGATATTAAGATTATGAATACCTTTGACTTGGGTTAGCCCTGCTCTATGGTGAATAAAAGTATTCTGTTTTCCAGTGATGCTGTTATTCCTCCAGGTAAATGAATTAATAGGGCTCTCCATAATATTCCTTTGTGGATTAGATGCCCAACACTACAACCACAGCCCTGCTGCTTTTATTCTTTATTCTTGGATTTATTCCCAGTTTTGTCTATGAAATGATCATTTAGTACATGAGCAATATGCTGATTTCCCCTTATGGTTATTGCATTTTCTGTTCATAAATCAGGAATTAATTTGTCTTCTTTGGGTCCCTTGGTGCCTTTTTGCTTAATAGCCAAGTGTGTTTGTACTGTGTAATATAATGAAAAATAAGAGTAGTAGATTGTGAAAAGTGATATCCCCAGCAACCTCTCATCCTTCCCAGGACCTGGGGGACCCTCTTTTTCTCCTCTTTTTTTTTTTTTTTTTTTTTTTCCCCCATCCTGGGGACCCAGTTGCATCTGTCATTAGCTGATAAGAGACTCCTGTGCTCATTGGTAGTTCAGAGATAGCCGGGGCTGGAGGGGAGGAGGGCTTAGTTGTCTGTCACCTGGGAGTGATCTGCAGCCCTGGCACTAAATTGTTCTGTGACCTTCACCTCCTTGCATAGCAGAATAATTGAAATCAGATATAAAATAACTGATCCAGTAAGTCTGTTTCACTGCCAGTTCAGTTCCAAACTGCTGCACTGTAATGCATATGCATATTGCTTTGTTGAGTTTGAGGTGTCTTAAATGCTTTTCTTTTTGTGGGGCTTAGTGCAAGTGTGTGTTGGGAAGATTATGGCAAGTGTGTACTGCATGAGCAGTGTAAAGGGCATGGTTCTTTCATCCCCAGTACTGTTTGTTTTGGAGACTACCAGCTGGAGATGCTCCTGCTGCATGAAGCACACCCTCTTTTCTCTGTTGAGCAAAGTGACTCTCCATGCAGCATTTGTGTCCCTGGCTGATCCAGGGCACAGAAAGCTAGTGGCTAGATTCTGAGCTCACTTTTGTGGGTCTTGCTCCTTTATCCTCACTGCTGTTACTTTAGAGAGAAGAATTCAGCCCCAGCACTGTAAATTCTGGATGCTCTCCAGCAAGGTAGGGCAGAGAAGAAAAAAAAAAAAATCACGAATTCTAAAGCTTTCTGTTTGAGGCTTCTTGGTGGGGAGCAGTTCTCTTCAGGAATGTGAAGGAAAGTGCATATCTGCACAAGGAGGGAAGGCACCCAGCACCAGGTTGCTCAGGAGTGGTGATGGTAAGTGTGGTTTGGGATGCAAATGCTTGAATTGCTGACAGATAAACCCCCCATGCACTGCTACAGAGCTGTGGGAAAGTCATTGCTGTTTTACTCACTTCTGCAGGGGTTTTCCCTCCTCGTGAAAATATTCAGCTCGTGGGAGCACTATTATTTTTGCAAGAGGGTAAAAGATGGGGAGAGACCTTCTGACTTTTTCCTGCTGGGTTCTTGTGCTGATACATAAGCCCTGGCAGATGAGGCCAGCAGGAATCCTTTTTGTGTGTGAGGCTGGATTTGCCAGAGAGCATTTAATTCTGGGAATGCAAGGCTGGCTTCTTTGTTTTCAGGGCATGTTTGATATTTGTCTCCTGCTGTGTCATCTCCAGCCCCTTTCAGAGGACTTGGAATTTGCCAGTTTGTGGAATGCCCGGTGGGCTACGGGAACTAAATGGTTAACCCCAGTCTGGGCTGTCCTTGCTAGGCAGAGAGGAAGGAAAACTAGTAGCCTAAACCATCAGGAAACAGAAATTTCCATTTAAGTAGGCTTCACCCTGTGTCACCTTTCCCCTGAAACAGACGGCTGTAGTACTGTCTGTGCGATGTTGGGACTGGGGAGGGTGGAGGGGGAAGGCTGCAGAGGAACAGAGCTGTGTTTTTCCCTCTTGCCTGGAGGGCATTATTGTCTAATAGGCAGTTTAGTCAGATGTTTACTAGATGAGAGTCAGGGGAACTTGAGATCTCTAGGGACAATTCATGCAAAGCTGGAGACTACAAAAATGCCCCTGAGCAAGTGAGTTTCTAGCAATAACACTGTCACTTTTACTGGGAAATTAAAAATTAAAAGGGAAATAAATCATGCTTCTTAAATATACCCTGCCATTTGTCCCTCTTGGCCTTATAGACAATTTAAAGAGAAACACTAAAATACAAAGGCTACACAAAGAGCCTTTCAACAATATTTGTTTAAGATCAGTGTTTTATTAGCTGTGGACACCTGTCCTTTGTTCCAGCTTCATTCAGTTGTTGATCTCTTTTCTGTTGTAGTTCAAAATATTGTTTTGCCTTAGCATCCAGAGTTAAGGCAATATATCCAACACTTAAATTTTTTATATCTGTGTGTATGTGTAAACATAATTGAGTTTGTATTAAAGAAACAAAGAAGCTCACAGAATGAGATACCTCCATGACTAGATGTATTCTTCACCTGAAACTCAGAACATGGCTTTCTAGCTAATATTTATAGCTAGCATTAGGTAGCCCTGGTAATTTGTGAATTCAGCCTTCTGAAATGTGAGTCTGATTAAGTCAGTCTTTGCATTAGGTTTTGCACATGTGGGACACAAATTGCATGATCTGTCTTGAAGCAACGAAGGTTGGAGCAGTTTTCAAAATAGTTATTGAACGGGCATATATTATGTACAGAGAGGCCTTGCTATGTTTAGGCAGAAAAGAGAACTGGAAAAGTGGTTTGGCTTAAAAACATGGTAGTATATGTTCAGGAAATGGTAATGGGTTTGTAAGAAAATACCTTGTACAGAGAGGAGATAAAAAAGTGCAAGTGAAAAGATCATATGGATCCTGTGAGTTGTTTGTAGAAATGTCCTGTTGTAGTACAGCCCTCAAATTTCCCTGCTACAGCTGATGTCTTGAGTGAAGTCTCTTTTGCTGGTGGGGTGTGCTGGGTGGGAGCTTGGCTTGGGCTGCCTTGGCTGGGGTGTTACTGGTCCCTGTGGAGCGGGCAGGGGATGCTGCGCAGGGGCCAGGCTGCTGGAGAGAGCACTGGCTGTGCGGGCTGAGGTGTGCAGGCTGGGCTGGGCTGGGGGGAGCAGGGCTAGGAAAGCTCCAGGGCTGTCAGGGTGTCTGCACTGCGTTGGCATGCAGCTCTGGGGTAGGTGACTGCTTCATTTCTAAGATTCCTGCCTTGTGAAGGAAGGGTGCTTATGTCCTGCATGGGAAGGGTGCTTATGTCCTGCTTGAATCAAGATGCATTTGCAGAACTGCATGCAGAAAGCTTCCTGCTTGTTATCTGCAATCACTTTACTTAGCTTTAGGAGCTGCTTGCTTTCCTGGGTGACATAGAAGCTCCCCTATATATCCTGTGTTATGTTTTCCAGGCCTCAGACTGAGCCACTTTTCCAGCTTACAGCTGTTTCATTGTCAATTAACAGCTTAATGCTGCAGGAGCATGACAACGAGGATAATTCCAATTGTGACAGTGACCAAACATGTCGGCTTGGAGAGGGTCAGGGGGACACAGAACAGTTCCTCTCTCTCCAGCCATGTCATACTACCCCTCAGCAGTCCACAGAATGCTGTTGTCTCACAGCTTCTCTTAGGATAACACTATTATCCTATCCTTACAGCCTTACTTAGGGAACTTTAATTTGCTGGCAGGGAAAGTGCTGATGCTACAGGTTGGTTCTCTTTTATGTGGTAGGAGGAAAATACCTTATTCAATAAGAGGCTACTTTTGTTATAAATAAACCTGTCACAATTGAACCAGCAATGCCCTGGTTGCCTTCTAGAGTCAAAGTGTTGATCACAGGTACAGGGTGGCAGGATCCAGGGGTATTAGTGGTAAAAAAATTTTCCAGCATTTTATGTGGCTATGCCCTGAAATATCTTTTTGTCAAACCTTAAAAGAAGGTGGCCAAACTGGTGTAGTGGTCACTTCTGAGTGTGAGAGGTATACATCCCGTTCTTGCTGCACTCTGATTATATAATCACATGCTCTTTTAGGCTGGAAAAACCTCTGGGATCAGGTCCAATGTATGACTGAACACCACCTTGTCCACTAGACCATGGTCCTGACTGCCATGTCCAGCCTGTCCTTAATGTTATGTCATATTTCCATAATGTCATGTCAGCAGTAATAAGCTAGAGTATTCAAACTCTGAGTGTCACTGCTAGGGAAGGAGGCTATGTCATTATTCTCATGTTGAAAGGGAGATGTTAAAGTCAAGGTGACAAGTCAAGGCAAGCATTTTGGGGTAGCTGTGAGACATGGAACACAATGCAGACCTCCTTGTTCCTAGATATTTAGGATCCTTTGTTTTTGTGCTTTTGTGATAATAACTTAGAAATTATCCATGGCAACAGTTAGTGCAATTGTTAATTTTCAGTCTTGATGCAGGGAGTAATGGTAAATAGGCTGTCACTGTTCTGTGACTGGGAGGAGCTCTGTGTCTGTGTCCAATAGGCTTTGTTGCCACTGTGTGTTCTTTCTGGTGCCTGACTATACCTAACTGTATGCCTAAATAAATTTATTTTTTTCTGCCTTAGAACAAATTTTGACCATAAACAGGGTCATAATTTTTAGAGGTCACCATTTCATAGGGCAGATAGACTAGGAGAGAGTTCACACCTCTGAAGGAGCTGGGTGGAATTTGCTCTGCCTGGCTGTGAGGGAGACAGAGGAAGAAATAAGCCTCCTATCCACAAAGAAGTGTCATCTGAGTGCTACCACGTGTTGCAACTTCCAAAGAGGTCCAGAGAAGCTGGGCACCATACAGAAATTTGGGCCAAGATCTGCAAGTTCACTGGTACATTTCCCCAGGTGAAAAAGATGTGTTTCTTTCTGGTCTTAACAGCACTTTGTGTACAGATTTCTGTACGTTAGCCTTGGCTAGCTCTGAGTTGTGTGTAATATGCTATTTTTTATTATTAAGATCAGTCATGGCTCAGTATTTGACTTGGCTTGTCAAATACTTACGGAGGAAATTATTTGATTTTTAAAAAAATCTAGGAAGATAGTCCTGGGTGTTTTTTGTTTAGTTGAAAGGAAAAGTAAACAAAAGGAATGAAAGAGTAGAAAACATCTTATCTTGTTTATAAGCAAATAAACATAATAGCAGAACATGTGAATAGGAAAACAGTTTCTCTCCATCTGTCATCTCCATCATTTGAGGACAATAGATGACTTCAGAAAAAAAAAAAAACGTATCTTGTGCCAGTAAGCATGATGAGCACCATGGGTAAATGTTTAAAATACAAGGCTGAAGCTACAGAAAAGGTTCTCATCTTGTTCTGTTGCAGGTATGTATGACCTAGGGGAGACCCACTGTCATGTCATGTACCTCAACTTCCCAGTCTCTAAGCAAGGATGTTTGCTAGAGTGTAAGACAACTTGTGAGAGTTACTGATGTTTTTAAATTATTTTGAAGTCATGAGATGGAAAAGTTATACAACCAGAGATTTTTATTTATAAAAGAGGAAAAAATATTATAAAAGAAATACAGGGAGTTAATTTCTCAAACTTACTGTGGAAGGATGGTATCGTAGTACAATTTGAGGTAGTACTGTCACAGAATTTAGAAATGTGTGGTGAGTAGATGTGTGGCAGCTTTGGTAATAGAAAGTTAATTTCAGGTCCTAACAAGCATGAGGCAGTTCCATTACAACTACAATTGAATGCTGATAAATTTTATGTCTTTGTCTGCAAGAAATGGTCTGTATCAAACAGGCTAGTTTAAAGAGGATGATGAAGCACTGATCTTTTGGGCCTTATCATATATGCAGGCTAAAGTTCTGTGTAATGGAAAATTTTCTTTATTAACGAACAACAAAAAAGGTTTGTTTGTATTTCTGCTGTGACCGGTACAAACCATCTCTTGTCTGTTTTAATCAGAACAGTAAAAATCTTACCTGAAACATCTGAAAATTTTGTGTAGGGCAAACTTCCACTAAACAGGGCCAGGCTGCAGCAACATTTTTTCTGGAGTGAACGCATGTACTATCCAAGTGCTTTGTTCTGTGTTCAGCGCTGCACGATCAGGATATTTAATTCCTTTGCTTGTTTATTTTGGTGCGAGAAGTAGCGTGGCTTAATTTTTCTTTCCTATGTTAGTATTGCCCTCTGCTGGAGAAAATCAAAACTGCCCACCTGTGCTGCAGGCCTGAGGCTGTCGGCAAAAAGCATCATCGGCTTTCCCCTCCTCTCTGGGGCCTCATTTGCTTTTCCCCTCCTCTCTGGGGCCTCATTTGCTTTTCCCTCCTCTCTGGGTCTTCATTTGCTTTTCCCTCCTCTCTGGGTCTTCATTTGCTTTTCCCTCCTCTCTGGGGCTTCATTTGCTTTTCCTTCCTCTCTGGGCCTTCATTTGCTTTTCCCCTCCTCTCTGGGCCTTGGCTGACAGCAGGGAGGAGCCAGCCCTACGCCGACATCGGGAGCACTGCTCAGGGTATCCAGATCTGAGCTCCTGAATGGCAGCATGTTTGTCACTATACAATCAAAACGTTTCCTGGGTGTTGGTAGCTCAGGCTATATGTGAGGAGCTGTACTCATTCTAGAGGGTGGCATTCTCCTGTGCAGTGAGGAGAGCAACTTGGAGCTGATTAGTGCAAGATTTGGCAAGTGAGGCTGCTGGGGCTGAGTCAGGGACCCAGGATGAAACAGCTCCTCTGTGGCCAAGTTTGAGAGCTGCTGGAAGCAGGGCAAACTGACGAGGCTGCTGTTATCTTCGACAGCAGCCCTGCTTTTGGGACCTTGTCAGGTACTCTGGAGTGAGATGTTGCAGTCTCTTGGAAGAACTAGCATTGGGCTTATGTAGTTTACACTTGAATTGCTTGGATGATCACTTCTAAGTCACCCTAGCCTAGTGTAAAATCTGACACTCCTGACTCCCCCTCAGCCCCCATGCCTAGCACTGGATTGAGGCATTTTTGCATACAGGCCAAACTCACGTGTTCCAGTCTGCAGTGGAGGCAACAAAATTATTCTGGCCTGAGGGGCTTCAGGCATCAAGAGAAGAAAGAAAGGAGATATAGGGGAACATGAACTCCACAGAGTTCAATATAGAAAGGTGTACAAAATTAGCAACTGGCTGGTAGAAGTCTGTATTCCCAAATTCTAGGACATACATTTTTGTAAACTTGTATGTTTGGTATTTTCTCTTAGAAGTTTGCTTTGTGGATGTTCACTGCACCTTGTGCCTTAATAAGCTTTGTCACAGCCCACAGCTATAAGGGATGAGGAATGTGGGAGGAGTCCAGAGCAAAATCCCGAGGCTCCATGTAGTTGGTGAAAACACACTGAGGTACACTGCTTTACAAGATGAAATCTCATCATGGTCCCTCAGTGCATGCACTTGCTGTGTCCCGGTTTTGTTTTTTGATGTTTCAGTTTTAGCAGTCTCAGTACTCATAGTGATGTCTTCTCCAGGCTGTTTGGTTTGGGAACAGAGGGTGGTATGGAAAGGTTTTGCATCACTGCATGCTGGTGTCTGTGCAAGGAACCTGCACAGAGTTTGTTGAGTGCCTCTGTGGGCAGCAGCCATGATATCTATATTTAGTAAACAGCTCTGTCTGCTCACTGCTGGCTAAATACTGGTATCTGGGAGCTTTTTCAGATCTATTGCTAGGAAATAGAAATGCTTGGTTCTACAGAAGTGCAGAAGGCTTACCTGTGTTAGTTTAGAATACAGTGTTTATTTTTTCAAATCATTAAATTTCTAGAACATCAAGGCAATATACTTATTTTAATTTAAAATTAGTTTTCTGTCATTTTGGTGCTTGGTAGCCTGATGATTTGGCTACTGTGTATTACCAGTGCCCCCTCCCGGATAAGACCAGGTTTGTTCTCAGCTGCCTGGCCCTTCCAATTCTTCCCCTGAAGCACAGCCATGCCAAGCCATGGCTTGTGGAAAGCTCAGCTCCTGCTTTCTCTGACTGTTGCCAGGTGACCCTACCACACAATGAAAAAACCACAGAAAGATTCTAGATTGTTTTGATCAAGAGAGAATTTTCATAAATGCAAGGGTTTGGGATTTTTTTGTCCTGGACAGAGGGGGCAGGTCAAGTGTTTGCTGCATTTATTCTGCTTTTGCTGTTCACAAACTAGATAATAAGAAGGCTGAATAATGCTTCATGTGATACAAATCCCTAGAAATATCATACTTCTTAACTCTCTGAGGAATAAGAAACTTACTTTCCTGTGATAGAAAATGCTTCATAAAATGTGCTGTGAGCCCGCTCCCTGTACAGGCACAGAAACCCAGGCACAAGGAGAGGAGTTGGCTTAGCCAGAATATTCCAGCAAATTTGCAGGAACTGTCTTGAGTTCCTGCTTCACTGTTCTGTGCCCTATAGATTGAGTTCTACTGCTTCAGTTCACTACAAACTACCAAGCAGAGTGATAACGGATTGTAGGATCTGGTTGGGATTTTGTCAAAGGTTTGAGTTTGTAAGATACTGTTCTCATACACAATTACCATGCAATTTGCAGCCTATTACAGATCTGTCTTTGCCTATGCCAAAGGAACACTTGTCCCTATGTGCTTATTATGTCCTTCTCTGTCTTCTGTTGCCTCTGCATAGGAAGTATTTTTTTTGTTAGGGTCTGGTTGCCTTTCATCAGGAATAGCTCCTGTCCTGCCATGACAGCTGTTGAGCTGAAGTTTTCTTTTCCCTTGATAGGTGCCCAGATTGGATAATTTGCTGTTTGTTGTGTATGGACAAATTTTATTTCTTGCATGTCTTACTGTTCAGTAAATTGCAGCCACAGATTTCTGTCTTTAATGGAGCAATAAAGAATCCTTCACTCTCTGCAAGCCTATCTCCCATCACGGTCTCCTGTGGAAAATCTTTGGAGTTTATATGTGCATCATGCCTCAGAGGGAGCTATCAAACAAGACTTGGGGCTGTTCTGGGAAGGGGTTTATTAACCTGACTGATGTGAGTGAAGGCTGCAGGATACTAAGAGACTTAACCACTGAGGGGGGAGAGACTCTGTAGATAAGAACTGCTTGTGGAAGGACAGTTTAGCAACAGGGTGATAAAGCTGCAACCATTTCACTCCCCTGGGAGTAATGGAACAACAAAAAATTTTTGTAGGAAAGTTCAGTTATTATTATGGACTAGGCTTCAGGATAGATTCTGGGGATTTTGCTTCAGGAGAATGGTTTGTGGTTCACAAAGTTATTTAGAGCTGTTCATCAGAGTGTTCCCCTTGAGCTGTAAATAAGCCCTCCATCTGAAAACTGCCAAGTGGGAGTACTGGGGACAGATGAGGGTGTCCTGGGGAATCCCTAGCACGCTTGCCAGCCTTAGATGAGATCTGTGTATATAGATCTACATACATAACTTCCTCCTAATAATGTGGGTTTTTTCAATGTGCATTTTGTAGTATCTGATCCACCAGCAGATGGGAGTCTGTCAGCACAGCTCCTTCCACAGTGGTTAAAAGCAGGTGAGTTCAGATGGGTCTCATGGATCCTTACTTCCCCTTCATCATGGCAGAGATTGGAGGCGATGTTCTTATTGTTTGCCAATTATGGTCATGTTCTCTCTTCTAAGTTTATTAAGTTCAGGAGTCCCTCTGTCAAACACGTTGTTCTTTTTTTTTATTTTTCATTTTTTAACATTTTCTATTTTCTTTTTTCTTTTATTTTTTTTGAAGTTTATTTTACTGCATCCAGAAAAAGAAAAGCTTCCTGGAGGATATAAACCAGATTATCAGCAGAGATGTAGATAAGATACTGTACTACTTCATCTCTGAGGCGCTGGCCTTCACAGGTCAAATATTAGTTCCTTAAATGCAAGTTCATACTTGCAATGTTTTACACATTACTAAGTAGTTCAGCAGTTGGTGAATGTTTCAGGTGTCTAAACTGCTCTGCTAGCAGGGATGTTTAAGTTGAAGCTTGAGGAGTGTAGGGGACAGCTTAAATGTCAAAGGCTCTGAGAGTGGGTCAGGTTTGTGTACATTGGCAAAGCAGTTTCCAGAGTTCTAAGTTCAAAACTAAATGGCCTTTTCCTGTGCAGATCTCATTTAATTTCCTCTAATTGGTCCCTCATCAGCTGCCCTAGTAGGACATATCTTCTGAAATTCTGCATACATTGACTATTGTAGTTTTTTGTTGAGGGCATCATGGCATTCCTGCTTTGTAAAACTCTACTGTCTGCCTTTGGCTTTAACACAGATCTCATTCTTAGTGAAAGATCATCTAATTTATGTTTTTGCATTGGAAGGAATAACTTGGGTAGGTAGCTATAATATATCCCTGCATAACAACTGAATTGCCTTTCACTGCATCCAGCTAGTTTTGCTGCTCTATCAGATTCTAGTTGATTTGCTGTCCTTGTTTCTCCATATTTCCCCTTTCTCATCAGAATGAGAGACTGAAACAAGGCTGCAGAACGGACAACTGTCCATTCAGTTGTTGTAAGAATTAAGACAAGAGAAATCTTTTCTGTTGTCAGCCTGTCATTTGTGATAGTAACACTGCTGTTTTGTACAGCCCTTGGAGTGCTGTATGGATGTTTTGGATGTGTGTGGCAGTGTCATGGCTAGTGAGGAAACTTGGGTCACCTTGAGGAGGGGACACATGTACACCAGTAGCAGGGGCTGTGTCTTCTCCTTTCTCAGCATGTTGGAAGAGAAGTATTTGTCTGGCTGAGGGCTCTGTCTGTGATGGGCAGGATTTCTCTTGGCCCCAGCCATGTGTCAAGCCTGTCATGGCAAATCCTCTGAAGGCTGGTGTAAGATATTGGCGGGGGAAGCTAGCCAGGGTTTGCCGGCATGCAGCCACACAGCCCTGTTGCTGGGACTGAAAAGAACACCCAGTCAGCCCCACCAGCTGTGAAAACCATGGTACCTGATTATTCTTTGTTCTGTGGAGGAAGGCCAAACACCAGGAGCTGTTGTGAAGAGGTGAGTAAGCAGAGGTAATGTGCAAAGCTGAGGTGACACATGTATATTTTCAATCATTGTAGTAAACAGTTGAATTCCTTCTGTTAAGGGATGGGCATGGGCCAAACCTGCTGATTGCAGAAACATCCTGATGGATGTTTTACCACTTTTCTTATTTGACACCAAAGTTGGAGAACTTTGGAGAAGAAAGGGTGGGTAGCGATTTATAACTTCTACTGAACATGGAATTAAAGATCTACTTAGATTTGCTTACAAACTCAAAGCACACATAAACCAGGCTTTAGGAGAGGAGGTTGATATGACTGTGATCTGGATCCTACACCATGAGGAAGACTCTGTGTGACCTGAACTGCAGATCAGTTTGGGCAGCACAAGGAGAGGTCATGAGGAGTTCAGAGACAATACCCAGAGCTAAGTATGGTGTGTCAAAATGCAATTGATCTTTAGAAGATGGAAACCTCCCGTTCCAGAGCTTAGGACTTAGTATGTAGCAGGTTTGCCACCTGTGACATTAGCTAGAGGTGCGTTGCCATGCATGTGCATATTTATGTACATGGAATCAGTGTAGATTCATTTCAGCAATGAGGGCTTCTAGACTATTTGGGTTTTTTGTAGGCCCTGTAAAACTGATGGTGACATGATTTACTTTAAGTGGAATTGGGTGGATTGTTATATAGTGCTTCCAATTATTTGATTAAGTCAGATGTTTTTACAGCACATGAATTACATACAAACCCTGAGTTGATTCATAATTGTTTGGAAAAGATTATGTTTATTTCAGCCTATAGCATATGCACAGTTGTTTACTTAAACTCTTGCTTTCCATAGTGTGGCTGGTCCTGTGAATAGCATGATATTTCCTGCTGTGCTTTTGGATGCCTGTGGGTTTATATTGACAAGTTAAGCAAATGTCAAACATGCATACTTTGTGGATACATTTCATAGCTTCCTACTGCTGGTCCCCAGTACAGAGTGATCTTTTCCCAACACTTAGATCTGTAAACCTTCTTAGAAGATAATTGGAAAAATCCTGTGGGTAAATGCTTTCAGTACAGCCCAAACTGGATGGATACAATGTTGGGAGTAAAGAACAGTATTGTATAACTTGATGGAGGTTATTCAGTGGATGCTGGTGGGCTCTTCAGCCATAACTAAATTGCTTGAAAGAGAGCTGAAGGTAGTGTAACACATAGGTGATGCTGTTATGTAAACAGTGGGTTTTGAACAGTAGAATGTTTGGAAAAGCAGTTATATTCTTGGCCTCATCCATTTAGGGCCTGCCTTCTCCCTGGCATCTGGCATTCTTGCTTGCCACCCACCTAAGATCAGCTTTTATCAGGACCTGAGGTTTTTGGTATGTCCTTGGCCAGCTTCATAGTCTTCCTGCTGCTCCTAGCCTAAGATGATCCTGACATTTCTAGAAACTTCTACTTGACTTCATGCAAATCCATCACATGATGTTAATAACCTCTCAGGAACATAAAATGATTGAGAGGGAGATTGGGAAGCAGAAGAGGAGGGAGAGAGCAAATAAGGACGTGGGGCATTGTTAGTGGGTAGGGGAAGTTGGGATACTTGTTCCTGATTATGTTTAAAGAGGAATCATGAGTCTGATGATCTTTGTATTCTCAAGGCTTCTAATCCGCTTGCCCTAATCCTCTTACAGCATCTGCTCTATTGGACTTTTATCTGATCTCTGTCTCAAACAATCTGTTGGAGCTCCCCATGTTGAGTCACTTGAGCCCCTTCCCCAGAGGGACATTTTGGTATCTTCTTCCTCAAATGGGGTCAATGGATTCTGCTTATTCTGGGGTCCTTGACGCTAGTCTGGAGTAATTTAAGCCATAATTTGGATACATCCTTCAGTCATGTGGATTTGGTGTAGCTGGCAATGGGAACTGTGACATCCCTAGTTCTCGGCTGTATAGCAAAATTTACAATTGTGGTAAACTAAATTTTTGAGATTTGAAATTGCAAAGAATGAGCTGTAAGCATATTCATTTGCGATTTTTTTTTCCTGGTGACTAAAACAAAAATAAAATCTGGAGAAGATTGGTTTTTGGCTTCTCTGTTTATTAAACCACATGATATAACTAGAGTGGTCAAACTACCCTATTTCCTAAATTCAAATTCTCTTCCCCAGAGTGTTCATCTATGACTAGTAAAACGCAATATTATCATGTCAAAAACTGAATTTCTGTGTTTTGAGCTGGAGAGCTTTTGAGAAGAAATTCCAACAACCTCTGTAGTGAATCCTTCCAAAGAAAACAGGGACATGTTGTAACTTTTAGAAACTGTATTCTTTTCAGTAGTGCAGAGTGAAGAGTTACTAGCAGAATTATGAAGCTTTTAGGCTGCAATTATAAAGTATTGAAAACTTGGTCTCAATTATTGGTTAAGCTCTAGACAGGTAGAAAGAGCTGAGATGAATATGTGCAATTTCAATAGAAACAGAGCTTTCTTTTTGATCTTTGAGCATTGAGAACATGTACTATGCCCTTTTGTGGAGAAGCTAATGCCATTGAATGAACAAAATGGAATCTCTTTTGCCTCCCATAATGTTGTTTTCCCTGGGCTGTTGCAAGACCAAGCAGTATTTCTGTGAAGTATGGAAGGGAAGCATTTTAGGTGTAGTTGGTGATCCTGAAGGAAAGCAGACTGCCCCATCTGGGAATTCTGGTTTATCTCTTTAAAGTGGCATGAGGACAAAAACCATGATCAGTTCTGCTAATGACACTAGCTTTTTTGGTTTCCACTGCACAAAACCAAGTGGGCAATGGCAAAAAGATATTTGGGGTAGTAAAATATTCCAGGACTTTGATTTCTTTTTTTTTTAGGGTTTTTTTTTGGTAGTGTTTTTGTTTGGTTGTTTTTGGTTTTTTTTTTTTTGTTTTTTTAACTAAGCTTGGCATGCACTGAGGCAGAAGCTTTGTGGTTTATCAAAGCATAAAAAAGCCGCTCAGATATTGCTATTTTTGAGGACAAAAGGCTCACACGCCCGAAAACCACACAAACTGTGGGACACAGATCCTGCTGGCTCTCAATAGCTTCTCCTTCTGGTCCTGCTGCCTCTCTACCAGGGTGCCAATCCACTGACTTAATGAAGGCTAACGGAATAATTAATCACACGCACCCACAGCACAGCAGTTCATGAGACCTGAGTAAATGTGACAGCTGCTCTGAGGGAGAAAGGGGGAAAAAGCCCACAATGATGACAAGGAGGAAAACAAGATCTTTGGCAAAAATAAGCAGTCAAAGCAAAGAGATGGGCTGGGAGCCTTTATGAGCAAGGCAGAAAGCAGTCTCATCTAGCTGTCCTGTTTCAAAGTGTCTCCAGACATTTCCTTTTCTCTTTCTACCTTTGGCCTCTACTTTCTTCAAATTATGCTTGTTTGGAATTTTTCCAAGTAGTAATGGCATTCTGGGCCTTTTAGATCTTATGGACAGAGCAAGAAGAGTTTGGTAACCAGTGCTAGTTATACATTGTGTGGAGTGGAGTGTAGCTAGTTTAGTTTGGAGCTGATAAAAAGGCTAGCTTTTGCTTCCTGATACATGGATGGTGGAAATGCTGAACTTTGTTTTTGTCTCTGAATCTTTTTCTCACAATATTGTTATTAGTTGTGCTTGAAATCCTTCTGTTGTCTTTTGTATCCTTTGTGCATTTCAGTTCTCTCTTTTAGGACAGTGCTAATGGAAAATTTCTTCTTGGTACAGCACAGAGGCCTGTGGTGTGATCTAAGTGGCCTTTTGAGATCTGATGTGGAGCATTATTTGCTAGAGCCATGGAAATAGTGGCAAGCTTTAGAGGTGGAACTAGAACGGAAAGATCTGAGGTAATTGGTATTGTATATAAAAATTTGCGAGGCTTTCTTGTTTCTCCTCTTCTCTCTACAAGGTAGTTTTGTATCTTCCTGAATTAAAACCACAGGAGTTGTGTTACTTGTGGCACATCAATATCCATAGCAAGTAGGTGATCCAGATACTTTTTGCACTCAAGAAGCACTTGGGTATCTTAGGTCAGAAACAGGGAGGCATGAAGATGCCACAAGAGTTGGTCTCTGATGGCCAGAATAGGGGTTGAAAGGTGTATTTCTGTATTTCTATTTGGCGTGTGAGTGTCTATAATTTTGAGCATACAGCTTCATTTAATCTCAGCTGGGGATAAGGAGGGAGAATCTCTATTGCAGGTTAGCCTTACATATAGGGCTGCTCTGGGAATTCCCTGTAGTGCTGTATCAAGAAACAACTTTTGGTGTTCTCTCTGCCCCAGATTGAGAGTGAGTGAGACACTGGAAGGTGCATTGTGATCTGGGGAATTTGGGCACTGACACAAGTTGTACATGTTCTTGCTTTTTATTAAGGGGTATCTAGAATCTTGGGTGTGTGTACCCCTGTCTTTGGAAATACATCCTGGAATTTCTGTGAGGTCCTATAAAATTACTTGGGAGCTTTGTGAGAGACATCAGCAAATAAGACTTTGAACTATATCTACAAAAGAAAATTACGTGACTGGGGGCCACCTAACTGCTTCTCAGGTACTCAAACCCTCAACAGATCTTCCAAGTCCTTTCATTTTTATTTTTCCCCACTACTGTCTTATGCTGGAGGTCATAAGGCTGCTGTTTTCTATTTCCTGAGGTGCCTAAAACTCCATGCAGGGTTGTTTCTCTTGCTGCTCAGTGCCAGTGTGTAGCTTGTGTCTGTTGGGATCCATAATCTTGGCACTAATTGTTTTCAGGAGTACAGTCCCAGCCTGCTCATGGAAATGATGGGAGCCACCCTTTTTGTCTGGCTGCAGCACATAGGCTGCCTATGGGAGCCACTGGTTATGTAGCATTTCTCAGGCTGCTGCAGCCAGCAGATAATTTTGCAGTGGAAGGTATAACTCTTTTTGCCTGTTTCTGAACACTCTCTTCTGTGCTTGAAGTAATTAGTCATGATGTTTGAGAGCAAAGTAGGAGCAAACAAGCATAAAAGCATAAACATGGATATGCAGTTTAGTGTCTAGGATACCCACTGGGCAGGACTTGGGAACCTGGTTATCTCCTCACAGGGAGGAATCTGTTCATGTCTGAATGCAGCAGATTGACTCTTTCACACTCAACTACATGTGTACATCCATGAAAGGGTTACTGCCTAACTCAGAGTTGCAGTTTCCAATACATGGCAGAGAGGTGAAGAGTAAGGGTTTGACACAGAGTTGTCTAGATCTGTCATTTGCACTTAGTGATAACACTGATTGTTTGGCAGAATGGTTAAAAGAGAGACTGGTTACACTTAGTGAATGTAACTGTACATCTGGTTTCTTGGTGTTTGCTCACTGATCCTGTTTCAGGAATTCCCAGGGAGTGTAAGAACTTGAGGGGCTTTATATGAATGATGTGTGCTGCTCTAAAATATTTACTGCATTATACCTGTGCTGAGAAGGAGGATACAATTCTTTTCTTTTTTTTTTTGCAAGGTGTTATTATTTCTATTAGTTTCATTTTTTTGGTTCTGATTTGCCTTTTTAAAGGTAGCTTCAGCTGTGTCAGTAATTAGCTAAAATTTTTGCAGTGATAATTGAATAAGAAGGTTAAGGTGAAGGAGGTAGTTTGCTGATCTCCTCAGCACATCTGCAGCCCTATTAATTTAATTAGAGCTGCACTGTATAAATATTTAACTAATTTTAGTTTCTTTTGGAGTTCCTTTGGTTTTCAAATAGTTCCCAGCTCCAGATTATCCTTTTTATTCTTCTATATATAGAAGAGAGATATAGAGAAATAGAGGGGAAGTAAAAAAGAAAAAAAACCCAAACAAATCTTGTCTCCAAAATGTAATCAAATGGAAGACTCATGAATTTTTGCCTTTGTGCCTACTCTCTTCCTAAATTTGACAGGTTAATTAATTTCTCTCAGGCCCTCTGTTATGGTATGAAATGAGGAATGGCTCTGTGGTTCCAAGGATGCCTTTTCCCATTCTGCTATTTTTGAATCCCGATGCTGGTGAGAACCAGCTTGGTGCAGGAATGTGTGCAGGATGAATAACGTGCTGCTTGGAGCTGCTTAGAGAAGCAGGAGTAGCTTTGTGCATGGCACACAGAAGTAGAATGACACTGGCCAGAGGAATGGGGCACAGGAACAAACAAGGACATGCTAATGAGGAGGTGTGGGCAAAAAATAAGTACAGGCCACATACCAGAGAAATTATTGGGAGCTGCTGTATGACAAATCATCAGATGTAGAGGGATTTCTGACTAAAGCAGTGCTGTGGGTGGTCAGAGCAATAGATGAGGTTGTTTCTGTCCTGATGCCTTTTATTTTTTTATTTGCTGTTGGACTGTTGCCTCAGTTTCCCCAGGTGTAACATGGTGAAAGCAGCTCATGGTGCCTGCTCTTGGAACTGGAGGCTTTGGATTCAGGGGTGTGTAGGCACAGAAGATAACTATTCTTTGTATAGCGCCCCTGATGCTGGGTTGTCTCCCTGAGGCTCTGCCATACCTGGTTGGGTTGAGGTGGTTCCTGAAGGATTGTATTAGTGGGCTCCCCAGCCCAAGACTTGGCAAACAGCCTGCAGCATTGAGGTCCCCTTGTCCTCTGTCCCTGTGTGTTACCAGGCTCTCTAGTTCACTCTCAGCAGGCCCCTGTCACTTTGCCTGCTCTGGGGTTGGCAGCAGTCTCCTGTCAAAGGCCACGGGCTCCAGCATCCTGATCTGCAGGGACAGCATAGAAACAAGGTGATGGGCAGGAGAGTTGTCATGATTTGGCAATCATCCAGGATAACTGGGGAACTATCCTGGGCTTTTCCATCCTTAATATAATGCACAGGTTCACTGTGGTGCATTAATGTGATTTCTGTGTAAAGGGAAACTTGCTTGGCTTTTATTTCTTCTTTAGCTTGGCTTTTATTTCTTCTTTAGCATAGTTATGTTTTCAGCTATGAAGGCAAGACAAAGCTAGAGGTTTTGGGGTAGATTTGCCACAGAAAATGCAAGTTTTAGGATATTGGAAAGCCTGGCGATACTCCAATGGCAGCCATCCTTGCTGAAGACCAGGGAGCACTTTAGTGCCTAGAGGACAGTGGCTGTGGAGGGCATGCAGCCTGCCAGGCTTGTCTGGAGAGCTGTTGTTGCTGCTGATAGGATTCATAGGAGGGATGTGGATATGGCATTTCATTATCAGAAATAAGCACTATATTATGTCACATACTACTTCTGTTTTTTTTTCCAGTCCTAATGATGATCCAACCCATCCTTGGGATATTGTGATCCTCCTTTGTATTAACAGAATCTCCTTCCTGAATGCCAGTAAATTGCTTTAGCACATTCCTGTCCTGTGCCTAGTCAGATTAATATGAGTATTAAGTGAGATGTGGTCTAAAATTGAATACTGTGCGATGTTTCTGCAGATTGCTCCCAATCCAAGAGCTCTCCTGCAAAGCAAGTCTGTTGTCACTGCTGTTTTAACAAGGTTCTTACTTAGCATTGGTTCTTCTGCAAGTTTGTCCTTTTTGATTTAACTAGGAATGACTATGATTATGAGAGAATACATGTATTTGAATATCTTTTTAACAGCTATGCCCATTGCTTTTTCAGGGTTTGGCATTGCCTTTTAGTTCATTTCAGGACAAACATGGAGTGGCTGAATCTCAGAAGGGTCTTTAGGAATGCGCATGGAATTGTATATGCCTGTAACTGTGCCTCTGCCTGTTTGGGGAGGAAAAAGAGAAGGGAAACTGGCAGATTTAGTGTTTGAGGGCATGTCTACATCACTGCTTGTGTAAATTGGTGAGCTGGAGTTTGTCATACTATGTAGAAGTGAAATTCTGTGCAAATGTGAGAGTAAACCTGTCAATATAGGATTTGGTGATTTTCTGATAAGTTCATGTGAATGTGCAGCTGTTTGTGGAAAAATGCCAACACATGTAGACATATGCTTATGATAGGAGACTTAGAGGTATGTTATTTCATGCATTTGTGGGTCATCCATCAGTTTAAATTTCTACACAGACAGGAAAGAACTTCATTTGGTTTCTTTTTATCTTAATTTTTGTGACCAGTTGGTACAGCCATGAAAACAGTGGTTTGCCAGGCTGAGTATTTATACAGCTTAATGAGAATGGCTCAAACAAGACCACCCACCTTAAAATTCTCTCTAGCTCTCTGCTTCCTATCTCCACTAAATAGCAAAGATCTCTGTTGCTTTGAGGCTAAGGGAATGAGGAAGTGCTGCCTTCCTAGTTACAGAAGCATTGCATTTCCTTCAGCATGACAAATGGTACAGTGTCCTACACTGAGCTGATTGGAACAGAAGATGCTCCCAGTCTCTTCCTGCAGTACTGAAGCCATTGTCTGTTTTCAGCCACAGGCTCTTACAGACCTCATGTTGTAATGCTCACAGTTTACTGTGAAAGTGAGGGTCAGTGTTTGTCATTTCACTGGCCCAGGTCAGGACAAAGAGAGTTGCAGCACTCCCATTTGAGCTTCCTGCTTCAGCTGAGGAATTGCATCAGGCTTTGCTCAAAGAGGAGAGAAGTTGATGGCAGCTGTCCATCATAAGATGAACATGGGTGGCCATAATGACTCAGAACATGCTTCTGTTCTCCAACAGCATCCAAAAGTAGATGTCTGTGAGAGAGTATAAAAGCAAAGCACACTCTATTACACGGTCTGTGATGATTTCTGCCCAACACTGTCTTCCAGTCTCCAACTGAATGCTGGAGGGAAAAGGTTCCATATTGGCCTCCTTCTTCAACACAGTAGAATCATCAATGTCAGGAGAGCCTATTTTCTTTTGTGCTTGCTCTCCTAAAAGCCTCTGGCAATTTACTGAGGAAAAGGAAGAACATCTTTTCATGCAGCTTTTGGTGGTGTTGCTGTCTGAGAGATTCTTCACAAGGGGCAAACATGGGAAACAAGCATGAACGCTATCTGTGTAAAGTTTTAGTTCCTCCAGCATGTGATAGAGCTGTGCCAGGAGCAGTAGACATCCATAAACAGAGGCTGTTTTGTAAAAGTCGGATGTGAAAGCTGAAGCATTGGTGTCAGGACTGAACCTGGATCTCCATGGGGCAGCTTGAGGACTTCCTTCAATCTGTATTTTATGTGTCAGAGTGAACTCTGACGTTTGCAGAACTGATTAGTGCAGGGGCGTGTGCTTATGGCAGTGATCAAAGCTTGGAGACAGATGATTTTAGGTGGCAAACAAGGGAGGGTTCATCTCAGAATGCTGGTATTTGGGCTGGGTACTCTGGGGCAAGAGTATCTAGGAAAGTTGATGAGCTAAAGAAGGGCTGTTTGTTTCTGCCTTTTGAACTCAGTCACCCTTGGTTATCTGTCTTACAGCTTTGAAAATACAGAGACAGCTTAAGCTGATTTATAGCTCTACATCAAGTGATAATATCATGAGGCCTATGAGAAGTCTCAGCCCGTTTTCATGACCTGCTATATGGTTTGGTTTTTGCAAAAGCTGCTGGAACTTGTTGGTGTAACTAATACATTGATGGGCTTGACAACAGAGTCTCTTCTAACTGCCTTGTGCATGTTTGAATTATGGAAGCAGCTTGAGGTATTGTAACAAACTGAATGGCACTGTAACTAACCAAACAGAAGGCAGTACAGGATAAATCAGTTCTAGCAGGCCTTTTACTCAAACAGGGAAGAGCTACCCATTGTGAATGGGGGAAGACTGAAGGTCAGATCAGTGACAGCTGAATGCTGTCTTACTGCTGAGGGGATAAATTGATGTGAATAACAGAGGATTCAAAACTATTATAGGATTTTCTTTTTTGAAAAGCAGTCTGCTGCATTTTTACTCTCCCTTGCTTTATGAGAAAGTGAGGAAGTGCCTAGAAGAATGTCAGACACAGGTTAGCAGTAGACAAATAGAGGATGAAATTATATTTTCTGGATGTTTCTCTGTCTACTAAGATTACGGAGCAATCTTACGCATTCAAAATTTTATAGCAGCAACAATCATTTACTTTATGTTGCTTACTATTATGTTAACTTTATTGTATCAGATTTCTCAAGATTTAATGCTGGATGCTATTTCAAAATGGAATTATTCTCTGAAAATTATACCTTAGATTAACTTGAAATAAGATTGAGAATCTTCCTTAGTATGTATGTCAAAAGCTTTATTTCTTGAAAACATTGCTTAGGCTGTATGGTCATCTGTCTGATCTATTTCTAAATTTGGAATTTTTATTTCATATGAATAACCACTCAAAAAAAAGTCATTTTAGTCCTCAACCTGTTTCTCTGAGAAGAGAACTGTTACTGCAAATCCAGAAAGCTGACACATTGGTGTCTTCTGGGCTCAAACAGTCTTCAGTAGACATCTTGCCTTAGTTGTTTCATGAATCATGTTTCCAGACATCGTTTTGAAAGAGTGTTTCTGAAAGCATCAAATAACAGCAGTCACCAAAACTTTCTTTCAAAATATTGTTGTTTTATGTTAGATAATTTATTGGGTTTTTTTTTAAGGAGGAAATGTAAAAGTTACTGCTTTTGTTGCAAGTGAACCATAGCAGCTCTTACGCAGCAGCTGTTTTTCAGGTGAATGAACAAATGCTGTGAACTGATCAGTGTCAGATCTTAAATTATTAATCTAACAGTTAGAGAAAGCATATGGCAAGTCTCAAGATAGAGTCAATACACTGTAAAGATTTTGAGGCTGTTGCAGTGCAGCCAGTAACGTGGGATGCTGTTAAGTAACAAGCAGAGTTCAGGATGTAAACAAACAGGCCTGCCTTATGCACGTGATGTTGTCTAAGTCAACATTAGCTTTCCTAAACTAGGCAGACAGAGTCCTTCCTGTTTTTCTTTTTGCAGCAGGAGTGGGAATTGTTTCATTCAAGCAAATTAAAGCAAAAACGTTTCTAAAAAGTACTGGGAAGGTGGTGAGCTGGAAGAAAAGGGGAGTTTGGAGCATGTTGGTGTGGTGAGAAAGAGTGGTGCAGGTAATGGAGGAGTACATCCAAGTCTCCCCTTGGCTTACCCTCTGTGTGTCTCTTCATGAGCTTATCAGTAGGCATGTCTTAAATGGGTTTCTTTAGATCCCAGGTGAACCAAAAACTGGAGGTTACATCCTTAATTATTTGATCACTGGTGGTAGTGCTATTTTTTCCTCGCTCCTGAAATTCTTGACTTTTGGTATCAAGTCAATACCAGAGGCTGACAACCTGCTCTTTAGGTTATGTTTAGGTGAGCAAAAGGTTGCTCTGATTTGAAAATCACTTTGCAAATTTGGTCTGGTATTCCAAAGGAGTCTTTCCTTCCTTTCTCCTTGGGCCTTTCTGCCACAAGCATTTTATGGAAACAAGCAGAAAGAGAAACAGAAGAGTTTTTTCCTTTCTTATTCCACAGGTGAGAGGATGTCTGCTGCAGCCCTGGCTGCTCTGCAGGGGACTTTGGGAATGAGTAGGGTTTTGAAGAAGCTACAACAGCTCGTACTGCCCTAATTAAACAGTGCTTGCTCTGAACTCATTACACTTTTCTGCCCTGTTTGCAAAAAAGTTCTTATGGCTGCTCTGTGGAAAGCTCTCTCTAGTTCAGTTTATACTGGATACCTTTAAGTTCCAATGCTGATGTTTTGGTGACCCAGCAAGGCTGGGAGGAACAGGCACAGAGATAGGGAGTGCTGTTCATGCATTCTTTTTGATCAGTGGTTTCTGTGGTGTGGTTTGGGGGCAGACACACAGTGACTATGTGGGGTGATGAGTATGGATATAGGTTGGAGCTGTGAGGAGTCAGAGAAATCATGTTTTATGCAATTTTTAATCTACAAGTGCAAAGGGCCTATGAGATCATTCCAGCCTCTGGCCTTCTATATACATCATGAGCTATAGATTTTTACAGACTTATCCTTGAACCGAGTCAAACCATCCCAGTGCATTTAACACATTTGTATCCATTTTATTTGCAAATGAGACTTGTTTGTCTTAAAATAACTAGAGGTGGTTTACCTGGTGAGATACTCTTTACTAGTTCTTGATTTAAAAGGGAAGCTTTATTTTTTTGAATTAAAAGTTTTAGGTATAAGGGGTTGTAGTCACCAAAAGGTCTTTAGGTGGGAGTTCCTGTGCAACTGGCATGTGGCAGTGGGTGTTACCAGCACCAAGTGGGGAAAGATGAGCAAAGAGGGGCTCTCAAGCCCAGTCTGCCTAGGTTTTCTTTCTGCAAAAGTATTAGAGCCATGGCCCAGCGCAGCAGGAGGGGGAGGATGCCTGTGGGGCTCAGTGCTGCAGATGCTTTGTAACATTCAGCTCATTGTTCTGTCTGAATAGAGCAAATAAGGCAGTCAGGCTAATTTGAAAAGATGCTCGATTAGGCATGGAGTGTTTAATATTCTCCCTTGGTCCCTAGCTGCTGTAGAACCTCCATTTTGCCTTCCCAGAGCTCCAAATGGAGCCTGCTGCTTTCTCTTTGCAGAAATCCTGGGCTAAGGGTGATATTTGGTGACAGAGAGGCTGAAACAGTTATGTTACACAAGCAAGTTCTCTGGTGAACCCTCCTGCAAAGTGCTTATGTCCCCAGGACAGCCTGAACTGCAGCAGGATGTGTCTGTGGGTAGAGGGCAACCAGGGAGTCCACAAGAACTGTCAGCATCTGGCATGGAGCAAGCTGGAGGCAATGGTTTGTCAGTGAATGTGGCAATTAATTGTGGTGGGGCCTTGGTGTATTACCCATTCCAGTTAAGTGGCCTTGCTGAATAAACAAGGATTATCACTCAGGGTTTTCAGCAGCCTCTGCAGTTTTGCAGCTGCTGAATAGTTAGCTTAATTTGGTGCAGGCTGGTGTTGGGGACTCAAAACGCCAGGCTGGTCACCTCTGGTGTCCAGACATGCCTGCTCCCAGCTGCAGTGGCTGTCAGTCTGCCTGCACTGTCTGTCCCCAGCGCAGCTGCAGCCCCTGGTGCAGCTCCTGCCACTTCAGTACCGTGTGCTCCTCTGTAAACAGCAACAACCATTGCTGTGCAGGAGGGCTCTGCAGTGTTTAATGTTTGCTTTGAGATCCGTAGGAGTACCTAGAAGCCTCCTCTATCTAGTCGTAAATGCCTCCAGAGATAAGTGTTCTAGTGAATATGGAAGAGTCTGGTTTTGTAAGACCTAGAAAGCTTGCTGTTCTGCACAGCAAGCATCCTTCTTCAGCTGTTCTTTTTACTTCTTTTATAAAATCTTGCTAAACTACATTATATTTCACATTTAAGTACATGATGCTGAGCAGAGTAGAGGTAGAGGAGGAAAAACAGAATTTTGAAGTAGATTTATTTTTCCTGGTAATTGAGAAATAAAAATTCGGACATGCTTAAGATTGCACCTTTTTGATGTGACAGTTGTTACCACCAGTGAAGCAAATAGTTTCCAGTAAGGGAAATATATATATGTTACTGCATATGACCTATTGGCCAAGTACATAGTGGAAGATGTTTTTGCTATCCCTTCTTATTGATAGGTTAGAGCTTTGATCAGTTCTGGAAATTTCCTTGTAGTCTGTTCTATTCAGAGCCTTTTACTGTGCTGTTGCATTGCTTGCAGCATTGCTGATTTTCCCTGTTGAAAGAACTCAATTATTTCTCCAGATTCTGTGCATTTGTGTTTCTTTCTTTTTTTTTTTTAAATTGAACACAAATATATGTTCTACATCACCCATGATGGTCCCTATGAATAGGACACATCAAAAGCTCTAAGGTGAATAAAGATGGTATCTTCCATTAGGTATTTGGTGTATTGAAAAATGGAGCTATCTGAAATGGATACTGGTGCAAATGCACCCACAAACAGGCCTGCACACCAAGGAGGACTTCTGGTCTTTATTTTAAATAGTGATATATGCCAACATTGGCAGCTCCATTTATTTCTCTTTTGTAAGTAAAGCCTATCTAATCATTTTGTGCAAATTTAATAATTATGTGTAATGACTGAATTAGGACTATAATTTAAGGAAAAGACTCAATTCTTCACAATGTTTGTCTTATCATTTAATTGAAAAGTAACTTTTTTCCGCCCTCTTACATAGACTAAATGAGTCCTATGTACTATCTCAGTCTCTTTGAAGTTGAGTGTCCTGTAGACATTCCCATTGTTAATATTTGTAAGGGATGTGGGAGTGAGTTAGATGAGGTTAGGAGGTGCTGCTCTTTTGTAAGCAGGCAGTCATGATGATAGCTGAATTTTCAGGGTGTAGGAGCATCTGGAGCTTTGCTCGTTGTTGACATTTGAAAATTTTATGGACTTCTGAGTTTGGGCACTCAGTCTTTAAAAATATTGGTACTGTGCCTGTTCCTCTGTCATGTTTCTTTATAATATCTTCTTTATAAAATGCAAATACAATAATTGCATAAACCTAACTCTCAGGTAGTTTGACTTGATAAGAACTGCAAAGCATTTTTTTTGTATACTACATGCTGAAAGGGCTGGGCTTTTACTCACCGCTTGTACTACGTTGTTATGAAAAAGTATCAGAGATTGATCTACCTTTTTCACTTAGCTAAGATTATGAAATGTTAATTATAGAGGAGAGACCTGAAAAATCCTTTCTACCTTCCTGCTGAGGTGTTTTCTGGGTGCTGGGGACACAGACCCAGCTGGAGCCACCTCATGAGGGAACCTGTGCTCAGTCCTGGAGAGAGCTGTAGCTACTTGAATGGGTGTGGATATTCTTTCTTTTAAGCAGAAAAAAGTGTTTGTGTCTGAAAGCCACTGTCCTTTCAGAAGGAGATTTTTCTTCATTTTATGCATTCATTCTTGTGTTGTGCTTTTGGATAACCTGCTGTCTTCATTACATGCTCTGCATTCCCCTATACCACAGGTTCTGACAACTCTTCCTCCTTTTCAGCCTGGAGTCTTCCTTTGAACATCACCCCATGAGTTTTCTCCCTTTGCTGCTATGGTACTTTGTCTCCACTGTTAACTTCTGAACACTGCTCTCATCCTATAAAATCAAACCTTCCATCTGGCTTATTATTCCAGGCAGGGAAGTCAGCAAAACCTGAAACAAAACAACAAAATGCAGCACTGCCTTCCCAGAGGGAAGTGATGACATGCATGTTCACAGTGCTGCACAAGCTTTTTGGCCTTTCAGAAGAGGATCCAAAGGAACATGTAATTTTTTAGCAGTTCTGGCTCTTATTGTATGATGTAACCCAGGGGAAGGCTCTAACATTCACCTCAGGGTTTCTCTGAAGTTTCTAACTTTGGCTGGAGACCTTGTCCCCTGACGGCCAATGTGCTCATTACTGGAAGCCATTTGGTCCAGTTTGTCCAGCTGCACTGCTCGTAGTTCACCTCAGTTTGACAGTGCTCATTAGACCCTTACAGACCTGAGAAAGATTTATTGGGAGGAAATGGGATTAGAAACCCTATAACAGCCCACAGTAGAGTTATTAGTTGTCTTCTAACTTCAGCTGTTTGGGGCACTGTAAAGACTTTGGTGACTTAGGGAGAAGCTGTCTGACAATACATCAATCACTGTATTTTCTCCAGCAGTAAGGCTAAGGACTGTCCTTCTGTGCCCACTGCTCCCATGAGCTTCTGTTTTATAGATAAAGCTGAGTCAGAGAATCATAGCTGATTATAATTTTTCATGTTTTTCAGTATTATTTAGGCAGGAAAAGCAACAGGGAGAGGTTAAATGGCTTGTCTGTCATCATATGTGTCTTTAGACAAGCCAGGAATAAAAATCACATTTCCTAGTACCCAGTCCTGGGCTTTAGAGGAAGGCCATGGTTGTACAACTGCTTGTCAGACATCCTTTGGGACAGTAGCATGCTCTATTGAGCACATTGCATGACTCTTTTGTTTTAAACAATCTCTGAATTTTTTAACTCATCTCAACTGTTCACTAATTTCAGCAAGCTTTGGCTTGCTTTGGCTCAGACACTGCTGAGATTAGAATGCTGACAAAAAAGGTGATGTGAGGTGGGACGGGCAGGAGGAGGAGGAGGAGGACCCTGTTTGGCCACAGACTTTGCAAAGAATTGTGGGAGGATGATACATAACGAACAACCAAAAGTTCACTTGCAAATCTTCTTCCTGTAGATAGGAGGATAATGGGTAGAAGGCTGCTGAGGGATGAGGAAGCAAAACTTGCTAAGCTTAGCAGTCATAGTCATGAGCTGGTGTTTAGCAGCTGCTTGTGGGTGATGCAGGGAAGCACCTTGGACAGTTGGTGTCCTTGTGTTGTTTTACCTGCTGCTGCTCCTTCCTCCTGCTGAAAGGTTGGTTGCTCCTGAGTTTATTTTAGGACCAGGCCAAACTGGGTGTCACAGGCAGCCCAATGACTACGTATTGCAGAGGGTAGATGAAAGCAAGAGCTGGGCATATGTTTCATCACTTTTTCTGTCCTTAAACAAATACTCCCCATCTCCAGTAAGGAGCTAAGGCATTCCCTAGTCTTAGTGTGATAATATGCTAATAGGCACAGCTCAGTATGCAAAAGCAAACCCACAGGTTTAACCCAGGGCAAAAAAAGATATCCAGCAATAAAAAAGCCCAGCCACCTGGAGTGGAAGAAGAGGCTGGGTAGGAATAGGAATTCTGAAGTTGCGGTTAAGGCTTGGCATCCTGGGCTGGGTCTGTTCTGCTTCACTGGCTGCAGTGGCCACAATACAGTGTATTTGTTCTGACTGGCAGCACCATGTAATTGCATTTGTGCTCAGTGACTATCAGTGTTTCCAATGTGTTTTTCTGAAAGGTCATCTCATGCCAGAAGAGACTTAATGCCATGTCCATCTCAGATCTGTTGATTCTGTCTTGATGCTTAGCCTTTCAGTTGGAGAGACTAGAAAACCAATCCTACCATTTCATCCCTTAAATAACAAGGTGGTTCAACCTCATAGTGGTGTTAACTTATGAATACTAGTTATATTTAAGCTTCTGGCTGTGAGAGGGGGACAGCCCATATATTTTAATGGGGAGGCTAGTTCACACAGAAACGTGCTTGCTTTGAATCTTATACCATATAATTAAAAAAAAAATAAAACCCCTGAATCAACCAACCAACCCAAAAAAACCCCAAGAAAAACTTACTAATCCAGTCAATTGTTTCTTAGTGTTACCTTGGGACTTCCCCTTGTTCCTTCTGTCTGACGTTGTGGGACTTCCATGCTCGTGTCATGCCTGGTAGTTCCCTAGTTTCCCTCCTTCCTCTGTGGCACTGTTTCTATTAGTGGTATCCCTGAGCAATTCACTGAACACACTAAAAGTTAATTTGCTGGGGTGTGCTTTGTGTAGACCTAAAATGGCTCTGCACAGCTGGGAGAATATCCAATATCCCGTAAAGGCAGTGAGAAAGCTGATATTAGTCAGATTCTGAAAAGAAGTCTCTTTAAAAATGATTAGGAGAGTGGAGTAGAGAGATGTGGGAACAGGGACAATTCATGGGCAATGGAAGTTAATCTAATCCCCTGTTGGTTTAGGCTGTCTTCCTATAGAGGGATGGTCACTTCTTCAATGAGATGTAAGTTGGGAGGCAAGAGGAAGCTGCAGGCAGTACCCTGGAGAGAGCATTTTAATTGTCCAGGCTACTTCTAAAGCCACAGCAGTCTAAAACGGAGTCACTGGGGAGGATTTCAGTTAGTAAGAGGGGGGAAAAAAAGTACATAACTGTGATTAATTCTCTCTTTTTCCCTTCCTTTTCTGCCATCATCCATTAGCACTTCCAAGAAAAAAAAAAAAGGAAGAACTGCTGGAAGCTACTGAGAAATAAGGTGGACAGGTTTACACTGCACAGTGCATGTTTGCATGTTTGCCCCTCACAAACCTTTCCCTAATTCCCTATACAGTTAGCAGAGAGATGGAGTTCAACAAGACCAAGCGCAGGGTCCTGCATGTGGGTTGGGAGCTCAGGCACAAAGACAGGCTGGGCAAAACATGGATAGAGAGCAGCCCTGAGGAGGAAAATTCTGGGGTGTTGGTTGACAAAAATCTCAACAGGACCCAGCCAAGTGCACTTGCACCCTAGAAAGCCAATTGTATCCTGGATTGCATTAAAAGAAGCCTGACCAGCAGGGCAAGGGACGTGATTCTGCCCCTCTGCTTCCCTCTGGTGAGACCCCACCTGGAGAACTGCATCCAGCTCTGAGGTCCCCAGCCAAGGAGGGACATAGACCTGTTGGAGAGAGTCCAGAGGAGAACCGCCAAGATGATCAGAGGGATAGAGCACCTCTCTCTCCTATGAGAAAACTCAGAGAGAGTTGGAATTGTACACCTGGAAAGTAGAAGGTTCTAGGAACAGCTTTTTGTGGCCTGAAGGGAGCCTACCAGAGAGCTGGAGAGGCACTTTTTACAAAGATGTATAGTGGTTGGGACAAGGGGGAATGGCTGTGCACTGAAAGACAGTGGATTTAGTATCAGAAGAAATTCTTTATTATGAGGATGGTGAGGCACTGGAGCAGGTTACCCAGAGAAGCTATGGATGGCCCATCCCTGGTGGCATTCAAGTCCAGGTTGGATGGAGCTCTGAGCAACCTGGTCTAGTGGAGGGTGTTCCTGCTCATGGCAGGAGGTTGGAACTAGATGATCTTTGAGGTCCCTTCTGGCCCAAACCATTCTATGATTAAAATAGGAAGTATTTCTCTCACCAGCCCCACTGAAGTATCAGCCTGATACAGCTGCTCAGAACACCCCAATATGAAGTGATCTTACAAGATGCAGAATCAAGTAGGGTCTGCAAAAAGTTGTATTTCAAATTGGCACCTAAAACATGTATTTTTCTTCATGATTCTGTGGAAGGACCTGTTTGTGGACACATTCAAAACTATCGATAAAATAACAGACATTTTAGTGAACTGGCAAGAGGCAATTTTTTAATTAAAAAAAAAATTGTTTCTTGTTCCTGATGTATGCCTACTCTGGAGTAAATTTAGAATTCTGTCAATCTGCTAAAGTATCTGAATCCCAGCCTCATCCCTTCCTTCTTTTCCGGTTGTAAAACTAATTTTGGATTTCCTCCTTTGGCCCATCCTGTTTCAGGGAAGCAAGGAGATACCAACTGGTACTATATGAAAGCAAGTGGTGTTTGATAACCTGAAATGAAAAATCTAATTTTTAAATTTAAAAATATCTTCTCTCAGGCTAGGATTTCCCATTTTGCTCAAGATCAGTGATCAGTCTATTGGCACAAACAGTCTAATGGCTCAGAAACTTCACAGCATATTTTCTAACATCTATTTCAAACCCAGCTTTTTAACCAGGGCTGTTCCTTCAACAAGACCGGGATGTTTCACTGAGCAGCGCAAGGTGCTTTGTTCTGGTATGCATCCCAATCTTTGCCTTGCTATCCTAGCATAAGAAAAAAATTCGTAGTTGAAAAAGCTAATTGGTGCTCTTTTAATGAACTGTAACTTTGTAATTAAGTCCTTGCTTGAAGTGTTGTTGATGCAAACTGTGTATTTATGGAATCTGCTGGATTTATATCCCTTGATGCTTGTCCACAACACCAGATTGGATGACTCAAAGGCACCAGTACTCCTTCTGACTAAGGCAGCAAAGGATTGAGCAGTCAAACATATCTTAATATCCCTTGTGTGCCAAGGATTTTTTTGTAAGCTCTGTGTTCTGGCACTGTCCCTGGATTCCATTCCAGTTGAGGAGGATTTTACTGGCTGTTCTTCTCAGAGGCCAGTAGGCACAGGGTGCGCATGCTGCCATGCAGAGCTAGTCAGGAGGAGAGCCTGGTTTCCATCATCTTGTGTGCTGGAATTCAAAATGTTGATGTGTCAGGGAAGAAACAAGATTTTGCTCAGAGGGAAGGGGAAGAGAGAAGACACGCTGCTTTGTGCAGGGCTGCGTGATTTGCAGGAGGAAATAGCTACATGAAATTGTAGCAACCTTTATATTTTTGTGGGGGTGATATTACTGGTGACATCAGGGAAGGGGTTAATTGCTTGCTGTGTCTGTCAGCTGGGGAGGGGCAAGGGGTGAGTAGGAGAAAACTTCAGTTCTGTGAAAGCGGCTTTCTGCTTTGAGGCAGCAACAGTGATATTTTATGTCTTGTTTGGTGTCTCCCGCTTTTAAATGTCACTCTCTGCAGCCAGCCTTATCTCCTGTAGCACATTTCAATTAGGTATTCCAAATTGTGCTCTGTTCTTCCAGGACAAATATGCCAGAGGTGATATTTACTGGTGCAGCAGCATTTTAAATACTTCCTGCTTTTTTTTCCCTTTTTTTTTCAAACCACATGAATTGCAGTTGCACCCTTATAATAAGAATTGCATTATTAATAATAATTTAATAATAAAAGTAGAGAAAAGAATTCTGTGGCCACCACTGGCAGCTAAGTGATTTTACCGAAGAGGTTTTCTTTTCTTGTGTTTTAGTTCAGCTTTAGTAACTATGAATAATACAGTGACCATGCATTAGTGGAGTTTGCGGTCCTGAGGGGTATGGGTCAGGTAAGGAATACAGCTCTTCAGGCAGATGGCCAGTAGCATCCCCTTGGAGACTGCCCTCAGGGGAGGGAGTGGAAAAGAGCTGGTAGGTCTTGAAGAGGGTCTTCCATAGAATAGAGGAGCTAGCAATTTCCAGGAGCACAAAATCAGGCAAGAAAGGCAAGAGACCCCCATGCTGAGTAGGGAGCTGCTGGTCAAACTAAAGGGAAGGAAGCAAATACACAGACAGTGGAGACAAGGACAGGTAACCTGGGAAGAGATGAAGTTCAATTGTGTAAGGGAGGGGGTAAGGAAGGCCAAGATGAAGCTTGAACTAAACCTGGCAGGGGACTCAAAGAATAACAAGAAGGGCTTCTGTGCGTAAGTTAGCCAGAATTGTGGTAGATACCATGTTTGAATGATTGCATCCAGAAGGTGGTGGTCAGTCATTCAGAGTCCTGATGGACATCAGTGATGAGTGGTGTGATTGCCACACCCTGAAGGACAGGATGTCAGTCAGAGGTACCTGGAAAAACTTGAGAAATGGGCCCAATACAGATCCTATGAGAATCTGATGAGTTTTAATAAGACCAATGCAAGGTGCTGGTACCTGGGTCAGGGCAGACCCTGGTATCAACAGAGGCTGGGGATGAATAGATGGAGAGCAGCCCTGCTGAGAAGGACTTGGGAGTGCTGCTGGATGAGAGGCTGCGCATGAGTCAGCCACGTGCAGACCCAGCCCAAAAAGCCAACTGTGTCCTGGGCTGCATCCAAAGCAGTGTGGGCAGCAGGGTGAGGGAGAGGATTCTGCTCCTCCCTTCTGGTGAAACTCTACCTGGAGAACTGCATCTAGCTCTGGGGTCCCCAGCACAGGAGGGATGTGGACCTGTTGGAGAGAGTCCAGAGGAGGGCCACCAAGTTGATCAGAGGGATGAAGCACCTCTCCTATAGGGAAAGGCTGAAAGAGTGAGGGTTTTATGCCCTGAAGAAGAGAAAGCTTCTGTGATGACCTTATTGTGGTCTTTGAGTACCTAAAGGGAGCCTACAAGGAGGATGGGGAAGGACTTTTTGCAAGGACATATAGTGGCAGAACAAAGGGGAGTGGCTTCAAAATGAAAGAAGGTAGACTGAGTTTGGATATTAGAAGGAAAGGATGAGGGTGGTGAGACACTGGAATAGGTTGCGCAGAGAAGTTGTGGATACCCCATCCCTGGAAACATTCAAGGATGGGGCTCTGAGCAACCTGATCTAGTGGAAGGTGTCCCTGTGCATATCAGGGGATTGGAACTAGATGATGTTTAAGATCTCTTCCAGCCTGAGCCATTTTATGATTCTGTGGCTCTCTGATGTCTTCACTCAAACACTCCATTACGCTGCCATGAAAACAACAAGGTAAATGTCAATATATGTTTCCAGTTCTGTGCAGAGGGTACTCTGTAATGGTGTTAAACAGAAATGGGGGTACTGAATTTTTGTGTACCTAGGAGCCAGGGTGTGAAGATGCAGGAAGGTGGTGGTGAATTTGGGTATTTAATTACCAAGAATATATATGCAAAACCAAGATGCTCTCCCAGGTATTGTCATACTAGTTTTTTTCTTTTCTATTGTCTGGCTGGCATTGTCAGTTGCTTCCACAGATTATCTATTGTAAATGCTGCAGACAACGAGGTGGGAAGCAAGACTGTAATTCCATTAAATTTGTTTGAAATTTCAGAAGCATTCCTATTTAGCATTGTCGCAAAGGAGAAGTGAGAGATGAGCAGACATGCTTACCTGAAGTAGTGAGAGACAGACATAAACTCTATTTCTCAGAAAAGCAAATTACATTGTAATCAATCTCATGTAGAGCATTGATATCTTGCATGGTTTAGGGAACAGATTTGGCCTCAGCCCTCACTGTACTGAATGAGCAATCTAAGTTTTGACTTCAGATTTTATGGTGAGATTTGATGTTGCATTTAACAGGATCTGAAGTTTAGTTTATGGCAGCCTTGTAGTTGCTAGATCCTCTGCAGAGGAGGAAGGAAGAGATTTATGGTCAAACCTACAAGGAGTAACTTTTGGCGACAGGTCTATATAAAACAATATTTTAATTTTTCTCTCTGGTTAAGAAGCTATTAAATACCTAATTTTGCCAGGGCAAATCTGTGAGTTCCATCCTAGAATGCAGCTACAGAACATTAATAGCGTTGTACTTGTAATACTTGCCAAGAAGTTTTTTCTAATACAAGAACTCGGCCTAGAACATGCATCCTGAGTACCCATGCTGTGTATCTGCTAAATTCAAGTTCTTGTTTTAAGTTCTCAGAGCTTCCTCACAGAAAATGGTAGAATCCACCTAGCTGTGTAATTATAACTTGGCATACTGAGAAATGACTGATAGTAACTTCTCGTAGTGAGGGATGGGGCAACCATAGTCCTGGAGAGCTGATAATTCTTTTGCCTTCCTGAGCTGCTGTTTGGGCTCATTGGGGAAAGTGGGGAACCCTTGATTTTGCAGCATGCTAAAGCTGAGCTACAACGGGTGAACAGAAACTGATGTATGATAATATCAGCTCCGTCTGTTGGAGCTGAGAATTTGGCAACTCCTAGACTTTCTATTTAGGTCCAAATTAGGCAAATGGAGAAGGAGAAAGCAGAGCTATGTGGTTTGTGGTGGTACTTAGTCCTTAAACACAGATGCATGTTTGTGCCACTTATGTTATCTTTTCACCATCCTGATCAAATCATGTGGAGAACATATTCCATGTTGTATTAAATGCATATTTTTAAGCAGGTGTCATTAGTGTAGGTTTCCCAAAGACTATTTTATAATTTTCAAAGATATATTAAACAGCTATTTAAATTAAATGCAAATCCTGCATTGGTGACTTAGGTGGTTGTTTCAAAAAATCATATAATGGGTAAGGTTGGAATGGACAGCAGTGAGGTCATCTGGTCCTATCTCTCTGCTCAAGCTTGGTCATCCTAGAGCACACTGCACAGGATTGTGTCCAGAGAGTTCTTGAGTATCTCCAGTGACAGAGATTCCACACCCTCTCTGGGCAACCTGTTCTAGTACTTAGTCACCCACACAGTAAAGAAATTCTTCCTTGTGTTTGGGTGGAATTTACAGTGCATCAGTTTCTGCCTGTTGCATCTTGTTCTAGTGCTTGTCACCACTAAGAAAAGCCTGGATCCTTCCTCTTGGCACCCTCCCTTCAGGTACTTGTGTGCAATGACAAGGTCCCCTCTCAGTTGTCTCTTCTTGAGGCCAAAGAGGTGCAATTCCCCCAGCCTTTCTTTGTGAGAGGGATGCTGCAATTCCTTAATAATTTTTGCTGCCCTCCACTGGACTTGAGTCATTCTTGTACTGAGGAGCCCAGAACTGGGCACAGCACTCCAGCTGTGGCCTCAGCAGGGCTGAGTAGAGATGAGGAACACCTCTTGTGGCTTGCTGGCAATGCTCTGGATTAACGTGTTCAGCTTCTCTAGATCTTACATCCTACCCTTTTCAGGTTAAATAGCATTTATTTCTTGGTCAGATCCACTGAATTTTCTTCATACTTGAAAAAGAGAGGGATTTGAGAGCAACTGCATGAGCAAGGGCTGCGTGATCTAAATGCTGGTACTGCTGATCTGAGATTAATCTTTATACTTTATGTTTTTTCCTTTCTAAAATGGAAATTAATGGCGCCCCTTTCTTTTATAAAACACCATGAGGCCTTTGGATGCAGAATAGTGCTGACAGTTTTGTTTCCATCGACATGTCTATTTCTTGCAAGTAGCATATGAACTTTTGCAAAAGGCACGTGAACTAGCTGTGCAGAGCATTTTAACTATTGCTCTCTCTTAATTCAGGTCTGCTTCATAGGCTAGCAGACCCTGCATTTTCCAGCTAGCTGTAGGCTGGGTTTTCAAACAAGCTGTGGTGATAAAACCTGCTTTTTTTTTCAGTCTCTTTGTTCACTTGTCAGTCCTAGTTTGTATAACGCTGAGTTTGGAGGGAAAAAAAAAGGTAATTACACTTCATATCTGCCATTTCTCCTGACACAGAGCTGTAGTTGCTAAATTCCACTGAAGGTGGATCACTTTATTGCTTAGTGTTTCAAATTTATGTATAAATTTATTTTCTGGTTTCCAGATGGAAACCTTTGCATTCATAGAAGGTACTATTTGTAGTTTTTCTCATCATACTGAAGACACTGGCTGTGCCCAATCTATGATGCTGAGTAGATCCTGGCACAGTAAATACTTTGGCAGCTTTCTAATGGAATGCCAACATGCTGTGCAGTGTGAATGTTGAACTCTCTAACCTTAACCTGGGCCTTTTGCAGCATTGCAAGAGCAACTGCCACAGCATTAATTAGCAAAACCAAATCCCAGCCACTAGCTGTGAAGAAAAATAAAGCTGTCTCTGTCAGGGCTTTGGTAGACATAATGGTTCAGATGCTGCCACAGGCCTCTGGGATTATTATAAGGAAAGTACTTTCACTTTCCAGGCTTCAAAAGATACTTCCAGTCTTTAAGTGAGATAATTAATCAGAGTTTGTGATTATGTGCTTAAAAAGTTTGAGATTGGATAAGGTGTGCAATATGTTTGTGCTTAAATTTGTTAAGTAAAAATCCTACACAGCTTTTTGTACAAGCAGAAATGGAATGTCCAGTGCCCTGCACTAACCTGAATTTTAAAGAAAGCGTTTCTTTTAAGTTGCCATTGTTTCAAGAGAAGTTGGATTTTTTCCTCTCATGTCCCCCAGTGATGAACAACTGACCCACAGGACATTGCATAGCATTTCTGTAATAGTGGGCAATGTTTTAGCTAAGGGAGCATAGCAGAAAGAGTGGGACTAAGTTATAAAGTAGAAAATAGAAGCATGAGGAGGTACTCTGTGCTAAAATAAGAATTTCCAGTGGTTAGCTTGGTTTTGGACAAATCTTCAAGGGTTGGGTGCACTACTCAATAGTTAAAATGTCCTCAGTTAGATTACTATGCAGGAAACAGCATTATCTAACTGTTCCTGGGGGATTTTATTATTTTCTTGCCAAAATTCCCAGATTTGTTCATCCGAATACAAAAATTAGGACGCTTAGTTGTTGTCCACAGAACCTGAAAGATCTGAAGCCATACTTCTCTTCAGTGAAGCTCAAGTCTCTTAATTCCTGTTGCATATCTCTACAAACATGGAGATTATATTATGGTGAGTAAGCAGGAAACTCATTTTGTATTCAGTGGAAAACCATGCACTTAGGACTACCTACCTCAGTGGATTGGGCTCTAGATTGAGGTTCTCTATGATGGCCAAAATAGCAGTATATGAGATTTCTAAGAGGTGCAGAAGTTACTGACTGCCTTCAGAGATGTATGTGGTTATGCTCCTGAAAGAGGCTGGTACCCTGACCAGCAGCATGGAAGATCCATGCCCTTGCCTGTAGCTTGAAAGGAAAAGTTACAGTGGCCAGTGTAATTCATTGCAAGATTGTTTGAGAGAGATGCAAGAACTGTCTGTGTAGAGGGGAGTGGAAGGAGCATGACTGTGATGAGCAGGGGAGTGCAAGTACCAGGGAGTTAGAAACATGTGCCAAGCAGAGCTATTAGGATTACCTGTTATACTTTTTTTTTGCCTCTGTTCCTTGTCTTTGTTCAATTTATTCCTACGGTCTTGAGAAGTAGTGCTCCTAGAACCTTCTGGAGGACACTACTCATTGTTTTCACCAAGTTAACTTTTCCCCCTGTTCAAGTGCAAACCCACAAATGAACCAAAGAGTGGGACAGAACCCAGAGATGGTGCTGAATCATCCATCAGCCTCTTTCAGCATGTCAAAAGCTCACACCTAACTTCAATATGGGGCAGAGCAGTAAAATAATTCATAGTTGACCGAAGATTTTTTTTGTTGAAAAAGCTACAAAACCAGATTTTCATAGAAAGTGTGAAATAATTTCTTTGAAATACATATATTTTGACTAATAATGTAGTTTCTGCAGTGTAGATATGGCATGATAATGGCACTAGAGCAGCAGGTATTTGGTGGCTTCCTATCTTGGTGCTCTCTGACTGGCAGCCAGACTTCATATCTCTGCATGTCCATGGCCAGTGACTCCAAGTCTCACTGCCACGGGGACACACTGTGATGTATCATGAAATACACACTTCAGAAGTCCATTGTTAAGACTGAATTTTAAGGGTCTGATTTCCAGTGATTTTTCTCTGGTAGCAATTGGTAATGTAAATATGACAGTATAATAATTTTTACCAAAAAGTCATTTTCTAAAGCTTAAAAATTCAGGTTTCTGACAGGCTGTGTGGGCACCATTAAGGTGTTTTAAATCCATATAACTTCAGTTACCCTTATGTATTCTCAAACTCTTATCTACTATCTCTGCAAGAAAATTGACCACTGAACTCGTGTAGAACTAAGAAAATTCATTTTCAGGAATGCTTAGGGATATTAATATGAAGAGATGTGCTTATATAGAACTTGCTGAGTGTGGTCCATAGTACTGTCTGATGCTACTTCATTGGGGCATAGATTACTGGTGGGCCAAGCACATCAAGATTTCATCCACCCAGGGATACAGGAGTGGATGATTTCTGCAAGTTGTAAAGGGGATACGAAAAACCCAAGAAAACAACCACAAACTACCATCACCACCAAAATTACCAAGAAAGCTCAACAACAACAAAAAACAAACTAATCAACAACCCCCCCCCCCACCATAAACCCTGAGAAACAAACAGAAAAACCCAACAACCCAAAACTCCTAACCCAACTTCAACTCCCAAGCCCCTGTCCCCCAAAAGTCCCTAAACAAACCTAAAATACACTCACCTTTGACTATATAGGGCACTGTTGAATCAGTGCCTTTGAGTGCATTGCTGTTTCTCCGTGATGATCTCTGCTGGGTAATAGATCAAGCTCATTTTTCTACACACAACGTAAATGTTTTTAAAGGGAGGTGAAGTAATTAGCTGCTGATCTAGGAAAAGAAATGGTGTATCATCCTCTCTGCTCGCCAGGTCCTGCCTGCATTTATGGGAGCAGCCCTGCCTGATCAATGTTAGTGGATAACAGAATCTCAAGATCTCAAGGTTCTGGCCCAAAAAACAGTGGCTGTTTTTTGTGGTTTTTTTTTTTTTTTTGTGGTTTGTTTTGTTTTGTTTTTTTGTTTTTTTTGTTTTTTTTAGGGGTGAGCTAGTCAGTTGGGGAATTACTAGGTAACTTTTGTTCACATTTTCCTTTAAGTAAGTATTGATGTTGTAGGAAAAGCTGTAAAGATAAAGGCAAGGCTCTTGCAGAAAAAGGGAGAGGGATCTGGAAGGGGGCATGGTTGAGCTGAGCTCAAGTGCAGAAAAGGTAATTGATAGTTCAGACCCTCCCAGTGCAGCAAAAAAAGCCAAATATATTAACTTCTGTGCTACTTGTTGTTATCTGTGTTCTCACTTTGCATAGTAATTAACTAGGAGAGCCTTCTCTGTGAGCCTGGAAGGAACAGGGAGCCAAAACAGGTGCACTGCTGTGACCTGACATTCTCATTTGTCATATGGAGGAATACAGAATAAATGCCAGTAGCAAAGGTAGCATTCATGAAGAAAAAATGTCGGTTTTCAATTTGGTATCAATGTGATACTTCTCAGACTGCTGTCAAAATTAGTATATTAGCAATGCTGCTACAATTGACATGTAAAAGGGCATTTGAAGATGGTTGTTCTTGCTCCAGTCAGCTTTGACAGACAACTCCATTGACAGTTGTCTTTTCTCACTTAGTACTTCTGCATGAGTTTTAGAGGGTTAATGTGTATTTTCTAGAAATGTGTAAACATCATTTAATAAATACATGCTGTGACTGCAGCAGTTTCTGTTATCTGCCTAAGTGCCTGGCTTTATTTTATGTGCTGCTGGGCCTCTGGGCTTCAGTATTACTCTGTGGTAGTGAATGCCACAGGTTATTATGCATTGTGTAAAAGCATCCCAGTTTTCTTGTTCCTGCAATGTGAAGGTGTGACAAATGCTATAGGATGCTTCATTGTTTCTTGTGCTTCTAGCTTACCCTTAATTTTGGTTAAATCAAGGCTTTTCTGCGCGCAAGTTCTCTCTTCTGTCTCATAATTTTATTCCCCACTCCTACCCCTCCCTGCCACCCTGTTCTCCTAAGAACCCTTTCTGTTTCTGCTGATGCCTTCTTAAATTGAATGACCATATACAAACATACCCTGAAGAAAACTGTTCTGTGAGTTAATGGGATTATGGTAGGGATGTGTGTATACTGCAGTGGCTGTACATACAAACTTTGTCCTGCATGAAAGATTTTTAACACTTCTTCAGGGTGAAAGCCTTCATGTTCTCTTGTACTGACAATGTGAATGGACTAGATTGATATTAATTTATTCAACCTGATGCATAAAAGATGAAGTATCACAAAGATCTAGATGTTTTATTATCAGAAGACCTGAGTATTCAGGAAGACTATTGTTTGTGAGAGGAAAAATGAAAAGAAGTTGCTGAGTCCCAGGTGGCATATATTAGAAATCTGTCAGACTTTCCTCACAGGCCTTGTGTTAGAGGAAATGGCACTGCCATGGAGGTTATGACTGCAGAGCATGGACAGAACCGTGCGTAAGAAGCCTTCACCTGGCCTTACTAAGTGAGACGGACCAGAAAGACATCAGATGGGTGACACAAGGAGGGGGGGCTCTTTTGCTTCCCCTTTTTTTGTCTGATGCACTTGCTCTCTCCTGGGTGGTCTGACCTACTGCTTCCACAATGGAGAGGCAGCCAAAACAGGTCGGTGAAGACAAAGGGACAAAGCACCTGCTGCACTGAGGGGATGTTGAACACTTGCAGCAGAAATGGGCGCGTTGCACGCGTGCACACGCACGCTGAGGTGCTCTTTCAGCTTGCAGTTAAGCTGTACAGATTTGGGGTATAAAGCAATCCTGAATTGTCTATTCCTTCCTAGAAAGTGTCAATGTTATGGCTATCCTGTCTTTAGAGCCAAGCTCAGAGTGCATGTTAAAACACATTTATTTTTGTGCTGTGCTGGGCTTTGACTCCCTACAGTCTGGTGCTCTGGGTTATGCACGTGTAGGGGATTAACAGGCAACATGACTGATTTGTACACAGGAACTATAGGAGTACATACACCCCCACAAACACAATGACTCAATGTATAATTTAATGCTGTTTCAAAATTTGATAACCCTCTTAAATAATAAGTGTACTTTATCTACTAAATCACATTACACTCTCCCAGCAGATGCAGTATGAGACCAGCATACATAAACTGTTTCAGGCTTGATATATATTGCATGTAATCATATTAATTATTTATAACTTGCCTCTACCTACAGATGTATGTGCAATGAATTTCCATTGCAGAGAAAGATACTTAATACATGATATTATTATTTAATCCTTCCTGTGAAGGACCAAGCTGTGTGTAGGGACAGTCATTAAGGCGCGTTCTGGGACACAAAGATTTGCCTTTTTCTGGCTAATTTCTGCTTTGACTTTCGGATAAATAACTATTTTGGTATCCTTTTGCTTCACGTGTGAATACTTTCACTGACCCTCAATAGCCCACAGGTAGTGTAAATTGTATGAAACTAGATGAATAAATATTTTAAAGTATGTACAATATTCTCGTTGGAAGGTGCTGTTGAAAGACAGGCACCTTTAGAGAAAAAATGAGTTTCCCTTCAGCCCTATAATCTGTCATGTGAGACTAGTTAGTTTATTCCTTTTCACCTCCTCTAAAGGTGGCTTTTTAAAATAAAAATTTTAATGCTCTAAGTGTTCTTTTATGTCTAGATGAATATTTGAAACTTTGGATTTTTCTCTGGCAATCAAAATGTCAGGAGAAGTTAACTTGCATATATAGCAGAAAGGATGGGAAAGCACAAGTGATTAATACCTGCATTTCTCTGGTAAGATTTACTGGCCTTTATTTAAGGAGGAGGGCAGGGTGCAATTTAGGTGGTAAAATCAGCAGTATCCTATGGTGCACTGGGTAAAGATGATGCCAGCAGGAGGTTTTTGATCAGTGGTGAAGTCAGCTATTAGACAATTTCTTCTTTTTGTTAGAGAAATGTGATTATAGTGGGTTTTAGATGAATGTTTCAATCTGACATGCAGTTTTAATTGCATTAGCATGCCACATGCATCAGGTACAGGCTTCTGGGAAACTGCAAACTTAGGCAGTACAGATTTGAGTTCTAAACAAATATATAGGCTGGGGTAAAAGTTCTGATAAAAAATTTTAGTGGTTGTAATTACAAGAGAATCTCAGAGAGAATAACGCATTTGGAAATGGGCAGTACAGATGGAGGTTTGCTGCCTGTGGCAGCTGGAAAGGAGAAACCTGATGATAGCCCTTTTTGGAGGGAGAAGATTCAGAAAATTACTTTCTATCTGAGATGAAGATGGTTTGGATAAGCACTGTTTACCATCCTTTCAACTCCCCTTCTCTCATTGTTTCTGGAGTGTTTCCTTCTTGATAATGTTATCACTCAGCTTTTCAAAATAAATGCCCCAATTAAAACTCAGCAGCAGTTTTGTGTGCTGAAATGCAGGTAACTGTGCCTGTCAGTCACTCAGTAATGGCAGGCAAAAATTGCACATAGATGTTTTTTGCAGCATTTAACTTGTTATCAGCTACTTAATACAACTTGCTGCAAATGTCTAGAGAGAATAACATAATTTAGGTAAGGCGAGAAAGTATCTTCTACCCTTCAACAGCAAAATTATCCACTCTGCACATCACTTCTGCCACTTAGTCTCATGCAGAAAAACCCACTATAATAGCTTCTTCTTTCTCTTTTCATTTCTTCAATAATATCAATATCTGGTGCTATAAAACCGCTAAGTCCTAACTGATGCTTGTGTTTCATTGTAGTTCCTGGTGGAGTAGAACTGCAAATAGCACATGTCCACAATCCTTGTGCTGCTGATTATTAGGGAGATCTGATTTTTTTTTTTTGTAAGCAGGGTCACAGAATTGTCCTAAGCCTGTGGGTGTTATTTGTTATTTCCAAACATTTCCCAAATGCTCAGTATTGGTGAAATACACACAAAATTAAATGATGAGCTCTTTAGCAGCTGTCATTTTGTTAATATACACTATTCTCAGAATACTCAGAAAATACTAGGAATCAACTTTCCCAAGGGAGGATTGAGAACTGATTATCCCAGAAGGAGACTCTTGAACCAAATGAGTTCAGAAAAATCAGATCCACAAATGTTGACATTTGGACTTACTTGGGATTATTTTGTTTCTATAGTATGCATCATGTTAAGATCTGACTGTACTTTGCAATCCAAATACCCAGTTATGAATTTTTCTGGATTTCATAAATATTTTCTTTCTTCTTGCCCCTTGTGTTTTTCTAAGTTCTCTTAGACATCAGCTTCTTAAATGCGTATTAGTATTTAGGTAGCTATATATAATAGAGCTGTATGTGTTGTACTGGTCACTGATCTGTGTGAAGCTCTGATACCATGTATTCATGGCTTTTGGGCAGCAATTCAATATTTTTATACAAATTGCTTGACGTTCTTTGCCTTGTTACACTTGCTTTGTTATCCCTTTGACCTCTGGCCAAATGTTTCCAAGGTATTTGTTGATGGAAATCTCTTATTTCCATCAATTAAGGGAAGAGCAGAAGATACTTCTGAAGCAGATGCACTCAAACCCACATATTTGTGAATTTGACTGTGTTTTTCATGGCACTTTTCCAGCTTTGCTTTTTGGATGACAGTCATTCTTTGTGCCAGCACTGCTGAACTCTGGTATTAGGGCACTTTCTCTGTTATGACATGGAGCAGCAGTTGGCACAGCTTCATTTCAAGACACATGTTCTTTCCAGGAATACTCTGGCTGCCAACATGTGTGTTTGCTAAACACTTGGCACACAGGGAATGTTATAGTGTACCGGATTTACAGAGGCAGAAAAGCAGCCATATGTTACAACACAGTGTGGGTTATGAGTAAAATCTTCATAGTTGATTAATAATCCTGTGTGAAACTACTTGGAAATCTTGTTCTCTCTTGTAGCACGGGCTGCTAATCAGAACAGCTTCTACTGACCCAGAAGCAGGCTGAGATAAATGTGAGAGCCCCTGGATGGTGCACTGAGTTTGCAGCTCAGGGCCATATGATGGCTTTGTTAAAAAACAGCTTTTGTGATAGACAGAGGTCATAGCAGTTCTGTCAGCTGAGATTTTCTCTGGCCATTTTGGAGCTTGTTTCAACAAAAAGTTGTTCTTTGCAGAGTTCAGAGTTCAGTCTTGGGGTCCCAGCTGGTTCCAAACACAGCTGTGACTCTTAAAAATCCTGCATCTTTCACCTCATTGGTATTGCTTGCATTTTCTGACCACCTTTAAAAACAGCAGGAGAGCCTGTCTTAGATGTCTGCAGTGCTTTAAGCAATATGTGTGCACTGCAAATGTGTGGAGTCATCATTGCTCAGGGATTGCTGTGTGCTGAATACTTTATGAAGTTTTATAACGGTGTCTTTATTTTTTAAAGGAGTACAATAGAAATATTCAGTGTAACTTTGGCAGAAAATCCTTTGGGTAAAATAACATCTGTAAGAAATGCAGACCCTCTAAGACTCCTGCAGTGATAATACTTGGCTGTCTCTGAAATGGGGTTGCTTTGGATGGATTCTCGTGTACAAGGCTGGATGTTTGAATTTTCCAAGGGCGAAGGAGTAGGGTTTGTTTCTTGCAATCTTGCCTTTGCACCCATATGTTTAGTGAATTAGGAGGCCTTGGCCTGTCTGAAACCCTGTTGTTTGTGTTCCTGTTTGAAATTGCTCCCCTCAAGTGCTTCTCCTAAGATAGGAGGGTCAACTTATTCCTGATTATTGTAATAGAGCTGTGAAAACAGGAAAACCTATTTATCTGGACATTATGCTATTCAGTGTGTAAATGCTGCTCTGCTCTTTATTTCTTGAAATTTTGGAACCAGAAGATACTCGTGTCAGGCTCTTGCCTGCCCATTATTAAATGGTGCTGTATTTTTGTTTCCACAAATGCCAGCTGCTATCCATATCTGATTTTCTTGACTCCCCCATGTTTGCCATGCACGTTTCTGGATAGTAGAGACAGACTCGTGCTTGCCAGAGTGCATCTGTAATAAAGGTACTTCTGACTACTTTTCTCTGAAAGAAATAAAATGTTAGACCTTCTCCCTTTGTGTTGCATAATTTCTTAGGGTTATTCTCATTTTTAGAAGTTAGAACAGCTGAAGAAAAAGGGGCCCTTAGCTGGGCACAATCATGCAGCAGAGGAAAAGTGGTCAGAGGACAGGCAGGGGCTGGTATGTTGCAGATACGTTTAAAAGAGGATGACTGCTTCACTGCTTTCATCAGGAAAAGATCTAGTTCGTGTAAAGGAAGATCTCAACACATTTGGGGGTGTTTTTGTCACCCAAACGTAGGCACAAAATGTAGTCCTTGCCTCCCACTAATCTGTAAGGTAGCGCTCTTCTGCATAATTAGTGACTTTGAGGAAGCAGACTCAAGTACTGTGTACTTGCTGCACTCCTTGGCTGCAGGGCTGCCATTTTCCTTTCCCTTCAGCTGCACAAGAGAAATCAGCTTGAGGGAACATTGTCCAATTGCCTGAGCTTGCCCAGGGCCCAAGTCTCTGGCGGTGTGGGACTGTGACACGCAGCTAAGCAATTTTCATTCTATCCAAGAGAGGGCACATTAACAAGGTAATTATAGCACATTACTTCAGCAGGGACACATCAATTTTAATCCTTGAAGCATCCTAGTGAAGTAGATAAGTGAGTACTATTAGGCCTATTTTACAAAAGGAGAGACTAAATTAACAGCTGAAATATTTTTTCCATGGCAAAAGCTGCAGTGTAACTGAAGGCCAGGGACTTGGGGAGAAGGGTCTGGTTCACAGACCCCATCAGGTAACCATTCCCTCTTGACCTTGGAGATCTCTCCATTGATTTAAAGCCATACCACTCCATCTGGAGCAGAGGGAATGGGGAAACTGAATGCTTTGTTGATTACATTTTCCCCCTTCCTTTTTCTGCTGGCAAATTAATTGTAATGTTATTGAAATATGTTAATTTGAAATTATTGGTTAATCTCTTTTGGCAAATAAACCTTGATTTGTAACATCAGAAGTACACTGGATTTATGCTGCTGTTAGAGAATTGTGTATGTTTTTGTGTAAAAACAATTGAAAAGTCAAAAAATGCTTCTCTTTCATTGTGGAATATTTAATTGTTAAATGAAAGAGCCTCTACAGTGCAAAGCTGTGATTTACCAAAAGGTGAAAGGGGGAGCCAATGTAAGAGACCAGTTTTTATTGTTATTGATTAGATGCTTAATTTAAGTTGGTCTTCATTCGTGTTTAAACATTTGCCCCCAAAATACTTATTTCATTAACCCTCAGCAGAATATCTCTGAGGACAAATCTCATCTAAGGAGATGCCTGCTGGGTATTTCTTGCCCTTTAGTTTTCCATATCATCAGGGCAAAGTGTGAACACATAGTTTATCTTATGCTACAAGTCAAACAGCCTTGTATCACTAGCCAGTTGTCTGGTAGACAAGTCTGAGACTGATAGCCAGCTGGTAGCATAATCTTGAAAAACTGTGCTTGTTACTGGGTTTCATATTTACTTACTTATGGTTGTGTAGCAGGATTAACCGTTGTTATCCCTGTGTTTGGTTCATATAGGAACTAAACTTACTGTAGCTACAAGGCATCACTAGAGCATGTACCTTTCCCTGGGCCAGACTAAACACATGCTTCTGCCCACAGTCCTAGACTTACCACCCCATCTGACATTTAAATAGCAGGTTCTCTATGAAATTAGAACTTATGTGAAACAAGTTGAGGGGGGGGAGTGTCAGATGAGTTCTAAATGACTCAAGCCTTTACCAAAACTTTTGTCTTCGGTGCTTGGGCGTTGGTTGTTACTAACAGGGGAGTGCAGCCTGACTGTGGCGGTGGCATTCCTTCCCAGCCCTTCAGCACACAAAGGGGACTATATTTGAGGAGTCATGATCTTTTACTGTCCTAGTCCTGACAACACCTTTCCTAGAGCTGCAGAGAAATTCCAGCCCCAGGGCCATTCAGACCCTTGTTCAAAGTGACTTGCAAGACTGTGGGTGTGTTTGCTGCAGCTACAGGAGCAGAGTGAAGGGTCAGCCATGGGGCAGTGCCCTGAGCAGGATATTTGGCCCCTTGCAGCACACATGCTGCTGTAGAGACTGCTTAGCTGTGCATGGTGGTATAGGACATCATCTGTGAAGCCCTACATACCCTCCACCCCAAATTCATGCCTATAACGTCAGCAGGGGCTCATAATGCTGAATGTCAGAAGCCCTTTACTATTAGGTATTTGTCTCTTTTTTTTTTTTTTTCTTGAGGAACTCTTTTTCATCTATATTTCTTTGATGTTTGCTTGAATAGTTTAAAGGACTCAATTTTTTTTGGTGTAGTTAGGTGAGATGAGGCTCATTTACTCAGAGTAAAGACTGGAATGGGAGAGGGTTACTGAAAACTCTTGATTATTCTGGCTATGTGTGACACTTGCTCTTCTTCCTGGAATTAAGACCTCACCAAGTGTGTGTGTGCTTTCTGAAGAGTTTTTAATACTAGGCAAAACTAAGTGGCAATATTATTGCTTTGTAATGCTATGGGCAATTTATCTCAGAAGACTTTTAAATGTCTCAATACCAGAGTCTTAATTTTTAGAAAAAGAGGCTCAGGTGATTTAACCATGTCTGTACATCAGGTTCATGTAAGATTTAACATGAGATATGACAGACATCTTGTGAAAACTCAGATGTCTGAAATTTGGATTCATGACTCAAGCCTTCAGAGCTCGGCTCTAAGTGTTGGGCTGTCTGTCTTCAGCAGTTGCATATCAGATTGAAAGTGTCTTTCCCAGTTTCTCTTTGAGCATTTAATTTGGGTATGCCTACTTTTTGTTCCAATACATTTGAATCTCTGAGGATGCCAAGGGTAATTCTTTTACAATTTGCAAATATATTTGCTTTATGTACTGTAAATAAATAGTGGGTTTTTAAATCTATTTTAATCCGTGCCTATTTTTTCTCTTTCATGATAAGCATGTAGAAGTCTCATCTTGTTGGAATTTGCAAGTACTGAAATAATGAATACTGCGAATATTTTATTTTCCAGGTCTTTGGTTTCAGCACAGCGCCTGCTGTGCTATTAATATAGCACTTTAGCCAACTATAAAAATCAAAACAAATGCATATAAAACCATGTAAGATTCTGTTCCTCTTCTTTCTCTAATGGAAATTAAAATACCTGCAGCAAAACAGAATCACACCTGAGAATCTAAGTTTGAATTAAACCCCAGAGCCTTTGGCTGCTCTAATATCCTGGTTATGTAAAAGGCAGTTTAAATGGAGAGAAGTGCTTTTCCTTGTGTTGTGGTGACAGTTCTAGACCTGATCTGAACCTGAAACTGCCAACAGTTTTGGGAGAGGATGAAGTTACGTGACAAGTCAGCTTGAAAACAAATGTCCTCTAAAAAGATTTAGAGGAGTTAAAGGACAAAAGGAGAAGTGTAAGGGCTCTAATGAATGTAACTAGTGCATATTAGAAGGGTATTTTAAAGCTGCTAGCTGGAATAGCCGCATCGTTTTGTGTTTGTTGGGACAGCAGGTCTGCATTTGTGGATGGTAGCGGTTGGCATCTAAAGATCCTTTGCTGTGTCAGATCACCACGGGGGCTGACAGCTTACTGGTGACTGCAAGCCCTTGGACTGACTGGCCTGGGTCCTTGTCAGCCAGGGCATGTCCCCCTTGCTCCAGAGAGGCACTGTGCAGGCTGGGGAGAGAGCAGGGAGGGAGGAGGCGGTCCCCAGCCCTGTGTCCTGCTGTGCTCAGGACCCTGACTTGTCCCTGTTAGACATTCTTTTATTACCAAAACTGACTCCTGCATGTTTTTGGAAGTTGGTAATATCCAAGATAGGCCATTGTATCCAAAAGGAGCTGCTTTTGTGAGGGCCGCTATATTTATAGTGATTAAATTGGATTCTGCAGAGAGGAGCTTCCTCTATCCATAAGCCTGCACAGCCCAGTACTTTTGGCAAGTCTCCATTGCAAGCCTGTCCTCTCCTGCCATAACAGAAGAAATGCTTTGTGCCCCAGTCTCTGCACCCCCTGGATTATCCTCTGACTGGTTTTGCACCACAAAGGCACCTAACTTCCAGGGGCAGGTTAGGAGGTGATGCTTCATGATAAGGCAATAAATGCTTTGTCTTCTATGTTTGTACTAAACATGGTGGAAATTGCAAACTTGTATCTAAATGATGGGTTCTTTTCACAGTGTGCTGTTCTGGAAAGGATTGCAATACTTCCCTCTGATTAATTACATCTTGCCCTTTCTTTTAGATTGTCTTCTGGTGGGGTTCCAAATTTTGTCTTTGTTTTACGCTGCCACTCACAAGTGGGCATAAGGTCCCACTCAAGGAAACTAGTGTTAGGATGTCACAAGTAGAAGATTCCTAGAAATTGAAATTGCCATTTTTTTATTGTAGAATACATTCACTTGTACATATTTCCCAAAGGCAGACAAAAGAAAAAGGATTTTGTAGCAATGGGGAAGGGGAGGGGAATGGAGAATTGACTTATCTTGTCTCTATCACTTTGCCTGTTAAATGTAATTATTCTTGCTCTTATGGGGCTTCTAAACAGTCACAATTAGGAATTATGCTAATAAAGTCTGTTGTGACATGGAAATACACTTCATTGCTTATACTCCTCATGACTGTGTTTTAGTGTTGTGCAAAACACAGTATCCCCTCCTGGGGCAATATGGAGTAGGGAAGAATAGGAAGGGAGACACTTCAGTGCCAAAAGGTTGCATCTGGAGGACTTAGCCTTCTTTCCCAGCTCTGCAGTGGAATGACTTGACCTACAAACAGGCAAGGCATAAGGAGTGCTCAGCATCAGGGATGCTGAGGTTTGAAATCTGTTCCTGAGTAGTCAAAACTGAGGCCACATTTTTATAGAAAGCTGTCTGTGATACTGGGCTCTGACCTTCTGACATTTCTGCCCCTTGGACCTGTATTTTTATGAATTGAGCTGTCCCAGCTTCTGTTGGACTACTGAAATACTCAAAGTTGGGTCCTATTTTGATGCACAAAAAAAGCAGACCTGCTGTTGGCAGAGTGGTGTGCACCATTCCTTCACCAGTAGCAGGAATCAGATTTAGGAATACCATCACTAGGAGCACTAGCCCCTTAATGCCAGAATGAATGGGGCACCTTTGTGGCAGCCTTTGTGCCACTGAGGGTTTGATCCTCAGCTATGTTGCCTTGTGCTACATGAATGCAAATAATTAGAGCCAAACATGACATACTTATTTTTCAGTGACTGAATTGAGACGGTAGGCTGTAGGAAGAAGATGGGTATTGTTCTTTGGAAAGAGAGAGTGGGGAAAATAAAGATGCAAAGACATCAAAAGATAGATACATCTTTCTTTCTTTCCTTGAAATTTAAGTGCTAGTTTTGTCTACCTGAAAGCTTTCCACAAAGAATCCCTGAGTTAGAAATCAATATTTTTGATTAGAAACTGTTACTGAATAAATATCATCTGTCTGTAGTATCTAGCAGTTGGGTTTCTTTTACATCTTTGTTGTCCTTTTTTTGTTTCTCAGTTAAGAGAAGTTGGAGTTGTTGGGTGTGGGGAATGTGGTCAGAGGAATAAATTTCAAATTCTCTTGCTCTTCTGAATGTATTCCTTAACTCAAATGGGACAGTTTAGGCAGGTTCTGGAGCCAGTTTATCTGTGCTATATAAATGAATTTCGATCACAGTTGGCACAATTCTAGAAACTCCTTGAAATGACCACAGAATTGTTTATGAGAGCTCTGCAGGATAATTTCCTCCTTGCTTTCCCATTTGTCTCAAAAGCTCTGTTATTGCTCTTGTCATACTCTTTGCTGACCAGAGATTACATTAAAACAAAATCTTAGTACTAGAGCTTATTTCTTTCTTCCCTTTAGCTTCCCTGACTCATTGAACCCAAAACCAGTGTCATTGACCTAACAGATTAAACAGTTCATTAGCATTCATATTTTCAATCCTGTATATCAGATGTTTGTTTCCACTACTGTATGCAAAATTCTCTTGGACTACAAAGATGACTTTGATCAGACACTCTGAACTGAGGCATCTCCCAGAGAAAAAAGATCCTGCAAATCCAATGTCAGTCTGGTACTCTGCGGTGCTTAAGATAGCTCCATATTCAAAAGCAAAAGGTTATGAAAGTGGATAAAAGCTAAAGAAAGGGATAGCATGTAAGCAATTCAGGCAAAACTTTTTTCATCAGTGTGGGACAATCGGAAATTTTAAAGAAATTAGTGGTCACCAAGATAAGAAAAGATATGTGAGCAGTTCTATGCAACTGTCATAGAAAAATGGAGCGGATATCAGCTGGGGGGAAAGAACAACAGCATTTGTCATTTAAATGTCTCCTGAGGAGTTTCTTTAGAATCTGCTTTTATGAATTTTGTCAAGTTCCAGAAGGCCCAAAGGGGTAAAACATCAGAGCAAGGGGTGGTGATGAGAAAATGACAAGCTATGGGTACATTGGAACTACGAGATGAGGACTTACCTATTAATATACAATGATGCTCTTGGAGCCTTTGTTTTTACTCTCCCTTAGCATGGAACAGGGAGAGCTAGGCAGGTCTTGAGAAATAGTGACTTTTAAATGGCTTCTATAAAGCAAATATATTGAATAAAGGAAGAAGACCGCTCCACAGTCAGACACTGAAATTGTCTGTACTAGCAGGTCACTGGAAGACAATGCAGTGGATCATTGGAAGGTACTGCAGTTTTTACAATTATTAAAACAGTAGTTTCCTACTTGAGTGTTTGAGTATTGAGAAGTTTATTTGTTAGGTGATGCTGGACGGCATGAACAAATAAATGAGAAGATTCAAAGTAAAGCATTGGGAAAGCAGGGGATATGGAAAAGAGGGTGCTCTAAGCTAAAAGGAAGTAGCAAATTACAATTTTAAAAGTTAAGACTACTCAGTGTTGCTGTGCTCCTTGGTGTTACTTATGTATCAGTATATCTTCAGTTTCACTTGCACTGAGAGTAAATAGCAAGAGATTGGACGCTCCATTGCAAACCAGAGTTGGGCCTGGGCAGCTTTGCATCTTCTGCTTGCAACTTCCTAGCAAAGATATTTGACTTTGTTGCTTTTCAGACTGGGGATTTGGGGCAAAGGGACAGGATGGACGTTTAAGGGAGGTATAAAGTTTGGACGTTGAGAAACATAATCTGAGGACAGACTGGGAAGCTGTAAATCAGAATTCAAGGCAAATGTAGATATCACTTAAAGACTAGACAGCAGCTTGCTGTTGAAACATTCAGCTGTGAAAAGCTGAATGCTCTCAGTGTCTGACAACATATCTGCATCATGAATTCACCTTTCAGGAGTAAATATCCTCTGGGCATTTTTAGCCTTAATAATAAACCTTGCACATAAAACAATTCCTTTCAGTATTATGATATTGATGTAGAGGTGAGGCTTTCTGCCAGTTCAGAGTGTAGCAGCAGAATATTCCCATTTACTACTAGGGAATTTTGAGACCCCAAAAGTGCTCTTGGTATGTATCTTAAGGCTGTGATTTACTTCTCAGGCATCCTATTATCCTTGTCAGCTTGAGTGGGATTATTAGTCCTCTTTTTGTATTTATCTGTTTAGCAGGATGTATCTCAGCAGATCTATGGCTCAAGTATTCAGTGGCTTACAGAGGAGCTGTGACTCCATTGTTCTGTGCGTCCATGCAAGCTGCAGGATAAGCAGAATTGTGCAAGTCAGCCCTTTGACAGAGAGTTAGGATGGACAGGGCTTGGATATGTCAACAAGACCTTTATCCTTGCAGTTTTGAACTGCACCAAATACTGTCTGGCTGTGGCCAAGCTGGATTGCCTGGTTGTCTCTACTAATCAGCTGAGCATGTGTGGAAATGTTTCCTGGCACTGAGACTGGCCATTGCAGGATGGTCTCTCTGTGCTCATAAACATGCAGAACAAGATGGTTGTATGAAAAATGGGCATTGGGAATAGTGGGCATATCCTAACCCCTAAGTTGTGCTCAGAATAATTTGTAAGACTTACAAATTATTCTAGTAAAATGAGAAAATTATATTGGAGAGAGTTCTAATAGTTTACAATTGCAAACTACCATGTTCCAAAGTCTAGGAGTACACCCTGGCTCCATTTCATTTGTTAGTGTTGGTATATAGTCTATTAGTTTGACTTTCACCCTGTCAGTCTTTCCAATGTTTCTAAAACCCTTTACAAGCAATTCAGAAAAACAAGGCCCTCAGGCAGAGATGAATAGCTTACAGTAATGTAAGTAAACTGAAAATGCTGCTGGAACTGACTGCTTAGTTCTAGTGCTGTGTGTGGTCCACACTTTGAACAGAAGCTTCTCATACTGGGAATTGAGATGCCACTGGAGAACAGATGGGCTCTCACAGCCACTGCAGGTATGCTGATTGTGGGTCTAAAGCAGCAGTGTTAGAGATGAAATCTATGCTAGATGCAGGGTTTGAAGTTGCCACCATTAAGTAGATGGTGTAGGGAAACCACAGTGCATCTCTCCTCTAAAGAAGCTTTGTGTTAAGAAAAGGAAATGAGATCTCTTTCATTTGATTCCAGTTTCCTGTGTAGATGTCTCCCATCCACTTCCCTGTAGGGAACATCCTTATATTTGAAGGAGGAAAATGGTGAGTGAAGTTATCTAGATTTCAGCACCCATGTGTGGCAGCAGCTTCCTGTGTAAATCTTATTGGGAAAGAGGGGCACATCCAATCTTATTGAGCTTTATGTTCTTGATTCATATTTTAGCAATATTAATGCTCATCAACCTGCTACATGGTCTTTAAGAGGCTTAATTAATCATCACTTCTAATAGTCTTAGAGATGTTGCTGCAGAGATACCAGACAGAAGGGGAGGATTGCTGTCATTATGGGGCAGAGGGTGCAGAGAAAGGAGAAGGGCAGAGGGATGAAGGAGCAATTGCTAGAATCTGTGAAAGTCACAGCAATGTCTGTATGCTCGGCTGTGGGCCCCTCTGCATATTAAGAGGGTTTTTGAAATGGCTGTCTCTGTGGTGCCTGGGTACAGGGGACCTGCCCTCCCCTTGCTTGTGCCCCTCCACTGTTTGTCTTGGTCCTTTGCTCCCTCTGCTCTGCGGCGCTCCTGCCTCCCCCTCGTGCGCATGCACCCCTCTGCTTGCAGCCAGGTTCATCAAAAAAGCAAGTGTGTCTCCATGGTAACAGAGAGACAGCTGAAAAATGGCAGCTAAATGCAGCTGCCCCTCATTTAATATCGACTCTGGCACTGACAGAACAGATAATGGGCAATAACACACCATTATGCTGCGGGGAAATGAAATGCTTCAGCAGACGCCTGTCATGCTGCAGGGATTTATTTGTTACTGTACCAGCAGAGATTTCTCTCCCCTTCTGTCTATCACTTTCATTCCCTCTTCTTTTTCTCCTTCTTTCCCTTTTCTGCCTGTTTTCTCCACTTGTCCCTTTTGCTTTCCTCTATTTCTTTGTATTCCTTCTTTCTTATTTTTCTCCTTTCCCCACCTCTTTCCTCTCTTGCTTTCTCTATCACGTTCTCTGGATTTATTGTTCTTGCTGTTGAAAATTGCTGTGTCTGAAGCCCAAGGGTTTTGTGAAGCTCCAAGCTTTTTGCACCTTTCAGACTTCCCATGTTCTTCCTAGTTCTTCTCCCTTTTGTCTGTGCACATGTCAGCATGACTCTACTAAGGATGAAGTTTTCTGGATGAGCCTTCTACCATCATATTTATGTGGGGTGTGTTTTAATTTGGCAAATGAAACACAATGTAATGGAAATTTTTGATGGAAATGTAGAGGAAAGTGCTAGTGGAATGGATGTACTGTTTCTTGTGGTGCCAGAGTTTGTGACCACAGCTGGCCACAGAGTACCCAGAGGTTGGGCAGTTTGCATCTAGGTTGTAAATCATGTTGCTTTCTAAATGATTCCTGATGTTGTGACTCTTCCACATCTTAATTATTCACGGTTAGTTTCACTTAGTAACTGCTCTGGGTTTAGTTTCTCTAAATATCCTGCTTGTGTAAATCTGAGATGAGAACAAGGGACACTGATGATGAAAAGGGATCCTGTCTCAGGATTCTAAGACCTCTCCCTCTGTAGATAACACTTTGAACTAAACAATAAACTTTCATGTACCTGCCTTTAAGCTGGAAGTAGTTGAGACCTGTGAAGCTCTTTGCTTGGACCCAGAGGCTGCTCTGACCTCAGTAAAAGGGCTCTCTGTGGATGCAGTTCATGCAGGCAAAGGCATGCTCTCATTACAGACTATCTCCTCCACATTTTCTTGCAAAGAACTATGAAATCCTCATAGACATAGAGTCGTGTGGGTGTAGCTGCATGCATGGCAGTGACCTTCACAGATTGGCAGGGTCTAGACAGGCATTTGATGGGTAGAGCAGAGGAGCTATCATCTTCTCCCACAAAATGTACACCATCTTGCAGTAAGAGTTCCTAAACATAGGATGTGGCAGAGCTCTGGCAGCTGCACAGTCCTTAGTTACTGTAGCTAACACTGTAGCTGTGTCCGGAATCACATCACATCAGTCCTTGTCTCATGTCGGTGTCCTGGAAAACATCTGATGCAGAACCTGTTTGACTTGACTTGCTTGTACCTATGACTTCATAAACCTAGTCATGTAAAGAGCTCATTTGAATATATATATGTATAATACATATATATTTTATATATACACATGCACATATACATATACTTTATAAATTCTTTTGTTAGCGTGCCTGGGACCGTATGAAAAGAAAACGTACTAATAAAGTTGTATTTTCTGCCAGTGTAAAGATGTCTTCATTCATGATTTTGTCATTGTTGATATGTTGATTTCAGGGAATGTATTGGGTGGCTTTTTTGTGTACACACAAACAGTGTCTGTGCCATTAAATCTTAAGGTAGGAGTAGGCTTAACTTCTCTAAGTGATGTATTATACACATTGTGCCATATGGACCTAGAATAGGATCATTATTCTTTTCCCTAAGTGTGATGGAGTGAGCAAATCTAGCTAAGCAGATTTTTAGAAAACAAATTTTCCAAGGACTCAGTGCAATACAGCTTTAGGGAGTACCAATCTTATGGACCCCCTTGTTATTCTATCACAGCTTTGTTGTTCTAACCCTGTTTTTGATAAAATACATTGATCATGACTGGTAAACCATTACATTTTTGGTACTTTGATAATTTTTGATTAAAAATTCCAGGGTTGTGGAGTAAGTGCCCATGCTTGAATCCTAACAGTTTCCTAGAAATATTTACACCTCTGGGTAAAATCTTTACAATGGCTTCTAAGTTTTCCAAGTTCATCAGCCCTCACTGTGATTTGTGACAAATCAGGGCAGGGGGGAGCTTTAATACAATAGCAGGTAAGATAATAACTGCTAGGGTAAAGCAGATAATGAGAAAGAAGGAAAGATCCTTTTGGCTGATATCCTGATACACCCTCATATCTCAGCAGAGGAGCTTATTTAAGCAGAGGATTTCCAAAATATCAGCATACATCCCAAGTATCTGATTTTACTTACTTCTTCACTGCAAATGTAGAGCATGCTCCTCAGGAGTCCTCTTAGGAATCACAGGTTAAATAGGCAACTCTGAGACACTGCATAGCATTCATCCCCACTGATACTTTGGTTATGCTCCAGTAGACTTTGGGAGCAGCCCTTAGGCGGCTATAGGTTTCCCAGTTTTTTACTACTTTTTCCAGTGTTTTTAAAATTAATGCCTGCTATAAGATACTGAAACACTAGGAAGGTGATTTCTGCTTTAGGTTTCAAAAAAAGCAAGCTGGAGTCCAAAAATCCTTAATTGGTGTAATCCTACCACTTCTCTAAACCAGGAGATTTTTAGGTATAAAGGCTATTCAGAGCTCTCTCTCTCCAGAGTTGAAATGAACTGACCCCCATTTCAATTGCATGCCCTGCCAGCTTCTTGAGCCCTGGTGCTTATTAATGAAATAAGCAAACATGGAAGTGTCTTAAGGTTTTTTTTTTCCTGTTTTTTTTCCCTTCTTTTTCTCCCACTCTCCCAACAAATCTGCAATCATTAAGTACCATCATGAGAGAGGAACCATCTTGTTAAAAAGAAAAGCTCTGATTTTTAAAAATTTTTCATTTATGAAGAATCCCATCAGGAGCAGGCTGTGATTAATACACATAATTGAAACAAATTGCAGCTAACTGCAGAAAAGTGTCTCCCAGCTGCTGACAGAAGGAAATTGCTGACAGCCTTTTCCCATTCAATGAAGAAAAGAGAGAGGGAGAAGGGAACCCTGCCCAGCCCATATGGGCACTGTGTGCACACGCGCGTTCAAAAGCACTTGTGCAACCAAGGCCGTGTGTGTCGTGGCCTGTGAATCTGCATGTGCAGACAGCCACACATGCAGCTGCAAACCCTGCTTTGTGTGTTTGTAAGGACTGTATGTGTGTGCATGTGGGATCCCTCGTGGCTGCCTGCCCTGCTGATCACCCACATGCAGTGTGACAGCAATGTCAGGGTAGGGAGAGCTGCTCTGGGGGCACTGTGTGCTCCACCACAGAGGGGAGGCTCCCGCTGTGTATGTGCTTGCATGCATGGAGTCCTGTGCACACATGTGAAATGCCAGGGACTCTTCTGCAGGGAGCCCTTCCTCTGGCTTTATATTTAGGAGGATAAGGCAAGCTCACTTCTGGCTTTTAAAATGCCTTCCATCGCTAAAGGTTCTTCTGTCTCTTTCTCCCTCTTTTTTTTTTTTTTTTTTTCCCTCTTATGCTCTTTATCTGTCATTAGCAGCCTAAACAGAAAACACTTAGGCTCTGGAGATGAGTGTGAAGCTAAGAGAGCCATCTTTGATTGAAATGCCATACAGATGGCTAATGGGTGTGTATCAGAGCTTTGTCTGGCTCAAAAAGTTGCTCTGGAGAGGAATTTAATATCAAGAGTTGATTTAGTTGCTGGCTTCTACTAAGATAATCAGTGTCTGGGTTATGCTGATTGTTTTGTGGTACGTGTTTATCACATATGTGCCATGTATAGCTTGGCCATCCAGTGATGTGCTCCCACACAGCCGTGTGACTGCTTCAAAGTAACCACCCAGGGCACTGGGTGGGCCACAGAAACACTAGTCAGCAGAAGGCAAAGTTGGAGACCTCTAGAAGACTGTTAGTAAGGTCTAACAAACTGCCTGGGAAAATATGCAGTGAGGTTGATGCTCTAATACTAGCTGGATGTATTTTCTTGTGGTCATCTGTTGATTTTATAATCTGAGCTTTTATTCATCGCTGTGTAAGGACATTTTTACTTTTTTAGAAGCAAGCAGGAACGTCAAGTATGAGTTTTTTCCAATATTATCTGCCTTTAAATCTGATTGCTACAGTGTGATGCCAGTTGGTAAAAAAAATATCTTCTCATTGTAATTTTTCCCACTGAAATAAAGCCATGAAATCTGTTTGTAACCACATGCATATTATAAGTGTTGTAAAAATAACTTGAACTGGCCCCAATCTGTTATTCCCTCTCCCTCTGTGCTAGTGTTCAGTGTAAACACATCAATATGAAGCAGTTAGCAAACAAACATTCCTTTATCAGAGGTGTATGTTGATCCCAATGGAAGCCTAACACCTCAGGCGGGCAGATGCAACAGTGGGAAAATAACTGATAAACTCAGATGTTACAGGTTATGGATTGTCTTTATGAGTTAGTGGTTCATAGTAGATGCAACCAGGGAGGTGAAGGAGGGCTGGAGCCATTGACATTTGAAGTTAAACCCAGGGAATGGTGCATTCATCTCTAGCAGTATTCAGGGAGTTTTGGAAGAGTCCAGAAAGGGTTCACTGAAAAACCTACATGCAGAAAGAATGTAAAATAATACCAGGTGGGTGGTGCTGGAAGGGAGATTGCAGGCTTAGATTATTACCATAATAACAAATCACTCCAAAGCAATCTAGACTGAATTTGCCTATTAAAAAGAAACACATGTACTCTTTTAATTCTAAGGGAAAGCGAGTCTGTGCATTCACATTGAGGCATGAGCTGCCTTGTGTTTACTGAAGGGTAAGGTGATGCACGTGGGCAGCTGCCATGGAGGAGTTGATGTGAGGTATTCCACATGCTTGCCTGTGCACAGAGACACGAGTGCCCCGCCTCTCAGCCAGGGTTACTCCTTGATGTGCAGAAGCCAAGTTTCCCATTGCTGCAATGTCCTTCTGCCCCTTTGAAACTCCCCTTGCAGCTAAGAAAGGTCATGTCTCAACTGTGTTTCAGTCCTCAGTGGTTATGGAATGTTGATGCAGAGCTGTACATACAAGGTATGTTCTACTCTGGAAAGTGTAATTGCTACAGCCAGTAGACAGAGCTCTCTTTTGTAGAGGTGAAAAAGCAGGCACAGGTGGGGTCTGGAGGTTTATAAGCCTGCAGGGCTGTAACCACTTGAAGGATCAGCAGGGCTGACCACAGCATGTTCTCACTGGTGCTTGCATGACTTTCAGAAATTGTAGCTGGTGGGAAATTACAGTTTCTGTCAAGGATAATTTTTGTCTTTTGGGGCTGAACAGCCCCAGTTCTGCCAGATGAAGCAATTTTAGCACGTATATATATATATATATATATATAAACCACCTACAACTAAAGGAACTTTGTGGAGTTGCTGCAGTTCTTGTAAAAGCTTGAAAATGAGTTTTATGAGTTTTTAATTTACCCCCACTGAGAAAAAGAATCTTTGGGGCCAACAATCTTTTTTTACTGGATGCTATGAAATATTGAGGTCAGTACTAACATTTGTCTGCTGCTGTCTGTGCAGCATGAGAACTTTTTTTAACTAGCATTCATTGTGAAGGCCATTCAATAAGACATTCACAGGTGAGGAGGGCACAACTATGTCTTGTGATTTTTACATCATGGTATGGTCAAGCCAAGTAGATCACATAAGTTCAGAATCTGCTCATCTGTAGGACAAAGAAACAGGGAAGTTTCAAGAAAGTGTAAAGGCAACAGCAGGAACAATTGTGATGCTCTGTGGGCTGCAGTTGGTAAAGCTTAATGCTGCAAATTGCCAGGTAATTGTAAAAAAGCTTTCAGTCCTGGTAGATACTAAATGCAGTGAGTTCTCTTCCTCCTTTGTCTTCCCAGACTAGTTAAGTTACACAGCTCTCTCTTGTTCAGTCCCTTTGTGGGATTGATGTATAGCGGCAAGCAAGAAAAAAATTGCGTAAAACCAGGAAAAAAAGGATTTAGTGAAGTTTCTTTACTTCTTTGTGTCAAGTTATCTGTGTGTAATGATAAAACTGCATATATATCTATATCTAGACAGATCAACTATATGAATTAATTTAATGTTATATAATTTAATCCCTCTTATTTTTTTAGTTCTGCAGAGCCAACAGAGTTGTGAGAAAATGTTATACCTTGTTCTGACATATGCTTTAACAGAAAAGCTCTTAAAATTACAATGTGGAGGCCAAATTTTGCCAACAGTCCTTTTTCAGCAGCCCCATAATAGATCATGGCGTTATGAAGGTATGTGTAGAACTTGTTTTGACAAAATTCTGTTTCTAGAGGCAGCATGAAAAAAAATTTCAGCTTCTCTGTGATTTTACAAAGTAGTGGTAGACATAGAAGTTACAGGGGAAAAAAGCCACTGACATTTATTTTTTGTTAGAATGAGCATGTTTGACCAGAGAGCTGTCAAGAGACAACTAATCTGGAGGCTCTTGAGGTTGCAAAGTGGCAGAATCCACTTCCAGAATTGTCTTGTATTTTAAACACAGTGATGTTTTTCACATGGCAAGGGCTTCAAGGGCTTCATGCTGGCCACATGCGTGGGATGCACAAGGATTTGCTCTATGGGTCATGACCAAAACTGCCGCCCGAACTTGCCAAAATCTTTCACCTGAAGCTTTCAGTTCCAAAATGACAGGACTGTGTTGTCAGTGGGTTAATGGAGTTGTTAATATGTGGGGGAAAGGGGGACAACACTTTAGTGAAACAGGAGTTGGAAAATATTTATAAAATCCACAAATACCCCTGGTGTTTAGATTAGAATGAGGGTCTTTGCTACTAAAAAAGAACCAAGTCCCAAACCCCAAAACCACAGAAGTCAAGACCTCCAGGCTGAACTCATCTCCAGGAGAATAATGGCAGCACCTTTCTGAACTGAAGGAGAAACACAGGCTTTTCAACAGTAGTTGTAGCACAAGGGCAGTGTCACATCTCCTGCAGAGAGGTTTGAAAAGTAATTTTTATAGCAGTTGGGCTTTGCTTGTAAGAATAAGAATTACATCAGTTCTGACCTTCTAGCAACAGGCTTAGGAAAAATAACATGAACACGGATACCAGCATGATCGCTGTCTTACATCCAGCAGTATACCCTCACTGATTGCCATAAAATTGCTCCTTATTTTTATCAAGGCCAGTGAGCTCAGAGTTTGGCTTAGAGTACTGAAGAGAGAAGCACTGGTTCGACTGTTTTTTTTTTTTTTTTTTTAAATTGTTTTTAGTTGATATTACAGTCTTGATAATGTGTACAAGGCTTTAATAAGATTGTGCTACCCAGTAGTTTGAACTAATGAAAGCAGCTGGGCTCATTTTTGGTGCTGTCACATCAAGATATGAAATTCATTTCATTGATGATATGAAGTTACTAATTTTGGATGAGCTGATAGAATAGCTGTTATCTATTATTCGAAATAGCATAGATAATTTCAGAAATTTATGAAAACAGATAAGCAGATAAGTATTTAAAGATAATTACAGTATATACTAAGCATCAATTTTTATTGCATTGAAATAAATGGATATAATATCTATATATGAAAAGACGTCATGGGAATAGCTAAGAAAAAATTAAAGTCATGACATAATTTTTTCACTTGAATACAAAAAGCCTCTACTATGATGAAATCTTTATTCTTGAAATATTTTTCAATTTGTTGAGCTTTGAAGAGATCTTACGAACTTCCAGTGATTAACTGGAGTACTTATGCCTGAATACTTTTTCTGTTCATCAGCATCACTACCAGCCAGTCACGCTAAACTGACACACATTTTGCACTGCTGCTGAGCTTCCCCCACTCTCTGACCTTAAATTACTTCTGTACCTTTTAAACCACTCCTGTGTCAGTCTTGTCTGGGTTGCATGCAAAATTTTCAAAAGATGCTTAGCTTTCCACAGGTGTCTAGGTGAATTAGATGCTGAATCCAGATGATTTCTGTGGAGCTTCTGGCAAACTTTTTTTTTCTGTGAACTTTCCAGCAAACTTTTTTTCTGTGAACTTTCCTCAGTGTCATCTAGCTCTTATTTTGAACATGTAAGGAGTTGTTAAAATTGAAGAACATGTTCCTTTTGGAGGTTATTCTATTGCATTAAATAATAGTAGAAAATGAAAATGTGATAATGGTAGGCTGTGCTCTTTTTTCCTATACAGAGAGACTACTACACAAAAGATAAATGTCTACTTTTTGCAAATTAGGATATGAATTCTGTGTGCCAAGGATCTGCTCCTGAAATCTGAGATACGTGAGTCTTGGTCTTCAAGCATGTTGGTGTCATGTACCTATTGCAGAAAATTCTGATAGTGAAGAGAGATTTCAGAAAATGCAATGTTTATGCTTTGCCCAGGTCTCATGCTGAGTTGGCAGCAGAGCTGAGAACATGCAGGTTTTTTCTGACCCATTCTTGAGCAACAAATCCTTTGAACAACTGGCTTAGACAGTCCACTTTATGTTTGGGTGTTTGTGCCTCCCAAAAGAAGCAACCTCCTGCTTACCTGGAACTGCAGTTGCACTCATCATGGGATGAACCTCCTTGTCATTATTGAAGGGACTATTTGATGATGTTTTTATTTCTGGTGTTTCTGATTCAGGCAATATTCAGTTTAGGTTTTTTCGTAAATGTATTATTGAGTGTTTTCTTAGGAACTACTCCCATAACAGCAGAGGTTTCCTCTACTCTGTATGCTTTTGTTTTCTAGTAAGGAATTTTCCTCTTTCTATCAGTTTTGGATGTATTTATTCAGACCTATATTTATTTGTGCATGGGCTTAATGTCATATACATCACAGAAATGTTCCCTGTTCTCTATGCTTTTCATTCTTGTTTTACATGACCCTTGCTTTTGCACATAACTTTGCTACAGCCAAGCTGTAAAGATGGTAATAAAGTGTATGCGTGGCAAAATAAGGTGGAATGAAACCCTTATATAGATGCTTTTTGTCATTTTTATGTGCATCACTCTCTTCCTTTTGATGTAGTGCTGTCTATAGTGATCTAGTCTTCCCTCAGCTTTGTGTTTTCAGCATTGTGTTAATTGTTTGTGGTGTATGGGTTTTTCAGCAGTGTGCAGTGAGAAAGGTCAGCTGTCAGAAACAGGCCTGTCCACAACTGATAAGACATTCGAGAGATTGGATTTGACTCATTAAGCACCTTCCCTGTAGACATGGAGTCTGCTCTGCCGCAGAAAAAAAACTAAATCAGGAAGGGAAAAAGGCCAGGATGAAGTTGGAGCATGCGCCAGAAGCCCTGGCACACCCTCCCTCTCAGCCCATGCACAGAGCCAGTTCCGTGCGCTCCCACCATGCTCGCATCCTCGGGCACCATGGACATCTGTGCCTGTGCCCTGAGACTGGGTGTACTTACTCCTGGCCAAGACACACATTCATTTTTTCTGTGTACATGCATGTGTGTGTAAGTCCTCATGTGTGTGTGCCCTGAAGTTACATGGGGAAGAAGCATTTCATTCCTGCCCTCAGATGTGTACTGCAAGTTGTATAAGGATTTTAATTATCCCACATTTTGCATGTATGCAAGTGCATCCACTTCAACCTGATTCTGTTTCTTGCTCTTGTAAATCTCTTCACGTTAAGGTCGCTTCCTTTCGTGCTGTAACAAAGGACACACCTCCTCTTCAGATCTATCTATTGTGTTTGTTCAGCTGTACTCTGTCTGCCTTTCCACAGAAATATGCTGTGTAGGCAACTGTCCTTCCTATGGTAGGTATGTGTCCATTGCCCTGGTAAACACATGAGGAACTTGCTGCTGTATATAATAGCAGAAGCCTAGCATGTTTCTCATTGCATACAAATGCACACATTTTTACCCCTAAATAATTACTGGCCAAAGCTGCTCTGCCAGCTTGTAACAGCCTCTCGCCTGTGGCTTTGTTTGAGAAGAATTGTTCTGCCTCAAATTGGGTTTGGATACTGCTACTTCCCTAAATGGTCCTAATGATGTCTCACAACGAGCACAAATGAAGGGCAGCAGTAGTGTTTGGCAGTGTGTTTTGCTGTCCTGGCAGTACTGGGGTTCCACACGTACCCACTCTCCAGCAGCCCAGCAGCCGTGGGAAGCTGACATTGCCACAGTCTCTGTGATACCACTGGTGCTGCTCTGCCCCGCTCCCGTCCCTCTTGCACTGCACTTCTGCTTTTCACCTTCCTTTGCATTTCCCCTTTCCCATGGGCACGGCTCTCAATACCGCTCACTGGTACTGAAAAGGATCATTTTGTGGATCATTATTGTGTTATTACAGTGATTAGTGGTAACTATTTTTCTACTCCCACTTCCCGCTGGAAGGATGCCCAAGGGGCTCCCTGCTCAGCAGCAAAGCGCGACGCTTGCTGGAAGGCTGCTGCCAGCACAGACCCACGGGCCTGCAGCAGCACACGCTCACCTCTGGCACTGCTGCTCTCTCCCTTCTGCCCCTTTCTTTGGGAGCTTCCAGCAGTGCTCTAAAATAGTGCTGTTCAACAGAAGCAGGAATTTTGCCTCCTGTCAGGCTCCTTACATGGCTTTTTGCTAAGGTCAGAAAATTGTGGAGAGACCTTGTCTTCAGTGTGGAAAGGAACAAAAATGCAAATACACACTGTTTTAATAGCTGAATGTTAGTGCTCTTGAACCTGCAGCCAGTAATAAACAGGTCTAAATGCTTAGAATCGAGATGAATGATAGGTGTTTGACTTCTGATTTTTAATAGGCTTGAAGAAGAGTAAAGGTAGTGGGAAATTGGGAATTGCAGATGGGATACAGATTGCTGCTGAAGAACAGTAAATCTCTCTTAGGGAGTGAATGTAATGTTGTTAGTTGGCCTGCAAGTTGCTTCAGTTTTTCAGTTTGTTGGGGGTTGGTGTTTTTTTTTTGTTTTTTTTTTTTTTTTTTTTTTTTTTGGGTTTTGGTTTTTTTTTTTTTTTTTTGGCCTGTGTAAAGAAACAACAGTTTTGGCCAACAATACATGGATGAGAAGCTGGTGAATTAAGAGCTCAGCTGCATGCTTCCATACTCTTACCTGTACTGTACCTTGTGCTCTACACAGAGGGGTAGGTGGGCTGGGTAGCAATCTGGCAGTAGAGACCTCTGTGAGAGCAGGGCTGGTGAATATGTTAGACCTGGAACTTTATAGTCATGGTACTGTGAACATGGAGCATGTGAGGAAACATTTCTACTGGGTGATATGTTCAGTGACTGGCATCCTTACGTTTTAGTGATGCAGCAGGGAAAAAGGAAAGCTATAAAATTGTAGAGTGAAATAAAAACATAAGAAAAAGTAAATACAGCAGCAGTGGGCATTGCCCTCACCCATGCTTAGCATTGAGGAATCTAGAGAAGGTTTTATGCTCAGCAAATCATCATCATATCTCTTGACAAAATTTGTAGCAATGCTTTGCTTTTTCTCTACCTTCTGGAACTAGGAGTGAGACTAGTTTTGTTCAGAGAAATGAAAAGAAAAAGTATACTTTGTTCAACCAAAGCAAATTGTTAATTTATATGACAATATAAAATTCTTTCAGGCAAATTATTTTAAAAATTGGTTTATTCAGCATCATTCATTTCAAAATAAACATGTTTCATGCTTTCATTTTAAAATAGAGCTGTAGTTTTTTAAAAGAAATATATTTTTCAGGGTGTGTAAACCAAAATTTTTAAGCTTCATTTTGAGTTAAGGAAGATGTTGTCACAGAATTGGTTTTTAGTCCCCATGGTCAGCTGATCAGAACATAAAGAAGAAACACAGCTCTAAGTATGTAGTGCCATGGGCAGACCAATTCCTGGGGATAATTTCTTTGACAGAGAACGCAACATCACACACTGATACCAGTACAGTTTGTATTTAGCAAACAATGGAAAATATGTGGAGAAGAGGATTCTCAGGACACTTTGTACGCTGCACATACACTGGGTGGGTAGAGGGCGTCTCCTCACTGATGTGGAACATTTCTCGGTTTTCAGAGTTTTATTAAACTCATAGAATGTTCTTTTCCCATAGGTCTGAAGGACTTAACCTACGTTTTTGTTATCTTTATAGTACAGATGGAGACGGCCAAGGTTAATTAAGTGCCTCAGGTTGCACAGTGAATCAGTGACAGAGTTGAGGATAAAAAGCTGGGGTTCTGACTTCTATGCCTCGACTTTGTCATTTAGATCAATTTTAATGAGCAATTTAAAGAAATGGTGTTATCAGACATATGCTATAATCTTTTTTAGACATGTCATTTATTCATTTTCATTATTGTAGTATTAATACTTTTGTCATCAAAACATTTTAGCAAAAAAGGTTTTTATGGCTGTGTTTTCCAGCTATTTTGTGTGCATCATTGGAGGAGTTCAGACACTTCTGTTTTCTTGCTTATCTCTTCAGAAAAGACAATATGTGGCTTAGAGAGTAGGTAGGGAGCCTGTGGATCATATAATTGGCAAAACTAGGTTAAAAAATCTATCTGTGCTCAATATGTGGCCTAACCAGGAGATTTTGTGTGGTGTAACTAATTTATGTTTTATCCTCTCCGAAGACATTTTGTCAGATGACTGCAATATACTGTTGAGTGAAAAGGAGATTCCCAGCACTGACAAGCAAAATAGCTTTTCATTTGGGTGAATATTTTTTTATTTAGATGATAAGATCCCTAATTGTATATTTAATAGATGCTTCAGAAATATAGGGCAGCTGGGCATCTAACAGGCTACTAGCTCTGCCACTGTTATGTGACAGTGATATATGGAAACTGCTTTATACATTTAGTATATGTCAACTATTTTGAGGAACAGGAGCCTAGGGAAAATTTCTCCTTTCTTTGGGCTAAAGATTCAGGCGCTGTCATGCCTCTTCCTCCCCTTTACATTCAGTCTTTGCTGTGTAGTGGTCCAAATTCATCAGGTGAAATAAATCACTCTGCAGGGCTGGTTCTGGACCTCTTAGGGATGGTTTGCAGTCCCACAGGTCAGAGCCTCCTCTGTGTTGGAGCCAGCCCAAAGAGCATCATCCAAGGACACAGGCAGACAAAAGCAGAGGTGGAACATGTTCCGGAGATCTCATGCAGTATCTTCAGATAAAGCAGTTCTTCCTCTTGTTTTCATTAAGAGCTTAGCTGCACAGGGAAATAATAGATTAGTCAGGTTTGACAAAAACCCCTGAACATGCATTGTATTGCCAAGTCTCCTTGATCTCTTCTGGGCTTAAATTTGAGGACCTTTTAACAAGCACTCTGCTTTAGACTTGAAGGGTAATGGTAAAGTAGCAAATAAGAGAGTAGAGGGCATGATTCATGCTAGGCACTTGATGTTCTCTGGTGGAACATTATTGCTTCCTTTGCTCTTACTGGTGAGGTGAGAGAGCTTTTTGCATAAGATTAGAGCTGTTACACTATGTGCAAAATTTGAGTTTGGCACTGAAAGAGCGCTGGCTATTGAGTGCATCTCACCTTTGCTGTGGACTGCTGGGCTAACTCCTTTGCTGTGGACTCTTTGCATCTCTTAAACAGGATGGGAATTGTTGCCTTGCGTTGATTCTTCCCCACACTGTTTCTGATGTTGTAATGCTGATTCCTCCCTGCTTCCAAGTTACAAGTTATGTCGATGGAGTAAGTGAGCTTGAGGAGCCTGAGAAAACAATAAGTGATACTATTTCTGAAAAATGTAACATTTCCCAGAATGGTTTAAACTTAGTAAGCATTTAAGAGACTACTGTTTTTACTGTAGGACTCCAGCTCAGCACTTAATTTTATCTGTTATAACATTGTTCTATGATTTTACAATTTTTTCCCAACAGCAAAAATTCCTTTTCTTCTGAAAAATAATTCCTATAATTTCCTTGAGGTTGGAAGTCATATTCTTTTTCCTAGATCTAATCAATGCAATCAGTTCAGTCATCTCATTATGACATTAATATGACTTATGTGTTCTTACTTTACAGTTTGTAATATAAATGCAGTTTGGAATATAAATGCTATTTGGAATATAAATGCAGGCTATGATATGGCTCTCACAGCTTCCACATATCAGTATCACTGTTGGTGATGCTTGGAACATGCTTCATGCGCTGAAGAATGCATTGTGTATTTGTAATGTATTTAAATAATTAAATAATGTCTGTAAAGGAGAGAGTCTGATGAGTGGTGTTACTGATCTGTTCAGGTGGTATGAAGGATGGTTAGACTAGAAAAAAACAATTACTTGGATGTATTATTTTTCCTGTTCAAAGGCTGGAAAGGAGGAATGCAGCAGAAGGATAAATAGAGGCTGCAATAATCTGCTTTTAGCTACTACTGGATTCTTTCACCATGCCTTTAAAATAACAGCCTAATTTTTTACTAAACTACTAATCCTAGAGCTTTGTTCTAATGACATCAATCTGGGCAAGGTGCTTTGACCACTTCTAAGGGCTTTCCTTAGTTTTAACATTCAGTCATGTAATGTTGACTGTAAACCCAAACCCCAGTGAGAAAAGGACTGCCTCACAGGACATCTGTAATGCAGTGAAGGTGAGAGGGGTGAGCAGCTAACTCTTGGTTTTAAGAGAGCTACTTGAGGTTTGCTTCAGGAGATGTCAGGAAAGTCACTGCCCATTTTATATGTTTCTAAATATTTAGTTGTGTCTGGGGACAAAATTCCTGTTACATGAGATGCTGCTTTTCTTGAGTGTTAAACTTCACGCCCCAGAGCAAAATGAATGCTTCTAGAGTTTGCTGTTTTCAGCTTTGTAGTAGTGAAGTATTTATTTTCAAACATCCTGGAAGGACTAGAGAAAAATAGGAGGTTGGTTTCCCTCCACAAATGTATGAGAACCTCTGGTGTGAGCCCAGGATGGAGAGACAGGATCTCCTAAACTCCAGTTCTTTCTCAGTGATTGATTTTCTTGGTGGCTCTGAGTAAACCCATCAATATGTCTGTGCATTGCTTTCCTCATCTAGAAATCAAAATGCCAAGTTTTTCACCTCTTAGTGATCCTGGGAGTTCTGAATATTCTCCTTCATACAAAGAGCTTTGAAAGGAACAGTAACAACATTGCACCTAAAAACTGAAGCTGAAATTGCCATCTGGCTTTCCTGAAGAGGCAGTATAAGTATATACTGTATGGGAAGATCCTGGGCTCTGAACCTCTCCAGGGGACCTGAGACTCAGCAAGCTCTGGGGTTTCTTCAGGGATGGGAAGAGCGAGGAGCTTGGCTTAGGTACTTGTTTGCTGTGCTTTTGTTTCTGTTCCTGCACTCAGCCTCTGATATGTGCTGGTTTGGGTTTTAAACAGATAGAAGCCTGAGATTTACAAAACTGCCTTTGCAGCGTGGTGGTGATGGTAACTGCTAAATGTGCTGGGTGTGTCTGCTAGGGATTGGTCAGGAAAGAGTAACATTTTCCCATTAAAGTGATCCGTGACTCTATTCATTCAAGGAAGATATCTGTGCTAGTTTGAAGATTCTAAGTTTTGCTTCTATTCAGGTGATTTTTTTGCATCTTGAATATGTGAAGGTTTAAGTCCAAGTGCGGAATTTTGTACGAATCTTGGATCTTGGAAAATCCCAGCTACTGCAGAGAATTTTATGTGAACGAATTAGGAAGTAAATAATGGATTTAGATTAATACTAACAAGAGGAATGGAAGATTTGATTCTTTAAATGTGCTGACAGATTCTGATTTTTAGATATCTATTTAGTTTTAACTGAGTTAAAAAGTAAATCTTGTGAATCATAAAAAAAATCAATAGGTTTCAAACACATCCCAAATATGTTTTAAGTAAATGTTATTTTTTATGCAGTTGCATTGCCACCCTTGAATAACTAGACCATCAGTTAAATGAAATATCATTGCCTATATACAGGGTCTCACACACCAGAAAAATCAGGGCTTGATCTATTGCTTCATGTAACATTAATCAAGGATCCCTGTTGACTTCGAATTGGATCCTAAGGTTAGCTTGTGTGTTGTATCTGCAGAAGCTGCTTGGTACACTACCACTATTTAAGGAATACAGAAGATAGGAATATCACAGTGCAATCTGTGGAACCTTCAAAACTGTACAGCACAAAGGTCATGAGCTAACAAGTAACAAGTGCTTCACTGCCCTGTCGTCTTCCAGGTATCACCAGACCATGTCTGAAAGCAGAAAGAAATACTGGGAGACCTGTGGCCTACTCAGGGCTTTTTCTTCTCATTCATTGTGGGAAGAACCTATATCCCTTTCCCCCTTCCATGCTCTCTGGTAATTTTCAGGTGCTTTTTGACCACAGCTATGGTGTATGTCAGAGCATCCTAACAGCTGGGAGAGTAGGAGAGGCCATGCTTAGTAAGAAGCATTTCACGTGTCCTGACAGAAGCTGCTGTAGCTCGGAGGATGCACAGTCAGGCTCTTTAGTGCACATACCAGCCTCTGACTGCTGAAACCTTTCATGAGACTGCCAAAACACATGACCACTGGTAAACTGTTGAGGAATCAGCAATTGGGAAACTACAGTCTTAGAAAGTGTGTTGACCTTGGGAGTTGAACTTATGAGATGTATCGTGGACAGGAATGAATTTTTATTTCACAGTGAACCCCAGAGATATTTTAGTGTGTGCTGATCTGCAAATTTGAATGTCTGTCCAGAGCAGCCCCAGGAGGAAGAAAAACCCCATAACAACACATGAAACAGAAATTGCTGGCATTGTCCCAAGAAGAGGAAGGATACAAAGGTGGATAAAGTACATAATCCCATCTATGACAAGGGCCAGCAGCAGATGACTGGAGGAAACAGGCAGATGATGTGGCTGAATGCATCCTATATTAAAACCAGTGGTACAAGTAGGAGTAATATCTCTCTGAATTTGTTCTGCTCTGTTTTGATTAGTCTTCAGTGGTTGCCTTAAATTACTGTTTAGATCTCTAATCTACTCTTTGCCTTCTCCTTTATATTGAGTCGATCAGTGAGATTTCATCTCATTGGTTGAGGAAGTGTAAATGAGCCCTATTACTATGTCTTGTACTGAGTGAACAATCAACCCGTGTCCTCCTTCACAAATGTGTGTTCAGTGCTTTGCACATCTTCAGCTGCAGGGAAAAGGCTCACTCACAATGGTTGTGTTTGACTCCTGCCCTCAGACACTGGCTATTTGATGGGAATTTCCTGCAGGTACATGGAGTATTTGTCTAACTTGCTTATAACACGTTCTCTTCTGATGGATCAGGAGTGACCAGGCAGGGGAATTGTCAATGTTGGGAGAGGGTAGTTAAGTGCTTGGCTCTGACTTCCAGAAGTGCAGTCAATATCAGTCCTCTGTGCTTAGGCTGGTTTAACACTGATACAAGCATAAACACTTTCTGGTGGTAGTTAAATGTATTCAGAATATTATCAAAGAGCTAAATAATTTGGAAGGGACCTCCAGAAGCTGTGTAATCCAACCATTAGCTCAGAGAAGGTTCAGTCAGTTCAGGCAGCTCAGGACTCTGCCTAATCAAATTTGTAGTATTTCTAAGGATGGAGATTTCAGTCTCTGTGGGCCTTCCTACTATTTGACCATCTTCAAGATGAAACATTTTTTTCTGTATAGAATGAGACTTTTTTGTATTCAACTGCATCTGTTGTCTCTCATCCTTCTGCACAACTCTGAGAAGAATTTGACCCTGTTTTGTCTGTGTTCTTCCATTAAGTCATTAAAGAGATCAGTAAGGTTTCCCTTGAGTTGTCTCTCCTTGAGGCAGAATGAACCCAGTTTCCCCAGCCTCTCCACACACATTAACTACCCCAGTACCTTGAGTATGGTGTAGCTCTTGCTGGACTGACTCCAGTATTTTGAAGTAATTTTTATATGAGGGAGCTCAGTGCTGGACAAAGCACTCCTGATGTGATCTCATAAGTTTCTATTGGGGAAGAATCACTTCCCTTGGCCTGCTGACTGGATTCTTGCTAATACAGCCAAGGATGCAGCTGGCCTTTGCTGAAAGGGCAGGTGCTGCAGACTTGTGCTCAGCTTGTCTGCTGGGACCACAGGTCTTCTTCTGAAAAGCTGCTTTTGAGCCAGTTGGCTCCCAGTGTGTGCTGCTGCATGAAGCAATTTGGGTGGCTGTTTGCTTGCAGGAGTATCTGGACACGTGGCTTGCTTACTGAAGTGCAAACATACATTGCTTCTGCAAGAGTCTTTGCTTAAATCAGACCTTTCACTTGAGAATGTTATACGCACAAGTTGCAACTGTGCTGTTTTTTCACCATTATTTTATGCTGTGAGAACACAGATTTTACCATGTAGTTATTCTCCAAGAATGGCTATGACAACAAGTATTTTCCCTTCAGTCTTGTACTAATAAATTCTGGCTAATCCTTATTAGGATTACTAAATGGTACAAAATGAAGCAGAAAAGTACTAATAATGCCAATGAAAATAGCACCAACATTTGCCTTATGCAGTGATTTGTAAGCAATGATAGCTTGACTGCTTGTACTATCTACTGCTTAGCTTGGCTTTCACAGCTGGGTGTCTGGAAGGTGCTGCAATACAGAGTGGGAGGTGGGATCTATACAGACTCAGTTGCAAGTACTATTTCCTTCCAGCTGGTACTAGCCAGCCCTCCTCCAAGCCTTCCTATCACTCTTCTGTATTTCTTCCACTGGTTAAAATCAGGGTATGCAGCTGGCTCAAGTCACATAAGCACAATACTGCAGCAGAACTGGCTTTGAGTGACTGGAAACCCAGGTACTGGGAAGTAGACCTCTAGCTCACACAAAGGATGTTGATGGTATTCAAGCACTGCTTCCAGTTGCTGAGAAATAAGTGCAGTGGCTTTCGTTGTTGTACATAAGATATTTCTTTTCTTAGTGAGGAAATATTAAATGTCATGTACTGTTGCAGTGTGAATTAAGTTCCTCTCCCAAGCTATCCCAGTCTCTCCCAGGTGTAGCTATACCTTCCACGTGTGACAATAATGTACTGTGAATAATGCCCCCACGTTTATTTTTGCTGTTTGAAAAAGATGTGCTAATCTAGTACAGATTTCCTGGAAAAGATGATAAGACAGGCAAAGTTCTCAGATGTGTTTACCAGCAGCATTACTTCTATCTGTTGACAAAATGTTTTATGTGGACTTCCCTCATGCTTTCAGAGAAGGAATCTGTAGGACCCCTCATGGGGCTTTCTTGATTGCTTGGTCTTCATTCAGTTGAAAGAAAGGGGCAGCTCTGTTAGGATTATATTCTCGTGTCTTTCTTACATTTCCTGTTGGAGAGGTTAAGTTCAGATGGCAGTAGTGCTGAATCCTAATACTGATCTTTGTGAAATGTTGGTGTTGTTTTAATCTACACATATGTGGTGGATGTGTTGTGAATAATAGAGCTTTCCATCCTTCTCCTAAAAAGGACGTCAAATGTCTTATAACAGTCCTTAAATGTGCTTTTCCTAGACAACACTGCATATTGTTGAATGGTCCCTATGGAGACAGTGCTGCAGTGAAACTAAAAACACAGCACTGAAATTCATCGCTACTGACGACCCTGCACTTAATTCTCCTGGTAGCCATATTACAAAAGGAGCTCCACAGTTATTAGCATGCCTTGATGTTTAGCTCTACAGCTGACACTGCCGTGGGATGCCTAAACTTCGGGATGACTGTAAATCTCTTCTTGGCTGACCGCTGAATAGACCTTTTGTTTCCCTTCTTTGCAGCGCGAGATGAGAACATGGCCACTTTCCGTGGCTCCGAGTACCTTTGCTATGACCTGTCGCAAAACCCCATCCAGAGCAGCAGCGATGAGATCACGCTCTCCTTCAAGACCTGGCAGCGCAACGGGCTCATCCTGCACACGGGCAAGTCAGCTGACTACGTCAACCTGGCCCTGAAGGACGGAGCCGTGTCCTTGGTCATCAACCTGGGGTCTGGGGCCTTTGAGGCCATCGTGGAGCCGGTCAATGGCAAGTTCAATGACAACGCGTGGCACGACGTTAAGGTGACGCGCAACCTGCGGCAGGTAATGGTGAACGGGAGAAAGCGCTGGGGAGAGTTTTGTTTTGTTGGGACAGGCGGATGGGAGAGGGTAATGGAGAAATGGGGAAGCTCAGTGCTATTGCTACAGTTTCTCCACCTATTCTGGATCTTGGTGCCTAAAGGACACTGAAAAAAACATTAGTTGATGGGCAATTATCCCTCCTGCAATATCTTCATTTCCACTTTATTAATTTTCTATTTTTTCCTGGTTTGATTTAATAATAAAAACTTGTGACATAACTTTACTTTCATCTCCCTTTTCCTTTTTTCTGTTTTCTGTTCTCCCTTTTAAATTTTATTATTTCCTTAATTATTATTCAATCTTATCAGTAATATTCTTGTTGCATTTAATTACTGTGGGAATAGAATCTATTGCCAACAGCCAACGCTCTACACCTCTCTCCTTTTTTCTCTGTTTTGTTAATTGGTTTAACCATTGCCATGATGTCACAGTTCTAATTCTGAAAGTCTTTTGTTTTTCTTTTCCTTTTCTTTTGTGTGTGCATATGAGTGTGCAGGTGTGCAGGCTGGTGGGTATGTGTGTAACTATTTTAACTTTATGGCTTTGGAATTAATTGGCTGGAGTCTCTCTGAGTCTTCTTGATTCTCTGTTCTTTTCAATTTCTTCCCCTTCTTTCTATAATGAGATTCTACTTTATTCCTTGTCTCTACCTTGAGACTCTTCTGTTTGCTGTGAGGACTGGAAAAGTGGAAGGATCAAAAAACCCCATGCAAACTCAAATCAATCCAGCATCCTACAATTCCACTTTGGAAAAGTTTTTCTGGTTTTACCACTGTAATTTTGCACATCAACATGCTGCTTTTCCTAGCAGACAACTATATCAGGTGACGTATTTGATAGTAGGCTAGTCTTAAAATCCTGAAGCCTTTCTCATGAAATATAAATTCACACATAAATAGTTAAGATAAAATTAAATAACTTTGCTCTGAAAGCTGGTAAATATATCAAGTCACTAAGGGCTATCTGCTGCATAATTAATGAGGTTTACATGGTGAGTAGGAGCTATTTGATGTCTTACTGATTGGTAGAGGAGCAGAAGTAGCTTGTAAACTAAGATTTAAAACTAAATTAAAAATCAATTTGTGAATACAATGTTACCTGTTTATTTTCTCATTAATGCCAATATTAGCACAGCCTTTAAAAAGCTTTATATAAGTTTATACAATGTAATTTGTGGGAGCATTTTGCACTAGCTAAGAGCAAAGTCTCTGTGAGTATAGGATAATCAGTGCCAGGAATCAGAATAACTCTCTACTAGTAGAGATCAGTGGATAATTTTTCTGTTATCAGGAGTTCATAGCTTTTCAATATTTGGGCTTGGGGCTGAAGATTTTTATTTGTATTTCCCATGTAAATCCCTGTATTTCTACATGCTTAGGATGGCTAGGTCTGAAAAAAAAATCTGTCATCAAACTTTAATGAGACTACAGAATTCTTACCTATGAAGAAATCAAACTGTTTTCAATAGTTTATATACAGATGAAAATTTCATATCTTATGCAGTGGATGGATCTTAATGATCCTATTTTGTTTAACCTTTCCCATCAGTACAGTAGAAGGAGATGCATCAACTGGGCTAGGTTTGTCAGTCTCCAAAGTTCAGAATATATGGCTTTATTTGATGTGATTTTTTTTTAAATTTTTTTTATTTTTAGGTAGTTTCAGAACAGCTGGTCCTTGAATATCTCAGTAGAGCTTATTGGCCATTTTACTTACTAGTACTTTTTATTTTTCATTTGAAATAAACTTCAGTGGGAAAATGTGCCAGAAGCAAAATTAATCCTTGCTTCATGCCAGGTTTGGTTTGGATCTTGAAGATGCAGAAGGTGAAGGGTCACAAACAAAACTGTGGATGGGAAGCTGTCACGTTTTTTTTCTTAATATTTTAGCTAGTGATTTTTTAACTGGTCTACAGAAGTGGACCAAGAAAATGGAAGTCTGTCTATGACTTTTCATATTGAATGAGTCCAGGGCAGTACTTTGGTGATTATTAGAAAGTAGGTAGTCCCTTGCCAATTAAGCAGCACCGAAAATTTTTAAGCCTCCTGATCTATTCACTGTGAATGTTTCTAAGTGATCCTGAATTCTTAAAGTGTCCAACTTGACTGGGCAAGAGAGAAGATGTTTTATTTAGATAGATGGGCTCTTTGCAAAGAAAGGCCTATCTTCAAATCAAATTACATTTAATTAGCAGAGGTGATTTGGGGTACATTTCTATAGTTAAACATGACAGTATACAGTTCAACCAATAAGTATCAATAAGGCTGGATTTTTTTTTAGTCATCTTTTCCCTGGATACTTGCATTTTAACTTTTGATCTGTCTCAAAATCAAGACATTGACCCAGAATCTAAAGCTGCCCAGATATTGGAATTGATGAGGCCTTGAGGCAGAGCAGTCATGATAGTCATAAAAGTTGTCATTCAGTATAGTTTTGCATCACCTAAATAATTTTGTATGTAAAAGATTATCGGTTCTATGTCCTTCCTGACATAAATTCACCTGTAATGTTGCAGTATAATATAGTTCACTAGAAAGTCTTGTTTCCAGCTGTGCTCATGTTTCCTTAAAAAAACCCATTCCAAAACCAAACATAAAACCCCATTAAAATATATTGCCTCTGAATGTTGAAGCTTTATAAGAAAATCAGTAGCCTCCTTATAATTGCTTGAAAATATTGCACTGGAGGTAGATATATTTCTCTTTAAAATGAACTTCAAAAGCAATAATTTAGACATTCCAAGAATGTTATCTAAATCTAAGCAATTCCAGCTAAATGGACTATCAGCAGCTTCAGGATGCCATTTAATCTTTTCCTCTGGTTTTTTGGGGGCTAAGAGAAAGGGGAGGAGGATTTGCATAATTTTTTGGCTGTTTCTAGAATTAGAGTAGAACTTTAAATAGTTGGACTTTTGCCTAGTGGTTTTTGGAATTGTTAAATATTTTGTAGCTAAGCTGGGAGTGTACTAAGGGCTGCTTTTTTTTAGATCAAATGACTATCACAGCAGTTAATCTCCTTAGAGACAAACCAAGTGAATCCACAGATTCCCTTGAGTTGTGATTGTTAATGTCAAAGCAAATCTCCTTGTTTATTTATCTTATTATTTCAGTTAAAACTAAGCCCTCTTTCTGCCTTGTGAGAAACCTTTACTTAGCAATAGGATCATGGCTGAATTTTACTGGGGCTTTTGGAGTGTGTTTGGGGCAGTGTGGTCTGGTGGGAGGGAGGAGCAGAGGAGACTGAAGGTCAGACTTCCCGTGTCTGTCTTCAGGTCTGCTGCTGACACTCCATGTGGTTTCTAGCATGCTCTTCTCCCTGTCCCATACTTCAACTCCCTTGTTTGTAAAAATAAATTTACTAACACAACAATTTGCTGTGAGTAAGAACTTCCTTGGTGAAGAATTAAGGAGTTTGTGCTCATTATTTCCAAGTACAGACTATTATTATGATTTCATTCCCATTGGCAAATAACCTTGGGACTTCATGCTCAGTGCCACAAAATCTTCAAAAACCCATTTCCTTAGTGCACAACTCTGAAGCCTGCAAGCAGATGGTTTTTACATGAGGCAGCATAGATCTTGCTTGTGTAATTTAGGATAATTCTTGCCAACTTCAATCACACTGGAACAGGGACTTGGAGTCCGCACAGGCTGCCCTTCCCTATTAACACTAAAGCTAGTCACAGTGCAAAATCTACGGTGAAGATCTTTAGTTCCTTAACTGCTAAAACACAAAGCAAAGTGTAAGTTCTAACAGTTGACATCTGCATGCCTTGGGACAGGTTAAAAAAGTTCTGCTGAACCAAACCGACTGGTAAATTCTCCTAGCTCCTGTGTAATAGAGATGCAGTGAAACAGGAGGGATGCTAAGTCCTGTCAATCTTCTCTCTTCAACCTGGACACAAGGGACACAATTCTTTCTACACAATTTCTTGACACGTTTCTCCCTACAGTAGGAGAGGTTCAATTCCTGTATCTTGGATGACAGAAGTGAGCTACAGGCAAACAGCCAAGCACAGGCACTGTTATGTGCTTCTCCTGAAAGTCACAAACTCAGCTGCTGTAAAGAAACCTGCAGACTGGGAAACTTGGAAGGAAGACACAGAGTCTTGGACTCATCTTCATCTATATCCTCCAGCCAAAGGAAATACTGGCCTTGTGATATTCTGCAGCGCTTGAGGGTAGTGAAGCTTGGAAGAGGAACTGATGTGGTGGTGGGTGGAAGAAGGGAGTCATGGCTGGGTTTGTGCTGAAGGGACAAACTGTGTACTCTGTGTGTATATCTCTGAGCATAAGGTTCTTGTTTGAGGGAAGCACCTTGATGAGCATTTGAAGAGTAAGTATTGCACTGTTTTAACTTTGCTTCAGGTCTGGATAATGTGTATGAGGGTTGAGTTAATGACTAATACCAGGGTGGGAAGAGTAGGCAGCCCCCTGTTTCTTTACAGTCTAAAAGGCATGGTTCCCCATAGAGTCCTGGTCATATTGTCCTCTTCCTCACTTTGTGTGTCTCAGGTGCCCCACGCCTTTTTTTGAAAAACTAACACTAGATCATTCATGCAATGTGTCATTTTTACTAACCAACTAATGTACTAACACCCTAACGACTCATCTTTGCTTTTAGTTATTTTAATTAACAATCGTTCTGTTCACGATTTTTTAATTTCCTTTCTTCCCCCTTTTCCGCAAAGCACTCAGGCATTGGACACGCTATGGTAAACAAACTACATTGTCTGGTAGATATCATTCTTATTGTCTCTTTTTTTGGGTTTGCCGTGTGTTACCTGCCTTTTCCTCCCCTACCTGCTCTTTTCCCCCCTCCTTTATACTTACTGCTTCCTTTAATTTTATTCTAATTTCATTGAAAACACATTGTTTTCCCCCTTCTTTTTTTTTTTTTCCTTTCCTTTCTTCTTTTTGAATAGAAAAATGAGCATCAAAAGCAACTAACACAGCTCTTCTGGAAATAGGGTTTGGACATTTCTTTCATTGTTTTCTTCACCTCTGTCTTCAGTTTTTTTCTTTTTGGTGATAAATTGTTGGGGGTTTTTGTCCCTTGCTTTTGACTTCAGATTTCTTTTTTTTTGCTTTTGTTTTCATTTGGCTTTTTTTCTTGGCTTTTAGTTTAGTATGGTTTTTTTACTCTGAAGGTTTCTAGATCAGAACCATTGCAGGGCCTCTAGTCCATGGTGGTGAAGGCTCTCTTTTTCTCTCACCCTTTTGTTGTGACAATGGTTATTACGGGCAAACTGGCCAGAGCTGTCCTCTTTCTCATGATTTTCCCCCACTTCCCTCCCTCTGCTTTTTCTCCTCCTTCTCCCTCTTGCTCTCTCTCTCACTTTCTCTCTCTCTCTCTGACCTCTACCTGCGTGGCCAACAGGAGCTCAGCCGGTTGTTTGTTTCAGTACACACTCTGCATGGCATGTCCACGTCTGGTGACTCGCCCGTCTCCTCCTGGCCTCGATCTATTTTCCTCCATCTTCCCTTGCAACCACTAACAACATCAAGCAAAACACATCAAATTCACTTCCTCCTCTCCCACCCTTTCCTTCTGTCACCCTTCGCCCTCCATGTGTTTGTGGTTAGAGATTTTGGGGACATTTCTGTTTCGTTTTGAGTTTTTTTGTTATTATGGAATTTGTTTGGTATTTTTATTTTTGATTGCATGCGAAGTGTGAAATGGTCATTTCTCCCTTTTTCTTCTCCTTCTCTCTCTCTATTTTGCTTTTTTCCTATTGTCTTTCTGGACCTCAGATATATTGGCATGACAGGTCAAAGTGCAGTGTGTGCACGCTTTGTAGCTCTTTCTTTCTTTCTTGCTTTCTTTCTCATATCCACTTCTATTACATTTGTTGGTGTGCGATTGATTTATTTTGATTTATTTTATTTTGATTTATTTTCTGCTTATATTTTGGTTATGGGTTAGTTTGAAAATTTTTTTCTTATTTTTTTTTTTTTTGTTTATTTTTTTTTGTTTGTTTGTGGTGGGGGGTGGGTGTGTGTCTCTCCAGGTACATGGCATGCACATCCATAATGTATTGAAAGTGAGTTCCCTCTCCCCCTATCCCTGAATGCATGATTGTCAGTGTGCCGTGAGCAAAAGAAACTTAAAAAATAAAAAATACCAACCTCGTCTTCATTAGTGTTTTTTTTTTTTTTACTAACAACCATAACTAACTGTAATCATTAAAATAAATTCTAATTAATCATAAAATCAGCTAATATGAGAAATGTCTTTCAAGGACAGTTATATTTTCTGGCCTGACTAGATGGAAAGCATCTGGATGGATAGGCTGCTGGGTAAGCCTGAGAGTGCTGATGCACCAGAAAGGGAAGAAGCAGATGCTGAAGCATTTCTCTGTGAGAAAATCAGACCAGAAAATAGAGCTTGACTTAACAAAAAAAAAAAAAAAAAAAAAAAAAAGGCATACCAAATCTCAACAAAATCCTTAATAAAAATGGCATAAAATTATAGGGGAGGTAAGTTTTTCTGTTCTGGATTGTAAGGTCATTGCTGGGATTTTCTTTGTCCATTGTGTCCCTCAAACAGGTGACAATCTCTGTGGATGGCATCCTTACCACCACGGGCTACACACAGGAGGACTACACCATGCTGGGCTCAGATGACTTCTTTTACGTGGGAGGGAGCCCCAGTACTGCTGATTTACCGGGGTCTCCAGTAAGCAACAACTTCATGGGCTGCCTCAAAGAGGTAACTGTTTGAAATTAATTCTTGTCTCTGTGCTTTTGATTTGCTAAAGTCATCACTCTTTTCTGCCTTACACAATTAATTCATCCCCGATGCCTAATTTTATACTAATAACTGCAACAGCTCTGTAAAGATAAACTTGTCATTCAGTTGGTCAAAAGGCTGGAAAACTCATGAACTTGAGGGCAAAATCATACTTCTAGAGCTTGGATTATAGAAAAAATATTCATGGTAGTAGAAGAGGTTTCTCCTCTAAACTGTTAGCCCTTAAGAAGAAAGCTCTACTATCTTCAGAAGAAAGCATTACTATCTTCTAGGCACCACTTATAAAGGCAATAGCCATTATAAAAAGACAAATGGCCTTTGATTACTAAGTAGCATTTTGAGATGAAAAAATCATAATCAGAAACTTATTTAGAATACTTTTTAGGGTCCTGGATTTCACCTGGGTGTATAGTTAGATCTGAATTTTCCAGGAAGATACAGAAAAATCAAAGTAGAAGGTAGCATAAAAGGTGTAAATTTTGCAAGGAGAATGCAGCGTGAGGGTGTGTCAGGGAGGTGTGCCAGTCCCATGGCATGTGGACAAGAAGTGCACTATGTGTTATGATATCGTTATTGAAAGATGCCTCTCCCGGAATTAAAGTGCAAACAAAACCATATGCTGGAGTCAATAGTATAGATTTTATTGAACAATGAAATGTGAGGTAGAGAGATAGAAAGAAGTAGAAAAGAGAGAAAGAGAGAGACAGATTAAACAGAAGATAGTCACCACCCATGCATTCAGTGGTGTCCCGCTGGTCCTTCTTCACCCTAGGCTTCTCAGTGGTGGGGGGCCTGAGGTCACTCAAAACTTTTACTGTTTATATATATTTTCAAACAAAGGAATTAATGCTCATTGGTTACACACATCTTTCATTCTATTGGTTAAATAATTCCCTTGCTTCTAATGTTAATTAGTCCCATGCTCAGTCTTTCTGTTTTTTGCAGTTGGTGGGTTTCTTGAGTTGGTGGGTTGCGAGTCAGCAGTCAGAATCTCCCCCTGGTGGAATTACCTTTTACCCAGTCCAAGCTGATTCAGTATAATTGCTTTCCTTGTGGCCCATAATTTCTACATTCGTTATGTCCATTATGAGTTATGCATTCTGCTCTCACAGCTTTGTTTACCTCCCCCTAGGCTTGAGATAACACTTGGACAATAGAATCACCTCTATTTTATCTCAAGTTCCTGGTCTTGGTGGCTTAATTTACAGTCCAAGTTTGCGTTATCGATGGAGGCATATTTGGGAAAGGGGTGGTGGCGGGGGGTCCCTCAGTGGTCATAGATGCCCTTTGTCCCATAACTTGGGATCTTTGGGATCTTTGTTTGACCAGTGATATGTGTAGAAGTGGCTTCTTTACAAAATTTGCCACAGTGGGAAGTTTTGTCTGGATGCATTACCCAGGATGTGCTGACCAGATCTCACCTCTGCCTGGAGTTAGCACTATCTTGTCACTCCATTCTGTGCTCATCTCATGGTAAAGTCGTTTGTGGCCTTAACAGTATTTGAGACAGACAACTGTGATCTTTAGGTCCTTAAACTGGGTTGCTAAGTTGGTGCACTTGAGTGGCTGCATTGGTCAGGAAGACCTAGCTGGTTTTGAAAACTCTGTTGTCGTACTCTGGCTGGCTGCACTTGCCACATAGCATTGAGAAAATTCACACATGGGTAATAGAGATTGGACTGCCTGGCTAGCAGTGATCCTTGATTAAAAAACCCTAAACAAAAGATAAGTTCTGTCCAAATCCCAAACTTGGTACAGTTTAGTTTTGATGCTGGCTTGCAGTCATCTTTTGTCTTCTTTCTTCTCTCTTCTTACGCAATTTGTGATTATCAATGTGATTAATGGGGATACAGATATTGATGTCTCCACAAAGTGTTATTAAAAGCTTACATAGGAGTCTTGGAAGCAGCAGTGCTGAGCTAGATGTTGTTCTGCGGCTGTAATTGCCTTGACAAGTCATCATCCTACTGATGCTCAACTCATGGTGTCAGGGTTTGTATGCTATGTGCCAGGCCTCTGTTGTGAGGAAGAGTTGTTAGGGTCTGAAGCTGCTCTCCTGCCTGACCTCTAGATGACAGGGATATACATATGCTAGATAAGAGTTTGTGAGCATCTTATATAGGAAATGAAACTTTTCTGATTGAATACAAACTGCCATACAGAGATCAAATCCTTCTGGTTACATTTATAGAGCCTTGGGTCTGATTTTCCTGGGCACTGAGCATCCCAGTTTGATTGAAATCAGGAGGAGATACAGCCTCTTAGTGTCTCTTTAAATCAGGATCTAAATTTTATTTATGGATGCTATGAACATAACACTTAGCAGAAGCCATTTTTATGTGTGCTTTAAGTCAAGCCAATGGAGCAAAAAAGCAGTGACAAGAAAATCTTCAGCAGCTTTATTATTTATATAATCATTTGTATTCTGTTAGCTTGCACAATGTGCTAAGAGCTGCCAACATAGTCATCCCAGGCTCATAATGTTCTGTGAGAAGGAAAACCCAGGCAACCGCTTAAGCATGAGAGGAAGAAAACAGATAATCTAAATGTGCTTTGTAATCTTCACTTGACTAGGCAATGACAGGAGATGTGTATGAACAGATGTCTTGACTTGATGGTTGCTTTAGAGCTATGGTCTGCTTAAAAGCAACCCACTTATAGTAGTGGTCCAGTAATGCTTTCAATGAGCTTTGATCCTGGAGGAGGCAGAACTGGGTTAGTGCAGTGCTTGTGTGCTTATGATGTGTGTGGTTCCAGAACTGGCTACGGGGAACTTTACTTGGCTTTCTGTGTAGCTTGTCTGTAGGGGGATGGAATATATGAAAATAAAGATAGTGTAGAAAGTAATCTTACCCCTGAGGAGCTGCAGCTGGGCCAATTATCCAAGATTAGGAACAGGCCTGACTTTAACAGGCCACAGCTGTAACCAATGAAGAGTGCTATAAAAGAGTAGGTTGGCTGGCTGAGAAGCGAACTGGAGTCAGTTGGTTGCTTTGTGAAGAAGAAAGAATCAGTGCTCTGAGGGGATGCCCATGAGAAACACTAAGAAGGTATGAAACTTCTGTGATAAGAGACAATGGTATGGAGCCCCTGCAATAAGATGACAGCACTTGTCAGCATATTTCATAAATCAGTCCCCATAGCTTATGTTTCAAGCTTACATTTCTTTTTCCATAGCCAAAAAGGATGCTCAGTCTCTCCTTAGCCAGTACTGTAGGAGCTTGGATTTTTAACAAAAATTTTCTAAGCTAAGAAAATTAGTTGAAGGAGCAGGGTAGACTATTACCAAATGTTGTTCCTTTCAGTTTATGCTTTCTAGTAGAGCAAAGCTCTTCTTTAATAATTAAGTCCTAGCTAGGTAATTGCTGATACCAGAGACACAACACACCCCTGCATGGATTGCTGTTTTTAATGGTGGAGAATGTCCTGCCAAGCCCTGTGCTGATATCTTGAAGGTGTTAAAGCAGAATGATCTCTGCATGTGTTACTTTCCTGGAAGGTAAAGAGATCTATGCAAAATTTGAGGTGAAATTTTCAGCCTTTCCCCTGTAAGCTCTTGTATTTCCTCTAGAATGCATCAGTCTGAGAGTACACTGACAAATTTGCTCATGTTGGGGCTAAGAGGGCTCCTTGAGTGGCTTGTTGCCTTCCCACTTCCTCTGAGAGGACATGCAGGTGCTGAAGTGGCAGGGGTCAGAGTGCCTTGTGACCATCTCTGCCCCTTAGCAGCAGGGAGGGACTCCTCCTCTCAGCTCTGGCAGGTGCCAGGAGGTGGGGCAGCTCTGGCAGGGTAGATACTTCATGTGAGCAGAGTGTACGTCTTGGCTAGAGGGAATTGGAATGTCTAAGAATGTGTTCCTGGCAAGGAACTAAGAGTCTCAGGGCTCCTCTGCTGTAGTATCTGTATAATATTTCCTAAAAGTAATCTAAATATCTAATTATCTAGATAATGTTTTCTCTAGGTCAGACAATTTCTGACCTAATGGTACCTCCTTTTACCATAGAATAGATCCTCATGTCTCTTCTTTCCTTTGGGGCTACAGGTTTTGACTGAACAGATTCCTCTAAGCTGGTAGCAGAAATATACCTAAATCATAAACACAAGTATTTAATGTGTAGTTCAGGTTGGGATTTTTCCTCTATTTTCATTGGAATGAAAGAGTTCCCTGTGTGTGGTGAGCCATGTTTGTTTTGCACTTCTCCATAGCCATCCTGGCAGTGTTGCAGTATACCTGACACTGTAGTGAGGCAATGAGACTGGAAAATAGTCATACAGGATATGCAAATAGAGTAGTACACACATGAAGTACAGACATTGCATCGAATCTAAGTTTTTTTGCATTGAGTCTAGTTGCATAGAATCTAAGGTTTTTTGGACCTTCATTCTTAAGATGAATCATTCTAGAGAAAATCTTGGGGGAAGCTGGTCTATTTCCCATCATGGATGAAACCAGATATAGAGATGGGATAGAAGAAGATACAGGAACACATCTTGAGACAATTGAGCAGAAATAATTTTAATGGGTGTCAGGGAAGATGTGAGAGTGCTTTAACAAACAGTGAGTTTTAGAAAGGGAGAAGCACTGACTGAAGGTAGAAAGGGAAGAGAATCCATTAATGGGTTGAATGGAACTTGCAGGGCCAGAAAGGCTTAGGACAAGAAAGGTAACAAGAAACAGCTGTGCTTTGTGTGTAATCAAGGGCTTTAGGGAGGACTTTTTAGTAATCAAGGATGGAGATGGAAAATGGCAGGGTCAGAATTTAGCTGTGTGGGCAAAGAGGGGAAAATGGTATTTCAATATCCAGTTGCTAGGGAAGGGAGAGAATCAGAATATTTCCTGGGGTTAGGGAGCCAGACACTGAGATTTGATTTACTTGGAGCAGGACTTAAATGGTACAGATGGAGATGCTTTAGAAGAGCCTAAGGTGGTCCCTATAGAATGGATATTCATGAGAGAATTTATGAAATCTTCACATTTTTCTATCAATGCTTTATTAAAATCTCAATTCTGAAAAATGTTGATTGGTACTAACAGCTTGATGGAAGCACTGAGGCTTGCATATGGGTGGAATATGGCAGAAATTATTACAGGGGTCAGGCACCATCTGTCTGTGATGGGAGAAAGCTGTGAAAGCTTAGATAATTTCTGTCTGCAGTTTAACTTCTAGGAGCCAGATTTCAAAATGGTTCATGAGTGTGCCCAGTTGCTGTATGTAAATCTCAGATGCTATCTGCAAGCCAGGTCTTGTTCAGGATGTGTAGTGATTATGTGGTTTCTGTTTGGGGATGAGTTTTTCTGAGTGCAGTGTCACACTTGGGAGGAGGCTGAAGGAGCAGGTGGAAGGCAGCCTAAAACTGGAGTCAGGGAAAAACAGGAAAACGGGCAGACAGAGAAAGTTGTAGTTGTAAAAGCCCCTCCCTAAACTTAAAAGCTTTTGGGTGTGTAAGATCCCCTTCCACAGGGGACTTAACAAGTCCCAGGAATGCACAAGAGAAGAATCAGGAGTCAAGAGTGTAGGGGTTGCACTGAGGTACAGTGGAGGAAGTTACCACATAAATGGCACTAATTGCCCACATAATGTTAATCCAATCCTGCTGCTCCAGCTGTCCTGTTGTGTTTGGGCCTGTCTGCTTCCTGTCTGTATTATTTAATAAATTTAACATTTGAAAAAGAAAGGGAGAGGCTAATGACACTATGTAGAAGCAGACAAAGCACAACCAAAGGTTGAGTATTATTCCACTCCTCAAAATATTACTTGTTCTTGTCTTGGTGTCATTAATACTCTCTGCCAGAGCCTTCAAAATAGACTGGATGATGATTGTGACTCTGATTCCTAAGATTCCAGATCTAGAGGTGTGTAAAGTTTTTGGTGCCTCTCACTCTGACTTCCAATTGCATTGCTGCTTCTGTGGGGGATCAGTCTCCTGTTGCAGCTGTACAGTGTGTGTCTTGGGAGTCGAAGAATGTCAGTAATTTTCTCTGTGCATCTGCAGAGCATCCAACACAAAGCCTTCATCAGGTTTTCAAGTAACACTGTTGTAGCAACATAAAACACTGGAGATGCAGGCCAGCATTTTGAGTGGCTGCTGATGACATTCTTAAGCTAATAAGAAAAAATCCCCACTTATTTCTGGAAAGATTTAATTTTGAGGTGGGAATGGAGGCATTTGGAAATTGAGAGCAGTACAATAGGAGGCAAGATGCTGAGAGAATTCTGAGTAGACCAATAGATGGGGAGGGAAATATGGTAGTGTTTTCTCATTGGGTAAGGATTATAAGCTTAGGTCCTGGTCTGGTTTGCATTTGGTATTTCTGTATTAGCTGCAGCTTTGCTTTAGCTAAGGGGTTATTCAAAGCCTCTGCTCCTTATGTAGCTTAGCTCTTCCCTACTCTACCCAAGTGAGATGTCTGATAGCATTATTGACTTACTTCATGCATGACACCTAAAGAACTTGGTTACCTTGGCTCATATGCATCCATAGCAACAGCTTTGCTGGCATAATGATATTAAATGAGTGTTTGTTGCAAAAGAACGTAAGCTAACCTCAGTTATTGATCAATCTCTTTAATCAAATGTTTTTGGATACATAGGAAAGTGGAAGAGTAATGTACTCATGACTGTAGAAAGTTTACTCATTGTCTCATAAATCCATGAAAAGTATTCCAGTTAAGCAGGAAAACAATTTTAAATGGCCTAATGAAGTTCATCTTTAGTGAATGGAGCATGAAAATCAAGTGCTGGAATTATTTTTCAATTAGTAAAACATGGGAAGTCCAAAGATAGGAACTGAGTTTTGAGTTTTTAGCTTTGGGATAGAAGATGGAGGAGATGTTATTTTATCAACTGTGTACTGAAAAAACTCTAGGCTTCTAAAATTCTTTCTTTAAAGCAATTCATGTAGCAAAGCTGTAGAATCCTACAGCCATAATGAATCTAGAAGTAAAAAACTTTGTTTTATAGTTCTATCTGCAAATGAAAAAAATAGAGGTTCTTGTTAAGGTCACATTTATTGCAATGTAGTATTTTGCTCTCTGGAACTCCTATCAGTCAGCAAACAACATCTTGTAGGCATTTCAGGTCAGCCTGAGCACACATATTTTCTTCAGGATTAATTTAAAGGAGAATTAACATATCAAGTTCAGTGACATTGAACTCCTAAACTTGCTGCACTGTTAGAAATTTTACTGAAGTAATTAATAGCCAAAGTCTGAATAACAGAGTATGTATGTAGATTGAGCATAACTTCTAAAGCAAGCATTGGTGAGCAAACATAGAAACTGGATCTTTCTATGCATGAGGTGTTAGAGGCTTCTTTTTTGCAGGGCTGTTTGAACTATGTACTTAGAAGCTAAAGAGAATCTATGGAACTAAAACAAAGTGGGGTCTAACTGAGTTCAGCTGTCTTCAGCTGCCACTGGAATAGGTGCCTAAGGAGGAAACTAGCAGCAGAGGTTGGTGTCACCACTGGGCAGTGTAGCCAGTGGGCTGATATGTCACAACAGTAAGGGAGCACTCCACTGAATCCTGACTGAGCAGTCTGCATGTGACTCTCAGTCCTGGTGTTGTGGCCATCTCTGCTTGCTTTGCAGTAGGATCATCAGGATCAGGCTTTTTTTCCTGCATAATGAACCTAACTCCTGCTGAGCTTCTGTGGCTGCAAGGGGTGTGCCATGTGCTGTGGTTCAGAAAATGACAGTGTTTACAGGTGCAGAACTATATTTATATCAACAAATTCAGAAAATGTAATGGGGATTGGAGCAATATAGCCTGTGTTTGGTGCATATAATAAAGTTAGTTGGTAACTATTCAATATTAAAACAAAAATCCTTACAAAAATTTGTGGTCTAATCTCTATCCATTGAAGGCTGAGCAAACTAAGACAGGATATATTGATGGACAAATTTAGCTGAGTCCAAAGTCATCAGCATACCAGTGATGATGCTCTGGTGATTACTCTGGTAAGGATTTCTGGCTGTGTTTCTCATATGCTGTTAGCCAAATGTGCTCCCATCCTAATGGTTGCTGTGATCTTAACTTGAGCTGTCCAAAGTGTAATGTGCTCATCTTGGACTGAAAGTACATGAGCCTCTTTTACTTTACCTGGCTTTGTAGCTCACTGAGATCAGTAAACTCTTGCTTTGGATGAATACTGAAAATAAATAGGAGATATGTTTTTATTTCTTGCTCGTTTTGTTGCACTAAAGAGATGGCTAAGGATCCATCCTTATCCTGTCAGACAGAAATAAAAATGGGAGTAGTTTTGGAGAGTCAGGACAGCCATATGCTAATATAGATAAAATTGCATGAGAGAAGTTGCAAGACTGTTCTGTTTTATACATGTGTATAAAACAGGCATTTTCAGCTACTTGACAAGTGTCCCCTCTTTGGCAGCAGCAGACTGACCCTGAAAGTTGGAGTATTGCTATGAAATGTGCATTTGTACTGTGGGCAGTAGGGAAAGAATGAGCTGCTGTTATCCACCACAAAAATCCAGGCTGCTCAGCTGTGCCAGCAAGGGAGGCAGGAAAAGATTTGAATGTTGAGTGAGTGGGCTGAACAACTCCGCCCAGGTCTGCCACTCCTCTGTAGCAGCGAGCCAGCTGTCAAGTGTGAGGAGCACAGGAGTGGGCAGGCAGCTAATGGGCACCATTTGTTATTTGAACTGCATGGTAAAGGCAGCAGGCTTGGTATAATTCAAGCAGGTTTTGTCTAGTCTCTGATATGCTCTCTGTTCTACTTCTTTGTCCTTGCTGCTCTCTGGCTTTGGTCTACTTATGTTGAGCTGAATATTTGTGCTTTAGGATTGTTCTATCTCCCTCCTTTTTTCAAACTGCACAGGCAGAATTCATTTAGTTGGAATTAACAGTGGATGTATCTAGATTCCTAAGCAAATCAATGGGATTAATATAGATATGTGGAAGGATGCAATTTTAGATCTGAATTGCTACTTACAGGGTTTAATGCTCTTTAAGTTGTGGTTCCATAAGTGGAAGTGTTAGAAATGGTAACATCAGAGCTCAAAGGTGAATTAGGGTCAGCCCCTGACCTCTGCTTCTTGTAGCTGTCTAGACATAGATGTAGTAAATGGGAGTTATTTGAATAGGTCTTAAGGGAATATCAGGAGGATTGTAATATTGCATGCGGTGGCTGCTGGTGCCTTCACATTGCCACAATGTGGGGAATATCCAAATGCTCATATTTTCTAAGCGCAAATCTTAGCAGTTCAACGCTTAATTGATCAGGGTGAGCATCAGTTATCTGTGAGCTGCATGGGGCTGGTGACACACAACTGAACAGTAGCAACTGCATCCAGGAAAGCAGCAATGTGTAGTGCGCAAGTCACAGACCTCCTCTGTCCAAAATGGAAGAGGCTTAGAGGTGGTGTCCTATTTCTAGCGCTCTGAGAGGTAATTGTGAGTGATGCCTGCAAAGCATTCTTACTGTATCAGCATTAGCAAGCAGAGGGAACACAGAGGTTTGGGAATGGTGGCAGAGATGAAAAATGGCGTTTGGAAATGGGGCTTGAGAACAGCATAATCATTCCTGTTAAATCTGTGCCTTTCTTCCTGATTATTAGCCATTTTAAGTGAAATGGGTTTTGAATCTAGAACAAGTCTCTGAACAGATGATTAATGGTTTTATCTGTAATAACTTTACATTTTATAGAACCCTGCTAGGAGTCCGCATCTGGTGTGCCAAGCTATTTAAAGCTGTGTTAATTCTGTTAATTGCTCTACGTTTATTTGGATTGCTGGCACCTGCGGGCTTTAGGATAATGGGGGTGGGGGTGTGTGTGTACATTCTCTCTCTCTTTCTGGCTGAGAAAAATTGAGAGGACTATTTCCTCAGCTAGGAACAGGACCTTGGCAGAACATCCTGGCTGGATTGGTTGTCCTTGAGATTTCCCTTTTTCACTACAGCTGAATGCAATGAGATGCCAGCCAGAGGGAAGATGCTCCCCTGATTGGGGCAAGAGGTGGGTGGAGAATCTGCTTTTGCATGCACTCACCAGCATGAGGCAGCAGCAGCAACAGGGAATGAAGCCAGTAATTTTTCAGAAGGCTGGTCTAGTCCATACCATTCTGATCCTGCTTCTCAGCTGCCTTCCAGTGTTCCTTTTCCAGTTTCTTTTTGTTTGTGAAGTGTTCCGGTGGGTTTCAAGCCCTGAACAGATGTGAAGAAAAGTATGCTGATGCTTTCTGAACTTCCATCAGAGAAAAGATCTGGCTGTGGAATGTAAGACATTTGAGGTGACTAAAACATTGCTATGAAATGGTAGGTGGGCAGAATAGTTGTTTTCATGTTCGCAGCTGGATTGGCCAAACCACTGCAACAATCTGTAACAGGCTCTGCTGACAAATTTTTTCCCAGTCTCTGGCAAGATTACTGCATGGGCAGCAAAATGGGGAAACAAAGTGTTTCCCTCATATTGTTAACCACTGACTTAAAAGTTCAGCAAAGGCTGAGAGGTTTGGTACTTGGAGGTTTTAAGTAATATGAGCTCAATATCTCAGTGGGTAGAGGAGGTGGTTATTCTGGTTATGTAGAGGCCAGTTCTTTCACACCTCTGACATGGGTTTCTAGCCTGTGTTTCGGCTTCAGTGATGCTAGGACAATCTCCGAGCAAATAGACAATTAACTAAGATCAGTTCACACTCTGTTACTTGTTTTATGGCTGTCTTCAAAACAACAGTTTTTCTTGAGAAGACCAGTGAGATGCTAAAGTGAAATCAGCTCTCCTAGTGCTGCTGATATAACCATGTGTGTATTTCTGCAGCTGGCCTACATAATCCCTTATGGTGACTGACTAAATGGAATGTTGGTTGTAGCCTCCCAAAGGAGGGGGACTGCCATACCACCCTTCTCAAAGATGTAAAGGATTGTAAAGAAAACCACATATAGAAAAGTAACAAGTTTTCTCAAGGCTTTGGTAAACCAGGATCCTTGTGATGACTTGCAGCTTCTAAAGGACAAGGCCATTGTGTTTGTTACCTCTCTCAAGTGGATGATATTACTGGGGATGCCCGCTTTATTTTTCTGTCCAGATAGTGGCTAAACAGTCAATTGCAGTACTAAAACTGGATACAAAGCAAAGCTCTAAGAAAGTAGAGTTCATATTTAAGAATGGATTCTTCCTCTGCAGCTTCAGTGTTGAGCTAACAAGCTGTCAGCTGAGCACTTCCCTCCATATCCCTGATTTATATTTCAGGGCTGATTTGTCTTAAAGTAGCCTCATCTAAGATAATGAGAACGCTGAATGCCTCCGTTCTCCTTTGGTTTGGTGTGCTTGCTTCTCCCTCCTTGTCTGAGCCTAGTTCCTGTTGTTCATAACTGACACTAGTATGCCACATAGATATGCAGTGCTGTCACTTTCTCTCTCTTCTCAGGTTTTTTCTTACTGTGTATTTCTCATATGTTCTCTAATTAGCATATGCTTAGCTCTTCTGGCTTCAGGCTAGTTTTCATGTTTACAACCTCTGTGACACATTTTGTTAGAACTTCACAAATCATATATCATAGGAGAAATTAATTATGCATGTAACTTATTAGGTTAATAACTTTGATCTTATTGTGAACTTCACTTAAAGTTATATTATATATAAAGAAATTAATAATTCAAAGGACAGCTTTGACATCAAGTGCATTTTCTAAAGCACTCTATCCCTTCTTATGAGTTTTGTGTCTTTGTGAAAACCACAGATGGTTTTTAAAAACTTGATTCCAGCTGTTTCCACAGTTTTTCCTGGAGGCTGGATTTGCCTGTGCATCCAGCAGAGGAAGGCAATTAAATGTTGGTCTCCTCTTCAGTTTTGCAGCTGGAGTTTTAGGGAAAAACTTAGTATGTATGAGGACACCTTTTGGTAAGAATCATTGAATGGTTTGAATTGGAAGAGACCTTTAAAGGTCATATAATCTAAGCCCCCTACAATGAACAGAGACTTCTTTTACTAGCTCAGGCCGTTCAGAGCCCCATGCAGCCTGACTTTGAATATTTACAGGGATCATCCCACCTCTCTTGAAGGCCTGTGCCAGTGCCTCACCACCCTCATAATCAAATATTTCTTTCTTATATCTAATCTAAATTTACCCTCTTCTAGTGTAAAACCATAAGCCTTTGTCCTATTGCAACAGGCCCTGCAAAAACGTTTGTCTTTTGAAAGCTGTCCTTAAGTACTGAAAGGCTGCAATCAAGTTTCTGCAGAGCCTTCTCTTCTTTGGGCTAAACAATTTGAACTCTCTAAGGCTGTCCTTATAGGAAAGGTGCTTTTGCCTTCTCATCATTGTTGTGGCCCTCCTCTGCATCTACTCCAGGGCTTTCAGCCGACCTTGTTAAACATCATGAGGTTCCCATGAGCCCACTCCTTGAGCCTGTGCAGGTCCCTCTGGATGGCATCCTGTTGTTCAAGGTGTGCCAGCTGCACCACTCAGTTTGGTGTTATCTCTAACTTGCTGGAGGTGCACTTAAAGACACTGTCTATGTCATTGAGGAAGGCACCCAACAGTCACACTCCCACTATTCACTGATCTCTTTCTGGGCATTGAGCACAGCCCTCTGGATGCAGCCATATAACCAATTCCTCATCCACTGAACAGTCCGCCTACGAAATCCATATTTCTCTAATTTAGAGAGGAGGGTGTTGTGAAGATCCATGTCAAAGGCCTAGATCGGAAAACTGCCTCCTCAAACACCCATCGAACAGATCAGCTGTGTGGCAATACTTCCCTAAAACCATTCCACAGACTCCAGTTCTTTGGAGTGCAGCAGACAAGCTTTGATGGTGGTGCCAAGGACTTAAGAATAGTACTGGCATTGTATTTGAGCTGTTGCAGCCAGGATCTTCCTTGGTTTTATTGAAGCCACAGTAATTGTATGGTCAGGAGAGTTTTGGCAAATGTAGTGTAGCTTTCAGAAGTCTTCCAGTGATGTGTCCCACGAAAAGGCTCTTCAGGAACTGAAAAAGCAATGGCAGAGGAAGAAGGTCTGGGCACAGAGGAAGAACTGGTTGGAAGGTAAAAACCAGAATGGAATAAACAGAATGCACTAAATAGTTCCCATGGGAGGGCCCTAGTGGAAAGTCATATGGGATCCATGCTGAGGTCTGAAAATTCATTAGTGGAATTCAGTGGAAAGGAATGTGGCTGGAGACAGCATACATTTTACTGAGAATGAAAATTTTCACGTGAGGATTGTCTGCAGGACTGCAGAGCATGACCTAGTAATGCTGAATGTCTGTACAAATAAATGGCATTAAATCATATGTGTGTAAACACAAATTGAGGTGTTTATATTGGGGGGGGGGAGAGAGAAAAGAATCCCTATTATGCATATGCAATGATGGACTTCAAGTTGTTTCTGATGTTTTATTAAATAATTATTTTAAAATATTTGCTCAGTGGTCAATATTGGGCAAGTAAGCACATCTAATATTATGCATTTCTAGGAAGGGAATAAGAGCAAAACAGAAAATATAATGATGTCATTAAATACACCCACACTCTGGATGCTGTCATCCTGTTGTTTTAATCTCAGAAACAGGAGAAGGGCAACAAAGATCATTAAAGGTTATTAGAGAGACTTCTATACAAGAGCTGTTAGTACAGCCTGGGGCTCTTTGTAACTGAACTGATGGAAAAAGGATATGGGAGTGGGGAATTATAGTGTATTTTCTGTTTCTTTTTGAACGCAGGGATTAAGTGTAAGTTCAAAAGACAAAGGTAGGCCAAGCTTCAGAACAATCAAAAAGAAATATGATGGCAATTAAAGTCATGGAAGTCCTTGCCATGGGATGTTATTGTGCCTGGAAAAATCACAGAGAAAAAATATTGATGGTGTATGAAATACAAAGACATAAGTTTCTGCCTGCACACTCTCACAAGCCCCAGATAAGTGGAATCTGAAATGGTTTTATGGGTGGGTGTTGCCACACAGATGCTCTGCTAGACTTGCTTGGGTATTTGAGGAGGTGGTTTTCAGATATAGGATACTGATCCAATGTAATATGGAGAATTTTATGTTTGAATATTTCCTGGTACAGCTACACCATTTCTAGGCTCCCTGCAGTATTTCAAAGTTGATATTCCATTTGCTTTGCCTTCTATTAACTACCACAACCCATCAGAGGCCATAGTACACATGATCCCTTCATTGCAAGTATTGCGCAGTAAGGTCAAGTTCCTGAAGGTCTGTGCACAGCTGAGGGGGAAGGCAGCAGAGAATCAGTTTGGGGTGAAGTGTGGCACACAGCTTTGTGCAGCAATGTGTAGATGTGGAAGTGAGATGTGTTGGAAGAGCTGGAGGAACAGACACACATGGGTTGAGAAAAGGTTGGAGTGCCCTATGTTGGCAGGAGGTGTAATAATGATGCATCTTTGAATGAAAACTGGTTTTCATATGTGGGGGCAGCCTACATTTGTGGAAGTTGCTTTAAATGAAAACAAAAACAAGGAGGGCTAGATGAATCCCAGATGTTTGCAGGGAAGTGCAAAAGAGCGTGACTTCTTTCTCCATTTGTAATTATTAAGGCCTGCAAAACATCATTTGATTGGAAATGAGGATATTAGAAGCAGTTTTACAGCTCTTCTTGTTGAGCTGCATTGTAAAAGGATTTGTCTGTCATTAAAGATGATCTTTCTATGTATGTATGGAATTGGGAATTCTGTAAAGGTTCGGAGGGAGATTTCCAATAGGAAAATTTCCCCAGATCACTACAGGCTGTTGTAGCTGCAGACAGCACTCAAGGCTTAACTTGGATTTGGGGTTTTTTCCATCCATGACTAATGGTTAGACAGTGATCATTTGTATTTTATCCCCTGTGGCTGTAGCTGTGGAAGTAACTGTTAAGAAGGTTTATTGCTGCCCAACTGGACTCCTTTTCTGAGCACTGAATTCATCTGGAGTTGTCTTTTACAGAAGACTTAAAACCCAAGGAGCGTTTTCTGCTTCCTCAGAAAGGTGGAGACTGGTGGTGTGTAAAAAAGGGATGATAAGTGTTTACCCTACTGGGAAAAATTCCAGAGAATAATAGATAGTAGAAATAGTAAACATCTGTCAGGTCACCTTGTCCATCTTCCCCTGCCAGGAGTGCCATTGTTCCCTTCAGTGTATTAACTTGGAAACATTTCTACAAAGAGTTATTCTCCATGGGACTGTGACTGTCATTTTCTGGGTTCTGTTTACTGCTGCTAAAGATGTCTTAAGGACAAGTAAGGCTTCTCTTTGCATCTTGATTACTTTGAATTTTGGATACTGGAGACTTAACAGCAAACATATATGAAAATAAAAAGTTACTAAATTGAAAAGAATTATTATTTGGAGAATTACATGTAGCACTATTTAACTATTTAGAGACTTTTTCAACTAAGAAATCATATGAAAACCTGGCCAAAGTTATTTAATGGATAAGTGGCAGGATCAGGAATAAAAACCAGGAGGCATAGCACCTGATGTGTTGCTTAATTCAGCAGAATAAAAATGCCTGCTATGTAAACTGTGTCCACACTCGTATTTTCTCTTCCTAATTAAGTGACTTGTGGCATGTAAGCATGTCAAAATGTGAGAGAATTTTAAGGCCCCAAATCCCCTCCATACCCAGCTAGCTCAGCCTTCATCCCTACTTATGTGTGGATTCAGAGTGGTTGTAAACAACAAACATAAAGTCTCACTTTCTTCTGTGTCCCCCCCATTAAATCTAATAATTTGGACCTCTTTAAGTTGTTGTGCTGGTTAACCACCTCCTACTACAAAAGCAATTGGGTCTTTAATCCATTTGGATTTTGTCTGAGAATGGCCCCTAAATATGGATTCTTTTGATGCAGTTTTCTACTGAAATAAAGATGGTTCAGAAATCTGTTGTCTTTCCTTTATCTGCTGTAATCAAGTCTTAATTCATCTTTCGAAAAACTAAACCAATGGAGCTCCTTGTATTTTACTCTAAGGCATTTATTCTAGTTTTCAAATAATGTTGAAGCTGCTTGATATATTCTTTGCGATTATTTAGAGTCCTTTAACAAAATGTAGACATTAGAATTATGCCTAAAGTTATGGTGCATATGGTATCAATGCTGCATATTGCTTATTCTGTTCCTTTGTCCTGAGACTGTGTGGCACTTTTGTCCATGGTGTTTTACTGGAAGCTTGCATTTTCTCCTCTGATGTTTTCTGAATTGTTTTCAAAAGTGCAGCTTCCCCTTCCTGGTTCTGTAGTTCATGGTCTTTCATATTTGTAAGGTTCTATATTTGAGTATTCAGATGTTTTAAAAGCTGCTTGGAATGAAAGAGCCTGGATTTCCATGCTCTATGAGTAACTCTGTATGACTGACATGTCAGTAAGGTTGTTCAGTGGTCTGCCAGACCTGGTGTTACCTTCAAGTATCAGCTTCAGTGCTTTTAATATTTACTTCTAGGTAATTGACAAAATATTTAATACTATTGCATCAAACATAGATTCTTATGGTGCATTAGAAATGCCCCTTACCAGTTATGCTACCCCGCTGACAAATACTTTGTGAGACTTGTCATGTGAGGAATGATCATCCATCCATCCATCCATCCATCTCTCTATCATTGCATCCTTTTTTTTTCTTGTATGCTGTTTATTTGAGCAGAACTGCCTTCTGGTGTTCAGTTAAATACCTTAAAAAATGTTTCATCTCTTCTTTCACCATTGTCATTTGAATTATATCTGGTTTATTTGACAGAAGCGCCTTTATACAGGAAGGTCTAATGATAGTAAGTATTGTATTCCTCTCCTTTAATGTTTTTATTAAGCACTTCAGATAGAAGCTGTTGCACCATTTCCTCCAGGGTTGATGTTTCCTCCAGGCTAAAGCCTTCTATGGTTATACATCTTGTCCTGCTTGGCTTTCTAAAACATTCACACAACATTATCATTCTTTTGTTTTTCTGTTGTCTTTCTGTTATTCCAAGATTAAAAATAAACCCCAGTGGATAATAAATCTCCTCATTCAGCTTTTTAAAGAAATTGGAGCAAGTGACCCAAGTCTGTGAAATTAAAAATAAAGCATATTTATTCCTGGTAGCTGATCAACATCCTCTTTTATTCTCACGGATTGCAAAATACTTTGTCATCTTCTTGTGATATAAACACTTAGGTTCTTCATGTATTTATATCTGACAGAGAAAAAATATTGCATGCTTAATAAATTATATAAGCTGAACTTTTTAAACAAACAGTTGCCATCTTGGTGTTATGTTGTACTTTTGTATCAAGGTACAACTTTTTTTTTAACCATTAGTGCATCCTATAGTGATTTAAAGACTAAATTTTTTTGCTGGATCACTAGGACACATTACTTCCAACCTGAGTAGTTGTGATTTGGCTGTATCATTATGATTTTATCTCCTAAACTAAATCATATCTCTTCTGTCGGATAGAGATCCCTGCAGCGTGTAGATTTGGATCAGCTTATAACCTACCTTTGGGTAAAATAGATGGAATTCATTGGATAGCTCACCCAGTACAGTATACGATTAAGGGTTTTTTGTGTTGTTTGATATTTTTTAACATATTTTTTAAAGCATAGGCAAGATAACAGGCCACAGTATTATGAAATGGTTTCACTAGTACTGTATATTTAATCACTGTCTTTTGTTTGTACTTTCTTGATAGTTTCCTACTTTGACACTGAAGAATCCCAATTAGTCCTCTTCAGAACTGCTTTACAAAGGCATTTCATGTTCAATTGGTTATGCACCAAGACATGCATGCTCTTTTCATAGTCACTGTTTGGGAAGGGTTAGATACGGTTCCATTGTGTGAGAGTTGCTTAGAGTCTTTGATCCTAAATCTATAATCTAGCAGTGGCCTGAACTGAAATAATGTGTTTGAGTATATATTATTATATGCATGTCAAAGTGATAAGTAATCTGAGTTTTAGCTATCTTGTTGTTCTTTTCCAAAAGCCAGCTTAGATGTCATGACTATTTTGCAGTACCTGGAGGTTGCTCTGTGGTTGTAGTTCAGTTGAGGTAGGACTGAATGTTTCTGGGCAGTGTCACTTTCCCCAGGGTGCTACCCCAGTCTGTCTCTCTCTGGCACCTGGAAAGCTTTATTAATAACACTTCTTCTATAAAATTAGAAGAAACCTCAAAGAAAAAATATACCTGTTTGTGTGTTTCCTCTTCTTTGCCTTATTTTTTTTTTTATGCAAGGGATCCATCGAAATAGGCCTGCAGTCCTAAATTTTTGGTAATTGATGGTAGAGGATGATTCTTATGTTTCTCCATGTCAGTAGAAACTATCTGTCACTTGCAGTTTGCTACCTACCACTTGCTACCTCCTCACTTCCCTGTCTATACCAGTGTCTTCAACATGTAGTAATCAATAGCAATTGTAGTAATAGTAGTAATAATGTAATAGTAATGTTCATTTAGTGGCATAGATTATATGTTCAGTCTGGCAAAATGAAGCTCGGTTTTAGAAGGCAGTGACTATGCATCTTATACCTCTTACAGGAACATGCAAGTCAAGTTTGCAGGATGTAATTAACATGAGGGGGTTTATTTTCTTTCTTCAAACTAATTTTAGGGTTTGAATTTCAGGGTCTAGTATGTCTGCATAAGCAAGGAAGAAAATGGCAAGAGGGTGATGATCTGCCTTTAAGAGCCATGCCAGACTATGTCGGACAAAACAAATTAGTAGCACAGTGCCAAAACAACAGTTGAGAATTTTTCTCTTTTCTGGCTTCTGAACTTCTGTGGCTTTGTGAGGGACTAGTAGAATCTGGGACAGATGTCTGCAAGCCATCTTTTCTTTTAGAAGCTTTTTGGAAGTAATTCTTAGCCTTAGTAATACTTGTTGATAGACCTGAATGCAAATGATGGGTTTGCAGTGAGAGGTATCAGGCTTGTGGATGCCTGTGAGATTCTTGTGTTTTGAAGGGCAAAGAAACAGTGTTATAAACCCATACAGACCTTATTGACAGAGTGACTGAGGAGTTAGAGAAACAACTTGCCTGTTTTGTTTACTGTTTATATTGCTCCCAAAGCAAAATGGGGAAGTATGGAGTAGTTGAAAAATGCAACCCTTTCAAAGTGTATTGCTGTAGGGAATGAAAGAGAAAAAAAGAGTATAGTAAAGTATAGAAACAGCAGCACTTTCAGTGTGCCACAACCATCACCACCAATTCTCTCCTTTTGAGTGCCTTATATGTGAAGGACCTGAGCCAAGCAGAACAATGACTGCCTGGAAATGGCAGGACACGCTGATGCTGGGAAGCATCGTGGGCTGAACATATATTCTCTAACAATATACTTTTCAGTATTTTCCTCTTAATATTCTGCACATGGGGCTTTTTTTTTTTTAGTGTGGTTGTTACAGTTTTTTTTTGGTTTTTTTTTTTTGGTTTTTTTTTTTTTAATTGCGTGTTTGGAATTATACAATAGCCAGGGTTGACATTGAGTTATTTGGAATTGGAACAGAACTGTAGGCAATAATGTGCCAAATCCAGTACAGCTTACATTAGAAATACTTCACTTAAAAGCCCCTGTTGTCATTTTCTTTGCCTCCTCCCTTTTCTGTGCTTCTTTCGGGTTTGACCATGCGCTGTGAAAGAAAAAGAAATGTATGAAGGAGCATGGTTAGGTTCTGCAAAGTCCTATTGAGCGCACAGTCCAATGTCATGTACAGCAAAGTTAGTTGCATCTTCTGAACTGATATCTTCTGGATTTACTAGAAGGTGTGGAAAGGCTGAATTTTCAGTTGAAAGGATTCTGGTGTAATCTCACTTCCACCAGTCTTTTCTCTAATGGTAACTTCATCCTTGTGGGGCTTTTGTCATGGTTTAACCCCAGCCAGCAGCCAAGAACCATGCAGCCACCAGAGGGTCAGGGAGAGAATCAAAGAGGCAAAACTGAGAACACTTGTGGGTTGAGATAAAGAGAATTTAATAGGAAAAGCAAAAGCCACACATGCAAGCAAAGCAAAACAAGGAATAGATTCACTGCTTCCCATGGCAGGCAGGTTCAGCCATTTCCAGGGCAGCAGGGCCCCATCACCTGTAACAGTGACTTGGGAAGACAAACATCCCTTTCCCCCGCCTGCTCTCCCCACTTTCTATATGAGCATGATGCCACATGGTCTGGAATATCCCTTTGATCAGCTAGGATTGGCTGTATGCACATAAACCCATATATATGCCTTTAGTGCAGATCTATACATCAATACATAAATACATATGCTTTCTTGTGCATCTGTGTACAGTATATGGGTATGTAAATATATGTAAGTACATCTAGGCAAAAAAATATAGCATGTAGGGTGATTACATGTCCAAACTTTCAACCTGTCCTGCACGGAGGAATATATATGTGTCCTTGCTTCCAGGAATTTGTTTTCAAGGTTTGTGACTGTGTCAGCCATTTTCTCTTATTCCCTTTTTTTTCCCCTTCAGCTGCCAGTAAAACACACAGACAAGTTTTCCTGATATATTAGAAAAAGAATGGCTGACTGATTTCTCTGTATTTTGCTATTTTTGACAGCGCTTGCTCAGTGGAGAATAAAACTGCTGTAGAGGAGAAACAGTAGGTTCTTTGAGTACCATGTAGACAGACCAATCATTTCTATATTCTGGTCAATGTGGTCTGGGTAATAATAAGAGCAGAGCCCTCTTCTCAACCCCTTCCTCCAAAGGAGTCATCTCCAGAAATGGAAGTTTACCATGCTCTGGAACTGCTGCTGTCACAGTAGTACCTCAGGCTCTGTAAAGGTTGGAAAAGGTTGTTGGGACTTAAACCTCTAAAGTGCATGGGAAGTCCACTAAAACAGAAAGGTTTAGGCAAATTCTTGCCAAAGAGTGGCTAAAGCAGATTTTGTTTTCTGCCTGTTAGTGTTTGAGCAACATAAGCTCTATTGCTCTGCTTAAGATCTGGTATAGATAATTCTTAAGCAGTAAGACAGTACTGAACTAAACAGGAAATATAAGTAAATGGATCTTGTATCAAAGAAGCTTTCTTTGATATGAGATCAGTCTTCCTTGAGCTCCACACAGAGGAGATGGGAACCCCATGCCTGGGTGCATTAAAATGGCGCTGTAGCAAAAGTAAATGAACTGAGGGAAAGGTTTATTATTGTTCAGTATTTATATTATAGAATTCTAACACTGAAAGAGATTAGTCTGTTATTTGCACTGCTCTGTGTTACCAAAATATTTTCTCCAGCTTAGCCACAAAGTAGTAGCAATGAAGAAGGAATATTCTTTCATGCCATCTATTGACTTGTATGAATTCAGTTCCCTCTTTCACTTTCTCAAAATCAGGGATAGAGGCACTTAATGGGGCAGTGGAAAATAGTACAATATTAAATCAACTAATGCCAAGACACTAATATTCACAGAGTAACTTAAACTGCTTTATAAGAATTTCTTATAGAAAGTCTTTCTACAATGGTGTGATCTTTTTGTTTCCAGCTCCCTTTGTGCTGGGAACCAGCTAATCAGCTGTCTCTTTTGTCTGGAGTTTAGTGCTAACTCCAGTCCTAACCTCTCCTTTCTGAAGAGCTCTCTCTCTTCCTGATTGCAGCAGCCCACCTAGTTGTGGAAGGAAGTGCAATCTGGTGCTGAACTGGGCGCCGAGTTCCTCATCTGTCTCCCATTTCTGCTTCTCATTTCAGTGCTTCCACTGGAAAATGTCACCTGTGTCTGCTTTTGTTTCCGCTTCCATGTGCTTTCCCTAAAGTTCTCTCACGTGGCAGCAGTTCTGGCTGTGCTGAATCCTTCCCTATCCCCCCCAGGAGCTGCTGGACTTGCACTCCATGAGCACAGCTTCCAGATCAAAGCAAGGGATGAAGGGCAAGTTTTGTCAGCAGCGTTGGTGAACCCTGGTAGTGCCACTGCGCTCTTTCCATGTATTAATACTCTTCCCCAAGAAACCTGTAAAGGTGGTGGGCACAGGGAAGAGTTTAAGTAAGGGATTATCTGGAGGCCAGATAAAACCAGATGAACAGCTGAGAGGGAACTGTCCCATTCCAAGCTTTCCTTTATTGGTCTCACTGTTGTGCTGTGCATTAAAGCTGTGGCTGATGCAGCTGGGTGCCTTCTGGATGAACAGATGAGCCTAGACACTTTGGCATTGTGGTAACTGGGGCTCAGTCCCAAACAGAAGAAAAATATTGAATTAAAAAAAAAAAATTCCCCCTGTTCCTTTTATTAGTGTTGAAAGCTTAGAGTTGAAGGTTACAGATAAGAGAGTTTTAGATATGCATGAAAGATATAAAAGGACTTATGGTTCTTTTTCTCACACCAGGTTGGGGGTTATAAGATGGCAGCGGTTTTCTCTTGATGCTTTTTCTTTCAGGTGGGGAATTAACTACATTCCCTGCCCTCTACAGCAAATACTCAAGCAAATAGTTACCTCATGATATCGCTGTTTTCACACAACATAAGGCCCAGTGCAGATAAACATTTGGGGAATCCTACCCATGGAGGATTTGAACTTTTTTCCGTGCTATAGAATTTGAAGAGAGATGAGCAGAGAGATCCTGGAGAGATGTCAGTTTTGACAAGTTTTTGCACAGGGCAAAAAGAGGGAGGGGTACTAAAAATGAAGTTTAAAATCCCATAGTATTTTGGGCTAGACATATGGGGAGACAGTGTCATCCTGCAATTGGAATTCTTCAGCAGACCCAGTGTGTCTTTGGGCCCTCACAGGAGGAGAGCCTAGCTGGAGGGATGCCTCTTTCTTTGGCTGACACTGCAGGTGGTGGGAGATGTCAGTGCCCCTGAGACCTTTGTGCTAAAGCTGAGGGAGGGACACATGCTGGGATGCAGCACTCTCAGCTTTAAGCTACAAACAGTGACACCATCCTGCTGCAGTGGCACCACTTTCAGGCTTAGTCTGAACAATACTAAATCCACTAAATGCTTCCTCTGTGGATGTAATCTCATTGTTACTTGAACTGTGCTCACTTTTGAGTGTGTGCTCTCCCATATTGAATGGTAAATGTGTTCTCATTAAAATATATTTTACCACTGAAGTGAAAAGCTGAGTGAAATTAAGAGTTTCTGTTCCAAAGTAAATTCCTCCAGATGACATTTGTTTTCATTGTTACTGGTAAGATTAATTTTTTAAAAATGTAAATCCATGAAATCTTCAAAACTGGGTTCATGTGTAACATTCTGGTATTTTCCGAATCAAATTATTTCATATTGATTGAGCTGACCCCAAATAATTTGGAGCCACTTTAACACAAACTATATTTTCCAGTGGAGTTCATGTGACTCATAGGGCTCTTGTGTCCATTCTCCCAGAGGGACCAGAGTATTGGTTAGGCTGCTTTGTGGAAAAACCAGTCATGTGTCTCTGCTGATATCAGGTGGGACACTGACATTGTGTCATGTCAAAGTATTTTCTTAGGGAGTGGAGACCAGAGGTAAAAATGGGGACCACTACTGAAAGTAAATGCAATGCCTGAAAAATACCGGTTTATGTTTTGGTTAAGTTCATGCAAAAACTTTTCTGTAAAGTTCAATAAAACAAAACTTGCCATTTTTGGTTTGTTATAGATTAAAGTGAAGCATTCCATTGCTAATTCTCTGTAAGGGAAATGGAAGTCTCTGTTAAAAAGTCATCCTGATGGAGGCATTCACCCAGCCATACTAAACAGATTTATTTCCCCGAGATAGGTCTTTTGTACTTGCACAATCTTAGGTGGATTTAAAATACAAAGAAATCACTAAATGGAGTGTTATTTGCTAAGTCATTGTCTGATAGAATTTTCAGTGTAATAAGGCTCAAGCCTTAAATGATCAATGGGGCCATCCTAAAATAATTCCTCTCAGCCTTTCATATGAAATTCTTAAGACACTTGACAGTAATCATTTCCTCACTTAATCATCACTGAACCAAGCTTGACAGATTTAGCTTGTGCTTGCTAGACAAATCTGAGATTTCAGGATGCATTTGGGAGGAGCAAAATATTTTGTAACTGGTGAATGTCTGTATAAGCTCACTACAGGACTGAATGTAATTGAAGTCAACTCTTGCATGCTGGTAAAAAAGCTGCTGTGATAATATTTTTTTTATTTTAAATTTTATTCTTTAATTTAACTCTCAAGCCTTCATTTGCTAGGGAGATGATTTGTAAATTTAGGGTCTTCAAATTTGTGACGTGTCAGTATTCTGTTATTATAAGGTTTATTTTTCCTTCCTGTGCTTGAACACTATAGGAAAGTCTTTAGATACATAGTAATTTGCTTTTTCACATGTTCCTCTACTCTCCCCTTCCCCCTCAACACAGAATCATAGAAAATACAACTAGAATGGACCATTAGAGGTTATCTAATCCTTTGCACTTCCACTGTCCCAAAACAAAAACAATGACATCTATGTGAGTTTTGACAGCAATTTTTTTTGCCTGAAATTCAAGGTCTCCAGTAATTGTTGCTCTTTAGACAACCTCTTCCAGTGCTTCACTGTTCTTAAATTAAAAAAGCCTTTCTCTATCACTTTTCTTGCTGTAATTTTTTGCCAATTATTTCTTGTTCTTTTCAGCATGGGTACAAAGAAGAGTTTGTTCCTTTCTGCTTTGTAGTAGCCCTTTTCTATTTGAACACTTTATACTGTCTTCTTTCAATCTTCTATTTTCCAGACCCCTGATTATTTTCATTGCTCTAGTCAGGACTCTTTCCAATAGTTGCACTCCTTTCTTGAAATGCAATTCTCCAAAGTGAACACGATCTCCAGTAGAGTACAGCACTATCTCTTTCTGTGTCTCCCTACATTCCAGCATGCATCTTTCAACCCACCCAGTGAATTCTTTTCCATGTGTAGTTAAGCGTTTGTTTCTTCTACTTTGTTTTACCTCTGCACTAGGCTCAGTGTAGAACAGAGAATTTCCTCATTATTGTATATGGATTAAAGTACAGACATATCTTCTCTATGTCCTTACATACAGAAATACATCTAAGGTACAAATTACTTTTCAGGGCTAGCATGAGGCATATCTGTGTCTGTGAGGAGCATCACAGCTGGCTCTCTTGGCTTCCCTTGTCCTGCAAGGGAAGGACCCTTGTTCCCTTGTCCTTTTTTCTCAGTTGCTAGGCAAAATGGAGGTTGAATAGAACATAAATAGAGGAAAGTTCAGTTTGTGCATCTCAATCCACAGTGAATTGCCTTAAACACTTTGCTATGACTTAAAGGTGAACTATGTTACTGTCAAATACCAGACAGTTAATTTTTAACCTTTGTATTAAAAAGAATCAGCTGGATTTTTAGAAACAGAATGAGAAATCTAAATCTAATTTCTCAGAGTATTTTTTAGCTTTAACAGTAAAGACAAACACGGAGTAAACACATGTTCTTTGTTAAACATAATTCAGATGAAATCTAGACTTGCATTCCTCTAGTCAACGTTGCACAAGTTTTATTTGAGTATTGACTGTTTAGTTTCAGTTACTTTTCATCCATGTTCAATGAATTGCTTTATGCAATAGGTAAATTTATCTCTTTCAGTTTGTGGGGAATGGTGATGGTGTTTATTACCTGAATACAGTTGTCATCCTTGTGGAACATCAAATATGTGTATGCTAGGTATCCACAGTCTGCACAGTGCTATTTAAATAAGTGTAGGAGCTTTAGTTACCCATCACTGAGGACTTGGATCACTTGATACACAGTCTGCCCCAGACACAAAGTAAAGTGCTACTAACCCAGTGTGTTTTTTTCCACTTGCTTGTCAGGGAGGGCTAGGAAAACACGGGTCTAATAAACCAGTGGATAAACTGTACTTTTTTTTTTTTCTGTAGGAACTTGCCTGGCCTGGATATGTGTAGATGCCTTTAAAGTTTTAGGCACTAGCCTGAATATCTAGCAGTTATCCTTAGTGAGAATTGATATGGGCAATGTGAAGGGGTGCAGCCTGGGACAGAAAAAAGCAATATCCAGGGTGCAATAGGTGAACAATTTGTCTGGCCTTCAGAGGTGCTCTTCCTAGCTAGCTAAACATACGCAGTCTTCAGGTTATTGCTCTTTTTTGTGATAGTTCATGATGGTAGTCATCTAATTTGCCAGGCTACTGACAGCCATTCCCCTTTGGAGCATGCCTGTGTCCAGCCTGTACTGAAAATCATGTTTCCCGCTTAATAACACCCACTTGGAGAGGAATTTTTATATTGGCTACTGGCCAAACTTAGCACATAATTTTCCCTCCTTTTTTGTTGCTCCTTCTCTATCTGCAACTTCACTTGATTGCAGAGAGATGCTTTTCATCATTGTGAAAAGCCATCTGATTAGAGCTGTCATTAACCCATGAGTGAAACTTATAAGAAGTTTAGCTGGAGAAATTCCTTGAATGCTTCAGAATTGCAGAGTTGCCATTTTAAAGAAACCTCAAAACTAGATTGCGAATTTGTTTTAGCTCTTCTTAAAACAAGCTCTTCTTTCTCAGCAGAATTATAGGAAACATGATTTAATGTATGTATTTTTTTCCCTCAGAATGTTTTATATGTTGTGAAATTCTGCTGCTGATTATCAGGACTGTGTGTATCTGGACTGCCTCTTCCTGACCATCCATTTATAGTAGTCTAATTCATTAAACAGAGGTATTGAATGGTCAATATTCCTTTGTTAAAGTGTATTTAGAAACAGTCCCCATGGAAAAGGAAAAAACCATTGTTTTCATTATTCTTATTTCATTTTTGCAATATAAAGCAATTTTAAGGTTGAAGGAATGAAGGTTACTTTTCAAAAGTTCTGTGCATAGCCTTTGCTAATAATTTTCTTCCCGTTTTTCTTTTCCACCTTTATTCCCAAAATAAAGATGATTATGTCTGTATCAGGGATCATGTGCTTGACTCCCTTAGACCTTCTCTGATATACATATCAGACCTGGCGTGAGTTCAAGCTTGTGTCTGTTTTAACAGGCAAAACAGGCATTGTTCAGAAGGCACCTGACATAAATGGAGAAGTCTATGGGCACTGCTTTCATTGCTCTGCTTCTCATTTGCTTTTGAAGCCATGTATGGCCCTAGAAGACTGTCCTAGAGAGGAGCAGCATTCTGAGACAATCATGGCCTCATTTGAATTCAGAGGAGTGGATTTCAACAGGTATTTTGGCATGTACTGAGGAGCCTTCAAGTTACTTCAGAGGTTGCTCATAAAATGAGACTACGAGGTAGGAAGTGCTGTGCAGATGGCAGATTCTACTCTGGCAGAAACCTTGCCCAGTGAAACATGCAAATGTATCTTCTCTGGCTTGCAGCAGGTGACTCTAAGAAACTATTTCTTGCAACTTATATATTTCAGTTATAGAATCGGGTTTTTTTTTTGTCCAAGACTTAAGGTAGGATCCCAAACATACAGAAATATTGAAAAACCTTCCCTGAACAGGTCAGACCAGACTGATGACAGGTCAGACCAGAACTGACAATAGCATCTTCTCCTTTACCAGGCAGTTTTAGCAGTTGGGAAGAAGTGCGTCATCTGTCCTGCAAACTGCACCAAAGCCTCTGTTGATTTCATTAAAACACAAAGATTCATAGGTTATGAGGCCAGAAAGAGCCATTATGATAATCTAGGCTGATTTGCTGTATAATTAATTCTTGTCTCACTATGTCTTTTAGAGAAAACAGGATACTATTTTAATTTAAAATTTGCCAGCAGCAGAGAACACACTATAACCTGTAGTAAATTATTTCAGTGGCAAATTACTCTCATGTAAAAATGAGTCATAATGTTTTAAAATGTGAGTTCCTCTACCTTCCATGTCTAGCCTCCAGATCTCATTGTCCCTTTGTCACATGCCTTGAAGACCCGTCTCTTGCCAAATTCCATTTTCTGCACAGGTACTTGTAGATTGCAGTCAAATCACATTTTAACCTCTGCCTATTAAACAGACTGAATTTGAATGTTTTCCACTATGGCACATGCATACCAGTCATTTAATTTTATTTCCTCCTTAATCTTGAACCTTTGGTTTAACAATTGAACTGTTATTATCAGAAGCTGCCTTGGCATTTCTCCATTCCTGCCAAGGATTCACATTGATTTTACACCCAAACATTATTTCTATTCTTTTATTGTTATGAGAGTTCTGGTGCATTTGATTATACATCATGATGTTGATATACAAATGTGTCTGTCAATAATACTTCAGGTCACCTAGGGAAATACTTGCATTTCTTCCATAAAGGTGCTTTTTTAGGTTTCTCAAGCTAGGTGTTTTGTTTTGGGTTTTTTAAAAAGAAAATAATTTAGAACAACATTTGAATAACAGAGATTCAGATTGGGGTGGATATGTTTATTTGTAAAGACTGAATTCAGAACTCTTGTATCTATTCAGCAGCCTTCCTCATCTTCTCCCCAGGCCTTCCTTTGTGCTTGCTTTCTTAGTCTCTTCATTCTTGGCCTCAGATTCTTCATTGTTAGTCTCTTTCTTGATTACAACTAAATTGATGTACTTTTTTTTCTGGTTCCTTTGAAAGCATTCTGTCACAAGGATTCTCCAGCTGTGGTACTTGTATGATTAACGAAACACAAAGTAGTCAGCATCACACCTCAAATAAACTCAGAGGCAAACCCTCTGCATTTCCCCGGAAAAGATGAGACCGATTACTCAAGTATCAAATACATCAAAAAGGGAGTATTACACATACAGTAACCTGTATGTGGCTCAGCTATGTGTGGGAGCTTCTTATGTGCATATGATATTCCCCCTACCAGCAACCCACAGAGATTGCTGAAAACAGCTCAGAGTTATGGCTAGATACAACCCAGTGCCACCCATCAATCAGTGTCTGCTCCTCTTGTGTATGGGAAGACTGATTCAAGATGCAGTTTAGAGGAATGTTGGTTTGACCAATTGTTATTGGTATCCTATAAGGGCAGCTCTCCTTCTTTAGAATCATTAAAGCCACAGCTCATTCAGGCCTGGCATTCTCTTGACCACCAAAGCAGCTCCATGCTGTGGTGGAACCAAAAATGCAATGGTGCACCAGAATTGTAAGCCCTCATGGGCCTGGAGAATGCTCAGTCCATGCACCCAGGGTGGTGTCTCCAATAGTGGAGGGTGCAGGTGCTGTTTAGGGAGAGCACATGACCATGATTGCTGTCAGTGGTGCATTCCCTGACATTCCTGCAGCACCCACTGCTGTTGGTTTACAATTGTTAGAAGATGCACTCCTTCCTTTTTCCTTCAGTATCGGTTTGTGGACTTGCTGTCCATTGTTATTTCTGTTTCTTTTTGTGTCTTCTGTTGTACCCTACTTCCATGACCTCCCCTGGCAGCAAGTACCAGAAGTTCACTACCCTCTGTGTAAATAAGTACTTCTAAATATCCATTTTATGCTGATTTCATACAAGTTTCAGCAAGTGCCTCTAACTCTGTTATTGCTGGGTTTGGCAAAGAGCAGTTCCACATTAACCTTCTCCATCTTCTGTAAACTTCAATCACATTTTTTTCAGTCCTCTCCAAATATGAGCTTAGCCTTTTCAGCCTATCCTCATAAAGCATCCCATTCCATCCTTTTAGTTGCTCTATTTATTTCCTCTTTCTCCTTGAGAAGCAGAGACAGGACTTCATGCAGTGCTCAGAACTCTGACTGAGGTGCACCTCATTGTCTGGGAAGAGAGGAGGCTCTAATGCACCCCCTTGCTGTGTCAGTGGAAGGAGGTGTATGGTCTCTCTAATGAGAGCATTTGACGTGATTAATCTGTAGAATAAAAATACTACAGCCCCATAAATTGAAAATGAATTTTATCCCTTTTGCAGATATTAATAGCCTTGATGTTTCTGATGCCTGTGTGAGGGCAGAGCACGTTACTAGGAATTGGACCCAGTTACTGTGGGTCAATACTGTCCTCTGCTGGGAAGAGCTAGAGCTTTGTGCCGTTTCCTCAAATGAGATTTAACAGCTGGCTTCTCCTTTCACTCTGCCTTTTGCCTTTACAACAGGAAAATCTGACTGCACTGGGGAAATTCTCTAATGCTTACAGAATGCTGGAAATTTTTGCCAGCTATGAATGTATCGAATCACGATTTAATTTATTTTTTTAATCTAAAGTTAACTAATTTATAAGCTTATCCCTCATTCTTTCTCTTGTTTACCTTTTAATATTTACTGCATACACTTTTCTCTGACTTTCCTGTCCTAATAGTAGAAGTAACAATGCATATCTTCTTTCCCTTCTATTTCTATAACAAACTGCTGACGACTCATCCTGATAAGATTTTGAAAGCAGAAATCAAATATATATATATATATATATGCTATATGTGACAGACACAAAGTATTTTAGAATAATAACTCCTTAGAAGAAATTAGAGTCTTCAGTAGTATCACTGAACAAGAATTCAATGAAAATTGTGCTAGTAGCAGAAGTGGTTTTACTTGCTGTACATGCCAGCTCTGCATTTCTCAAGTGTGGAAGGTGATTGAGAGGAAGTACAGTTTACAAATATTTCAATTTTGTGCCTTCTCCAGCTCCTGCCTCTGTGAGAATAGCATGGGCCAGAGAGGAGTCTGCTTTCCAGGAATTCATTCTGAATCTGAGAGAAAGAGGAGAGTAGGAGGTCTGGACTGCCTAAGTAAGCCAGACATGCTCAGGAGTGCTTGCCTGTTTGAGACTCCTCTTGGCTAATTTCAATCCATGTAGCAGGAATAGACCCCAGAGTTCTGGTCCTTAACCCAGAGAAAGTGAGAGTCCAGGCACTGAAAATGTACAGGTTTTTATGTGTTAGCACAAAAAATTGTTGGTTTCTTGAAGTAAGGGTAAGCTATAGAGCTATTTCCATGGCAAGCTCGTGTCAGTAGTGATCTAAGATTTCTTGCTCAGAGAAATTTTAAGTGTTTGTTATTTTTTTCTTAAGGACCCACAGGGCAATCACTAACAGTTCACAACAACTTGCTGAAATTCTTTTGCATCTCTCTCCTGGTAGTTAAGTAGGCTATAGGAATAATAGAGAAATGACAGTGGTACTGAGTTCCCTGCTGTGGCTAGTAGAGATGGACATGGAAGTTATACTTTGTTATGTATTTTGTATGGGATTTATGCAAATATAACAGCATGATACCAAACACACACTGGATTTTATGTACAGAAGCTTTTACAGCCGAGTGGGCCTGTGGTAGAGTGAATTGTTCTCACTGCCCTTCAGTTAAATATTGTCTTCTGACTGCTTATCTGATCTAAAGTCATTGCAAAGTACCCATTGCTGTCATTTCTATACACTCTTCTGGTTCAACCTGCTCCCTCGGTCATGATGTCAGACTCTTGCCCTCTGTCCTTTCCTCTCCCCACTGTCTTTTGGGAAAAGTTTATCTCCCGTGGCTGAAAGTAATTGGGGTGTTTGTATTGTATGTAGGATTGATGTATGATACTTTTCCTTGTGTCTGGCAGGTTGTTTATAAGAATAATGACATTCGTCTGGAGCTGTCTCGCTTGGCACGGATTGGTGATACTAAGATGAAGATCTATGGGGAAGTGAAATTCATATGTGAAAATGTGGCTACACTGGACCCCATCAGCTTCGAGACACCTGAGGCCTATATTAGTCTGCCTAAATGGAATACCAAGAGGATGGGCTCCATCTCATTTGATTTCCGAACCACTGAACCCAATGGACTGATCCTTTTCACCCACGGCAAGCCTCAGGAGAGGAAAGATACCAGAAGCCAGAAAAATACAAAGGTAGACTTTTTTGCAGTTGAGCTTCTAGATGGAAACCTCTACTTGCTTCTGGACATGGGCTCTGGGACCATTAAAGTCAAGGCCACCCAAAAGAAAGCCAATGATGGAGAGTGGTATCATGTGGATATTCAACGAGATGGAAGATCGGGTAGAGTTATAACTTTTTTTAAAATAGATTCATATTTCAGATTCAGACCTAGGGCTATGTATTAATTCTCAGAACATTCAAAACCTGTTAAATATGAGTCACCTCCTTAACAAAGCAGAGTGTTATTCCAGTGGTGTTTATCCAGCAAGGCAAAGACGTGAATGGTTTTTGTTAAACGTTTTCATTAAATGTGTAGTGAGAACTTTGAATAGCACATCACAGAGGTAATCTATTAATATTTTATTCACACTCCGCAGATATTCTGGGCATATATTCGCAATTGCATGCATAGTTATGGTGATGATTTCTTTGTGGGCCATGGTAAGTTTTCAGGTCCTTCAGTACCATTGTTCTCAGTTTGAGAACTTCTTCCTGATCTACCTTGGGATTCAGCATTTGGCATCTTGTTGAGAGAAAAATAAGAGTAATGGGCACTGCCAGTAAAAAAATTAAGGCAACAGATGAACATTTTCATCCCATTCTGTTTCCTTTAGTATCCTGTAGTTTTGAGTTAGGTTTCATACTCTTTTGAATGGCAGATTCTAGTCTTAAAATCTGAGGCAGCATTTAGTGGATGTTTCTTTTCTTTCTTTGCAGCTTCTCATTTTCAAATATGGGTTTTAGTATTCTAAAAATACATTTACCATGCAATTGCCAAGAGATATTTTTATTGTTTCCAGTGCTGAATATCAAGCTAACATTCTCATGATCTGCTCTGAAATTGTGGAGGAAAAAAAAGCTCTGTTACTGTAGCTTTATCTAGAGAATAACAATTGTACTTCAATTTTTTCTGAACAGTTGGTATCTCAAAGCCTTCACTTCAAAAGGAATTTGCTTACATTTGCCAGTGGATTTGAGATTTGTATTGTGATCTCCAGATGATAGTTTTAGGTCCCTAATTTTATGTTTCCAGTTGCTGAACACCATCAGTATAGGGAAGGCAGTGCTAGAATTTCCTTCCCTTGAGTTTTTAGAAGAGCTGACTTTGAGATACCATGCAAGGCCTAGCTGTTTGAACAGGTTTTTGCCTGAAGCTATTTTTTCCTTTGATGATGTGAATAGTTTCTTTGTATTTGGCATGGTGCTCTGCTTGGACTTAATATGTGTGGTTATATATTGCTATCTCCTAAAGACATCGATAGGAGCAATTTACAAAGGAAGCCATAAATAAATAAATGGAGCTTTGATTTCTTTAGAATTGCTAAAATTTAATTAACTTCCAGGGGTAAACTCAATTAGCTGTGTTTCATACTGACTTCAGTTTTGCTTGCTCCCTTGGGGACTGTGTCATCCCTGAAGAAGCAGCTGCAGAGGGAGAAGAGACAAAAATGATAGAGGCTCTGTGCAAAGAATGCTTGCAAAACCCTACCAAAAAGGACACATGTTAATTTGGACACGTTCACTGGAGGGTGTGGCAGACACATTGCTACTTGATGGATGACACTGTAGGGTGGACTTGTTTGTCACTTGGCAGGGAGGTTTATGATGTTCTGGACACTGATTAGAGGTAACAGATTTTGAAACACCTCTCTCAACAAGAAAGAACGTGTTTGTATGATGTCTTGTCCATTTTATTTTCTTTTATTTTTCTTTTTATTTTGTTGTGTTCTCTGCTCACAACGAATACTTAATTAATGATCCCAATGACTGATGTCTTGTGTCCTGAGAAAACCAGGGTACTGGCATTGATTTCTTCCCATTGTTCCTTCAGTCACTATTATCCAATGACACTCTGGATAACTGTGAGAAAGGAGTTCAAGACCTCTTCTTGTTTAGTCCTTGGCTTTTCTTCCACATGTGGACTGGATAATGGTTACACCCTGAAGATTTTCTCCCCTCAGTATAGATGACTACAATTTGGAAACTGAAAAATTAATTTACTTACTGGGGGCTAAAAACACCCTTTTGAGTTTAATGAGTGAGTATCCTGCAAATTCTGATTCTCATTACTAAAGTAGCAAGGCCTATGTTAAGTGTCATGTCTCTCCGTTTTTCCCTTTTCTATAAAAGTCCAAAACTTCAGGTTCTGCTGGTCTAAAATAGCTTAAAAATCCAAATTTTCACTACTGCAATGCACTAAGGCAGGGAAGCTTGGCAGTCATGCTCAAATAACCTCTGGCATCTCTAGTCCCCTTAGGCCTTGTGTATGCTTTGGTCTGTGTTGGCTGCCAGAGCAACAAAACCTGGTTTTGACTTTCTACTCTGACAGAAGCTGGCAGCATGGACATGGACACCTAACCTTTCTGTCCTTTCTTAAAGGTCCTGTAAGCATTCTGTCCTTTAGGAAAGCTCCCAGCAGCTTCACAAAACCTGTCACAGTTTCTAGCTGGGGAACGAGCATTTTATGCAGGACGATGTTTTTAGCTAGTCATCAGCTACAAGACATACGTGACTTCCCACCTGATCAGGCACTAAAATCTTACTAGATGGTTTGGTTTACAGTTGTGTCAGTGCACTATTTGGTGTGCCTGTTCTGCCCTCAGGGGGTGTTTTGGTCTGTTCTTCAGTCCAGCACAAAGAGGAAACGGTGCTGCACAGGAGATACTTAGATGCTTCTGATATCTCAAGATGGACTTGGATCTACTCTAAGCAGAGTGAAAAACAGGGGATTCTAGAGCAGGGAAAAAAAATAAAAGAAAGGACGTCAGCTTATGCAAGTGCTCCTTTCCACGATCAATACAGAATTTCTTCATTTCAACAGCTTGGCCTTAAAAGTGCTGTTCATCCAAACTAGTGCCATCTCCTTGCAGGAGTTATTGCAGGGTACAAAATACTCAGAATGTTTAGGTTGCTGTCTAGCCTATTTCTTGTTCGTCATCTCACCATCTTTCTCCAGGTTTTACACTTCATATTATCCAATATTTCTTGTCTTTTAGGGGCTTACTTTATCTTTGTGGCATTTGCACATGTTCGTTCTCGCCACAGTAGCAGCTGTCTAGAGCTCAGCCCTCTGGTGTTTTGGTTCTAAGCTTTAGAGTAATATGTACTCTACAGGCTGCTTTTGACAAATAGTAGTGGAGATTATGGAAAGGGAGTTGTGTTCCTGTGGCTCCATGACATGCTGCCGGTGTGACAATATGTGTATTGTCACATTTTCTCTTTCCTTATTTTAAAAAAGAGAAAATGCCTGTGCTGCTCCAGCTTGTTGATACAAAATGATTCATCAAATAACTGTGGTTCTCTTTGAATCTTTAATTTGTAATGCCTCTGTTACTTTTGATACTCTGCTGCCTCTGATATTCCTCAATTATTGTGGAAAATCACACAGATGGAATATCTTCTGTCTGTGTCATACATGCAATTCTCTAAGAAGATACCTCTTAAAACTGAAGAAAAGGTGTGTGTACATAACTGTACTTTCTTACAGAGACAATAGAGTTAACTCTATTAACTCTCCTTCCTTATTGTAGGGGTATCTGATAAAAATCCAATGATGTGGAATTAATCTTAAAGCTTGGATAGTGTCTCTGAAGACAGACTGTCTTAATGACAAGGCAATTCGATCTGATGATTTATAGCTAGGGAGAGTGAATTGCTGATTTTTAGATGAGTGTCTGGTGGGCAGATATCCCTATCACAGAAACTGCTGAATGCTCTTCAGAAGAGTACACTGTTCTGGAATGTGAGAGATGTGCATTATGTTCCCTGTTTTTCTTTGAATGTGCTGTCTGACCTTAAACAAGTCACTTTGCTTTTCTGTACCTGTTTTAAATATTCTGATTTTATTTCTGTATTATATGTTCTGATTATTTTATGTGCTGGGACAATTTCTTGAAATATATGTGAATGACCTCAATGCAGTATGCCCACATTTGATTTGGAGCATATGGAAGTTATCACAGTTTGAATAATAACTGTTGTTCACATATAAGTTTGTCTCTCTCTTTTTCAATTTTCCTGTATAAAATGGAAGCTAGAAAACTTTCTTTGTAAAGCTATACAATATTTTATTTTGGGACAAACTTCTGGAGATTTCTAGTTCAGTCTAGACTTCCTTCAGGATCCTGTACAGTTGAACTTTGAATGCCTTCAGTCTGGTAAACCTCTCTGAGGTTTCTCTTTCTGTGTTTGACCACTTTTGTGATAAAAAATGGCCTCTTCTATGGAGTTGGAGATTCCCTTATGTTGTGGCCTAAGAATGGGCCACAACATTCAGTGGTCCTGTTGAGACTCTGCAAATCACATTGCTCACTTGCTTCCCCTGGCCATGCCCCTCCCAGCTACTGTAAAGGATTCCCTCTGTTCTGGCTGGAACCTGGACACCCCACTGCAGCTCGTGTCTCTTGCCACTATGAGTTCACAGTGCTAATTCTTGTTCAGGGTTCAATTTGTCTGCCATATCTCCAGGTCCTTTTCTGCAGAGTTGCTCCTTAGCCAGCTGGTCACTAGCCTGTACTTATGTGTGAGGCTTTTGTGATTCAGGTCTTGTAGGACTTTGTATTTATTTGTTTTGATTTACAAACACTGTTATCAGTCCTTTACTCCACCTTGCAATGGTTTCTCTAAATGGCAACCCAGTGCTTCCTCCAATCAACCATTCTCTCCATGTCATTTACAAACGTGTCTATGTTGGTCCAGGTTTGGAGGTATTGATGAAGTGTTTTCTGAAAGAACTATATAGTGGGAATTAAAATGCTTTTGCATATCTTTTTCTCTTGAGTCTTTGTACCATCAAACTCCTGTGTGTTGTCAATAAGTTTTTGCTTTGCTGGATGAATACCATTGAATAATGCTCAAATTTTAAATGCTCTCATTTATCTATTGAATTATTATGCTTCTGACTTTCTAATGCAATTTGGGATACAGACACATGATCAGTTGCTGCATAGAAGTACTTAGGACCTGTGGATCAGGAGGAGAGGGAGCTATGTGAAAGATACTGTTAAATGCCATATGGGTAGGAAAGAATCTTCGCTGTCCTGTGCTGAACTTTAAACCTCACTCAGTTACCGGAAAAAAAATGAACTAAACTGAGTCTGTAGTTGAAAGCGTTGATGTCTCCTTATCTTCCTCCTTTAGGTACCATATCAGTGAACAGCCGACGCACGCCGTTCACCGCTAGCGGGGAGAGCGAGATCCTGGATCTGGAAGGTGACATGTACCTGGGTGGGCTGCCAGAGAACCGGGCAGGACTCATCCTTCCCACAGAGCTCTGGACAGCAATGCTGAACTATGGCTATGTGGGCTGTATCCGAGACTTGTTCATTGACGGCCGAAGCAAGAACATCCGGCAGCTGGCGGAGGCGCAGAATGCCGCCGGGGTCAAGTCCTCCTGCTCCCGCCTCAGCACCAAGCAGTGTGACAGCTACCCCTGTAAGAACAATGCAGTCTGCAAGGATGGCTGGAACCGCTTCATTTGTGACTGCACTGGCACTGGCTACTGGGGTAGAACATGTGAGCGAGGTAAGTTGTGTGTTCTGACTTCGGATACACAAAGCTGAAGGTGTGCATGAGAACAAGAACAAAATCCAGTGTTGCCGTAAGACTCTCCCTGCCCTTGTTGGTCTTCCCAATGCTAAGTTCCAGTCCCCACAGTAGGAAAACTTTCTTCTCTGATTGTTTCCTTCCAGTCTTTTCCACCCTTGTTTCATGAACTTGGCCACTTCCCTCCCTAAGCCTTCTGAAGATCCTGTCTTCAGGTTCCAGAGTTTCTTTAGCTAAGTATGGTTTGTCTCCTGAGGTGGAAAATGCAGCTGCATGTGAGAAGCCTCAAACAAATTACTGGAAACTGTACCAAGTGTGAGCTTTAGTTATGAAGCTCTTTCCTGCCTGAGATGAATTCCATTTCTGTCTGGGCTTCCTCTTTTTTTTATCTAGTAGAATTTCCTTGATGGCTGTGTATGAGTAAAGCCAGCTAATGGGATAGTGTTAAAAACAGCATGTCTCCAAGTTCATCTCTGGTAAGGCAAATCTGTAGGAGATTCATGGGAGAATCTTTACGTCTTATTGATACTCATACAGAATTGTGATTTAAAGGCATATGATTTGGAGATATGAGGCCCAGGTGATGCTTGTGTAGGCAGGCACATTTTCTACATGTTATAGATCACATGGAAATTTACTAATGGAAGATATTTGAACTATGTATTTCTCAAGTACGCAGGTGGTTTCATTAATTGTTTTTATCTTTATTATGGTGCTGCCACCATCAAAAAGAGGTAGGTGAGTGATTTTACAGAAAAAAGATGGGGCTAAGATCAGTTCCAAAGCACTCCCACCTCCCTTGAGGGTGTTTTCTTATATTATTTTTATATTTCTGTTAATATTTGGCCATTAGCATTGCATTGAGGCTAAACTGCATTCACAGTACACCCAAGAAATAACTGTAAACCATTAGCAGAGTCTTAGGGCTTTCAGTCCCTTTATATCACCTCACTGGGTACCATGGTGATAGCATGCGTCTTGGAACTCAAAATTCGTATATTTTTGAACTTGTGCTATAAATATTTGAGCAACACCTTTCCCACTTAGTGCATTTTTTAATATTAATCATAGTAGTGTGCCACTTACGAGGAAAAACATGAAATTTAGCTACAATGCATAAAATATTAGGCATAATTGAGATTTGGAATTTATTCACTCTACAGAGGATTTTCTTCATTGCCGAAATTTTTTGTTAATGACCAAAATTCTTCCTATATGGATAGGATTTTTAGGTTTTCAAGTGTAAGATCTATGATTGTTCATAAAACTGCTCATAGCCAGTAATTCATTGCATGCTGCTCTAAGCAGCAATAGTAGTTAATTGCCAGTGGGCCTTAAAACAGCTGAAGCATCAACACTGCCATCCGTGCTGGGGGAACACGGGTGAAATGTAAGATTCATGGGCATCAGCTATGCCAATGGCAGCTCAGCCGTTCTCTCTTTTGAATACGAGGTATTTGAAAAGTCTCGGAAACATCAGATAGAAGTTTTCACAGCCATAGCCTTGGGAATTGTTTTGGCCAGTTGTTGTGTGATTAGGTTTTATACAAACATGATAAAAGGAAGCATTACCATAAATGTATCATTCCCCCAAAAATTGCATGTATGTTTGCCCTTGGTCTCTATTTAGTATTAGGAGTGACCAGCTCTGTGATTCAGGGCTTTGTGCAGTCTGTCTCATGTCCATCTCCTAGACCTGGCTCTCAGAAGAGAATCCAAAGCTAACAGTGACATAAAAAACAGAGTTCATGCCATGAACCTTTATATATTGATGACATTAGCTTTTAATGTTTTTATTGTCAGCGAAAAGAAATCAGTAGGTTAAAGGCATTTAAGCATTTTAATATGGGAGAAATGAATATCAAGTCAGGCCTGAGATCCATACCTTGGCTGTGCATCAGTCTGAATTAGGGAGATACAGTTATGAATTAATGTCTAGCATGGGAACTTGAGGTCATAACACATTTGTTTTAGAATCAGAGTGTATTTAAGGTGAACAAAACTGTGATGAAACAGTTCAGGACAGTAAAAAAGATGTATGCAAAGGTTCTAATCCTGAGAAACTAATTTTGTCTTTAACTAGAAACCACAGACCCATTGCTGATTTAGTCCCAGTGTCAGGCAAAACATGGCACTATAATCCCTGATGCTCCTTGGCAATGTGAGAAGCAGCTCACAGGGAATAAATGTTTGAGGCTGGGTAAGTGAAAAAAATTGTACAAGTTGAAGTGCATTTGAGTCCAGAATATTTATGTGGTGTTACATAGGAGATTCATACTGCTCTGATATAAATGCTTAATGTCAACAACTGCCTTAGTGCCCACTGATTTTGCCTCCATAAACAAAAAGCATTGCAGGCTACCAATGATGCTTTTCATTCTCCTGGTTTGACACCCAAGGATTATTTCAAGTACTGATTACATGTGGTCTGTGATTCTAACACTGTTGGAAGGAGAGGTTGAGATGGAGACTGGGAAGGGAATCCAAGTGAGGGATGCTGCCATGCCACAGTGGCTTTGCTGTGCAGTGACTGATGAGCTGCCACAGGAGCAGAGGGGCACCCAGGCATAAGGGTAGGAATGAGGAAGGAGCAGGCTAGATCTTCTAACATGGGACAGCTACTGGCCCAATTTTCCAGTTTTCCACCTCTCACTTTGTTTTCTTACATTTCTGTCCTGCTAAAAGAGGAGTGTAACTCCCGCAGCCCAAGATGTATGATCAAGGGTTAAGGGGCAGGGGAGCCTAGAATGAAGAATCTCCTGTGGTTGGTACCTATCAGGAAAATCAGTATTTATCACAAAACAAAGCACATACTTAACATTAGGTAAAGTACTAAAAATAGGAAGGACATATGTACAACTCTGGGAAGAGAAGCAGATAATCAATTTGTTGTTGATGGTAAAGTCTACCTCCCACCTTCCAGGTATAGGATTTCTACATTTATAATGCTGTATTTCTCATAAATTTTATACTTTGTGATAGGAAGGACATTATACATTTAAAAGGGACTAAAAAGGACATTGATTGTGTCAGCTAGAAAAGAAGTCTGGGTTCCTTTTATTCATGGTGAAACAATACAAATACATAGTATTCAAAATGTCTCTTCAATCTAAAGCCTGTGGGAGTTTGTCTTGTCAGTGAACACCTCTGTTACAATGGATGCAACATAGACTTTGGTTACAGTGGTCTGCTCAAGGCAGTGCTTTTGTGCAGATAGAGAAACCTTGGTGTAACAGGAGTTTGACAGGGAAGAGAACAGAAAACTTCTGCCAAGGCCTCAAACTCATTCTTACAATTCCCGTGTCTAGTCATTATTTTGGTATTGGCAGTGATGAAAGCAGTCAAAGGTGTTAGCAGTCTGAAAGTGTCATAGTTTCTAATAATAATGTAGTTTCTCCTTGGGTTATTGAAATTTCGTGGAAGAGATGGGGCAAGGCATGGAAAAGACCAGATTGTGCTTTCATGGGCTATAAGGGCTCAGTGCCAGGCTGTGAGGCTGAGCAAAGGCAGCAGTAAATGCTGGCAGTTGGCTTCATACGGTCCCCATTTCACACTTTCCACCAGAGTCTGTGACCAGGTAACACACTGCTATTTTCTTAAATCCTTGCTTCTCATCCTCTGTCACCTTTCCATAGTGGTTCTTTACTAAGCAGTCTAACTCAGTGTGACTATGTTGCAAATACAGTAAAGAAGGGCGAGGAAAAGAGAAGAAGCTAATAGACAGGATGCTCTGACTGCCTTGCAGTGTGGTAATGATCTCACCTCCCCTGCTCCCTGAGCTCTCTTGCACTGCTGTTAAATATGGTGAAGAGAAAGATTTAATCATGCCAGAAAGACTCCTAAACTTAATTTAATTTTGGATAGCTCTTAAATGAATCACAGGCACAGTGAAGTGGATTTATGATGAAAGTTATAATTGCAAGTGCATGCTGAGACTTTTTACTGAGTTTGCTAGTTTTGGGTTGTGGTGTGCTGGGCATTAGGGAAAAAAAACCCCAAACCTTGGTGTGAGTACTGTTGGTAGTATTGAAACATTCTTGCATCCTAGAGTTTTAAAAAGAGTAGAGTACCAGAGAAGAGTGTCTGCAATGCAGCCTCTCTCTTCTGAAGTACCTTATTTCAACAGGTCTGCTGTTCTGCTGGTTAGTTTGGAGTAAAGGGCCTAAAATATCCAAAATTCCATGGGAATGCTTCCCAAATGCTTTTTAATCATCAGATGCTGGGCCGACTTTGAGGTAATTGACAAAAAGAGTCCTCCAATGTGATGGATGCCATGCTTCCTTCTGTTGCACGTGAGCTGCCTGTCCAAACTGAACCTCAGAGAAATTAGGTCATGTCAGCAAGGGCTGGAGGACTGTTGCAGACATGCAGGAGGGTGGGAAGTGTAGGTTTGTGCAGCAGGTGTGAGGGATCTTTGGTGGGTCTTTTTAAGTACTTAATGTCTTCTTTACCCTTTGCCTTGTAATTTGTTAGTGTTTGACATCAGTTGCTTCAGGTCATTGTGACTCCCTGTAATTTGCACTTAAGCTGTTAGAGGTAGGAGCTGGTATCTGGCTCATGGAGGATGATGTACTACTTAGCTGTGATTACAAAGTACCCTGGACTTCTCTGAAAAAGACCTCAGAGCCCTGGCATTAACTAAGCAGGAGGAGGAGAATGTGAGTTCTATTCAAATTAATTGTTTTTCAGTAGCTACAGTGAAAATACCTTGGGCTCAAAAGGATGCATGAGGTCTGTTTGGTGGGTCTTGAAAACTCTCTGCACCCTTTCCATCTACTGAAGCACTGTGAGAGTGGCTGCTGAAGACAAGAGCCCAGGAAGGACACTAAGCAGAAGAAAACTGAAAATCAGATAATTTTAGGCCAATGAGAATCAAATGTTGTTGATCATTCACTTTTTAGTATTTTCTTCTACTTAAATGATTTGACTGCCGTTTGCTTGATTTTTTTTTTTTTTTAAAGAAGTATATAATATTGGAAAAGGCAGGTTGGTATGAGACTTCTGATCATTTAAGAGTGAAATTAAAGCCATTGAGGTTTAGATTTTAAACCTCAGAAGGTATTTGCTCAGAACTGGGCAAAGCCCGAGTCTTTTCCAGGGAAAGGAGGGAAAAAAGCTTGTTCCAGCCATCTCCTTTGCTGAGCTGCATTCAGTGTTTATTACAGAAAGACAGAAATATCCCATTCTGGTTCTTCTCCTAGGGGCTGGAACCAGTGCTTGTTTCTATTGGCTCACAGATGGACAGCTAACATCCTGAGCAAAGCAGCCTTCTCCTGTGTTTTGTGTAAACTCTCTGTGAGCAGCAGCACATCTGCTGTTAACAAGGGTGATGTTGAGCATAGGGCTGCACATTTTATTATCTGCCAAGTACCTTTGCAGCAGTGTTTACTAAGAACAGTTTAATGACGGTACACTTCTTTCCATTATGTATGCAATGAAGGGAGATGTTGTAAAATTACTGGTAATAAGAAATGCTGTGGAACCATTTACTCCACAGGATTAGTGCTGCATACTTTGCTGTCTCAAGCACAGGTAGCAGGTTAAATTTCTTTTTAATTTTAGTGAAGATGTTTGATGATAATCACATCTTAGAAGGTTTGTTTAAAACAACTCATAAGTGGTGATGATTTTTGGACTGTCCAGACCTTCTGAGTATGCAGTGAAATGCTAGATAACTGCTGAGAATAGCTTTTCCTATAGGACTGATGGTTCCGAGGAGAGATGGACACATTAGGAGAAACGTCTTTGCTTCAATATTTTTAATTCTTTTAATTCTCATTAGATCTTGAACAGTCAAAGACTTAAGAAAATCAAAACATCAGAATAATTCTTTTGATTTCATGATATAAAGTAGGAAAATAGAAAATAGGTCTGTTCTAGACCTCATCTCTTCACTGACTTAGTATTACCAGAAAGGCCCCTATTGTAGTTTCCCAAAGTGTCACCAAACTGCAGGAAAAAAATTCCATCTGAATTTAGCAAAAAAAAAAAAAAAAAAAAAATCCATACAATCTCTTCACACCCATCTCCATTTGTTTCTCACTAATTTTATGGTAAAATCTCCATTAAACATGATCTGAAGAATGTTGACTTTCCTAAGAGCATTTTATGTGAGAAGTTAATTTTCTCACTTGCCATCAATCCATTTGTAACACTTGAACACTTGTGGCTGATCCCTTTATGGCTGGCCCAGACAGTTGCTACTGTGGAAGATGCTGTTCACAGTCCTGCTCAAGAAACACCTGGCTTTATGTGATTAGCTCCTTCGTGTCTCTGCTTAGAGACTGACTGTCAGACCAGAAGGCTACTGTTTGTTGCATAAATGCTGGATTATTCTGCTCATTAGGCTTTTACGTACCTTCTATCTTATAGTTCTTTCCCTATCTTCTATGGGATACTTCTGTGCTAACATTCAAAAAATTCCCAAGATGCTCATTAGATGTTGTGCTAGCTCCGGTAAGGACAGTGGGCCAGGGTGGGCTTCTAAGGGAAGAGAAACAATGTAAAGGAACAATTTAAAAGTCTCTCACTTTTGTGGATTTACATTGTGATCCTTATCACTCATGATAACTTTTTTGTCCGTAGTTAGATACATTCAGTCAAAAGACGCTCTGAATGTATGTGCTTTCCAGGACCAGTAACTGCATTTGTTGCACTCTAATGCCTTTGTGATATCCTCAGTACAGAAGAGTGTGCAGTTAATTCTGCAGTCAGGGTGATTACATCTGCTTGGGAAAACACCATTTCATGGGTTTTATGCTGTTGAACTTTAGCTTCGAAGAGTCTCATTGATGTGACAATCTCCAACAGCATCTGCTGAGCAGCTGGAAAATCTGAGACCGTATAAAAACCAGCTGATTGTCTCTCCTGTATTGTATAATGTTATGGGTATGATTTTTTAATCCATATGTTCCTCCTGTTTCTTCATCCTGATTCAATCATCATATGCTTTTGATATTTAAGGCCACTCTTGACTTCCGTGCTGCATGTGCATTTGTTATACTCCAGGTGCTCTTCATCTGATCTGAATATGTTAGTTGGTGGCACAGAAGATAATTTCTGCTGTTTTCCTCTAAACTTCTGTACTTCTGGCTGTTTATTGCTGAGTGTAGCTTTCATAAGGTCCTTCCAGTTCAAGAAATATGATTACCCAAAACTGTATGACTTTTTTGTACTGTCAGCTCCTGTAAAGAACGCTAGAACAGCAACAACAACAAAAAGAGATGTTGATGGGAGGTAAGAACGTTTGATTAATGCTTACAGAACATGATACTTTTATTAGTATAGGCCTCTTCTACAGGGCCAGTATTACAGTGATGTTTTTGTTTCTCTCCTGGTTTATAAATGACAGTTCTGAACAATGGTTTCTCCTTAATGTAAGCCACAAAATGAGTCAAGGCACAAAATGTTGTTCAGATAGCTCTCAGATTGAAGGACAGCTTGTCACAGCAGGTCAGTTTTGTCTGAATATCACAGTGCCATGGTTTAACCCCAGCCAGCAACCGAGCCCCAAGCAGCCACTCACTCATTCCTCCACCAGCAGGATCAGGGAGATAATCAGACTCATGGGTTGAGATAAAAACAGTTTAATAGGAAAAGCAAAAGCCATGCACACAAGCAAAGCTAAACAAGGAATGTGTTTACCACTTCCCATGGCAGGAAGGTGTTCAGCCATCTCCAGGAGAGCAGGGCCCCATCACCTGTAACAGTGACTTGGGAAGTAAGCACCATCACTCCAAATCTCTCCCTCTTCCCCTCACTTTCTGTTCTGAGCATGATGACACATGGTCTGGAATATCCCTTTGGTCAGTTGGGGCCACCTGTCCTGGCTGTGTCTCCTCCCAGCTTCCTGTGCACACTCAGCCCCCTCATTGGTGTGGCAGGACAGACAGCAGAAAAGGTCTTGGCTCTGGGTAAGCCCTGCTCAGCAATAACAAAAACATCTATATGTGGTAACATTGTTTTCAGCACAATTCTGAAGCACAGTCCCACACTACTCACGGTGAAGAAAATTAACGCTACCCCAGCAAAAACCAGCACAGAGGGGAAGGCAGATTTTAGTAAAACTTAGATAATTTGAAGAGGTAATTCATTATAAAGGAAGGAAAACACATTTTTTACCTTTTCATGATATCTTTCCCGGGTTACTCCCTGCGAGACACATGATGGTGTGTTATAATTCTCCCTCACAAAGACAAAAGTAACACAGGTTCTTGTTAATAGATTCTTTTGGGTGGATTCCAGTGAAAGAACACTGCTAGAAAATATGAATACATACATATATATGCAAAACACAAAGTCCAATTGATTAAAGTAATGTACACTCTGACTTCATGGGAATACTCAGGTACCTCCTCTGGGAGGAGGAGATTTCAGTTCTCTGGTGGAAGGCCACAGAAATGAGTCTGGGGATGCTCTGAGGGTTTTTGATGGTTTATGTTCCCTTCTCAGCTGCCTCTGACATAGTTAGGTCTAAGTGTGAATGTGACCCTCCCCTGGAGGAGGGGTTGGGATGTGTGAGGGAGGGCAATTTGGCATGATAAAAGACACCATCCTGTCTCCACAAGGTCTGCCTCTGGTCAGCCTCAAAGCCTGGTCTGCAGCCTCCAGGCAGAGACAGTTCACCCCTCTGTCTTATGCAGACTAGGCATTACACAGCCAAAAGCTCCCCTCCTTCCTCCAGGGCTGCAAACCTGCTTCAGCAGAGCACCGGGGCACCTCCCCAAATGGGCAAATGTTTTGGGTCAGTAATCATTATTAATCAAGTCTCACAGCATGTCACATGGATGATCCAGAGTGAACTTACTGTGAATATGCACCACATCTGTTGTGATTTGTCCAGAGACTAACTGATGACACTAGGTTCAAAAATTGCTTCAGACTACCTCTGTCTTTGAGTCTCTTACAGCTTAGTGGCTGAACTCAGTCCCTGTGGCTTTATACCCCACTTCCTTTCCATACCCTCCAATCAGACCAGTTTGTGTTTCTGCTGAGAATATGAATTATCCTTACAATTAAAGCGAATATCTTGATGGAAGAAGCCAGGATGAAGTAGATTCATTTGTCATGAAAAATTATTTCCAATATTTAAAATTACTATATAGACCTTGGAGATGTTATCTGTGAAATTAGCTTTCTCTATCTCCCTGCTTTGCCTCGTCAAAGCCATCATGCTTAAAGGCAGGCACTGGCACAGTGCATTTTCTGTCTCATTTCTTTTCCTCTATTCATCTCAGGGGGAGAGGAAAGACTTGGCATTCATGATGCTCCCTTAATTGACTCTTTCTGCATGTGGAGATAGGCAGTCGTCCCTTGGACACTTTGATTGATTGGATGAGGCTATTGTGTGATATGGAAAGGATATGCAGCAGCACAGCCATCACCACAAGCATAGCAAGATCTTATTTGGTGGTGTATATTGGCTGCCCCCAGTCTGCTTGGTTTGTCTGTCTTGTCTCAAATGCAGTTATCTCACAGAGCAGCCCACAGGGTGGTCCTAGTGAATCCACTGCCACTAGGTACCAGACTCCAAGGCATGGCCCTCCAGAGGGAAACCCTTCTCACTCTCACTGCTAAGGCATCTGAGAATGTGTAAAGGAAAGATAATAGTCGTCACTTTTATTTCTTCCTAGAATCCTTTTTTTTCCCCTGGGTAATCAAGAACAAGAGGTTAAAATTGGAAGATGAGGTGCAGAAAAAGGAAACTGCATCCTGTTGAATCAAATCCTAATATGAGTTTCAGAGCAACTTCCTGCTCTGTGATGATTATAGGCAGTGAGTTAGGAGATATCTATCACATTAAGGCAGAAGTCCTCCCACTAAAAGGACACAGTAGCAAGGAGGGTGTACAAG